>APFE030793692.1:78320-142480 GCA_000404065.3 Pinus taeda
CCCGTAAATGAAATTACTGCATACGAATTCTAAATCACAGAAAATAAAATGTGAGAGCATAACACATAAAACACATATACACAGAGATTTCCCACTGGATCTCAAAACCGAGACTACCAGCTTGATTTTTCATTATTTTCCTTTCATTGTTACAATACATATTTATACATGCCGAAGCATCCAATACCATGGACTGAAAAAACCATCGCATCCAAAACCATGGACCAAAAATCATTGCGTCCAAAAAACATGTGTGAAAATCATGCACAAAACCATAGGTGGGTCCGCCCAACCTAACATAGGGTCAAAAACCAAAATTTTCTGGGGTGCTGCCCCAGACCCCATAAAGTGGGGTTACAGGGACCCCTCAAACCCCCTCTTAACTATGTGGAAAGAATATAACACAACCCAACATTGATCAAGTGCAAGAGATATATATCTATCATATCTCAAATAATTTAGATAACAAGCATAGGGCATTTATTCTATCATTACTTTTGAAGATGAGATTATTTCTTAAGAAGTTACAATCTTGGACATTGATCAAGAGTACCAAATCCTAGACCAAAACGTATTTCAGAAGGGCCCCAAAATCACCATGATCATTGATTAGTATCAACTGTTAAACACCTATTCTCTAAATCAGTGCCTGTGTTTTTGGAAGGATATTTCACTTTGAAGATAGAATTTTTCTATGAAAGGGTCAAGTCAATGTGATTCCTTGTGTGAAGGATCAAGTCATTTGACTTGTTGCAGGAATAAGGTTGAGGGATTGCGTAAGAGAAAAATTAAAGAGGGATCATGTTGATCTGAAGAGACAAATTATGGTTATGTCGAAGGTATCCGTAAAACAAGGTTATCGATAATCTGAGCACAGGAAGGTTCGATTAGTCAACAATTGGCACTCGATGGTCATTTTACACAATCTCTCGACCTCCTTGAATGTAAGTGGTGCAGTGAAATTATAGCATATTTCTATTGGTGAAAGATGCAGTAACTATGCAGACTTGGTTATTATTATTTGGAATGCTCATATCTAGACCCTATGCCATATTGAGCTTGATCGCTAATTGAAGCATGATAACCTTGTCATTAACATAACTTTGTGGTCTCCTTGAGAGAAAATTGATTCATTATACCATCCTACAACTCACAAGTTAATTTTCTATTAACTTTAGATATATGTGAACATGAAAGTTTAAATAACTCATATTTTTCAAGATTATGACAAAGGTAGATTGTAGCAACAAGACCAAGATGAATCTATCTGATGGAAAATAATAACACAAATGAGACTAAATGAACACAATCCACATAAAAATGGTTTTCAACTTTTATGGTTGAATATCTTAAAATTGTGATAATTGTCATCAACACATGTATCTATTGTCCTTTGATAACACTACAGTTTGATAACTTAAAAGAAATATAGTTGAAACACAAAAAAAAATTTACTACACGTAGAATTACTTTCCAAGGCTCTCATAAGATTTGTAGTCATGCATTTGTGCTTTATTGTTGTGACACTCACTATTTCAAAACTAACGAAAACATGGACAAAGATAAAAATAACTTGGTGAAGTTGAAGGCTCTATTTTCCTTATTAACATCTTCCTTTAACAAGGATATTGGTCATCTATAGGTCTTTGGGCATTGAACACTAGATGTTAATTGGATGAATGCAAAAGGTCACATTCATAATACTTACTTATATCCCTTAGCTACTCAGATGAAAGAACTCTCTAGGTAGTTCCAGATGATCAAAACCTCTCATGTGTTTAAAGAACTTAACATGACAACATATACTCTCTCAAAGGAAGGAATTGAGGTGTAGGAAAACTAAGCTATGGAGAAGGAATTCCTTGGTGATCATTTATCTTATTTAAGAGAAAAGCATAATAGGTTCCACAACATGGATACCTTCCTTCAAAGAATTCATATCCAACTATAGTTTTTTAACATTTTTAATTTGTAGTAAGAAGAGAAAGGTAATTTTATTGATGTCCAACAAAAGACAAAAAAATATGCCAATGAGACAAGAATGTACAAACAATAATTACCAATTTGTATGGGTGTCCTCAACTACCTTGAAATCATAAAGATAAAATTGTTTATTTTTGTTAGAGTGCACTTGTGCCAAAGTTGTAATTCTAAATTTTCTCTCTTTACAGACAACTTCCACACAAGTCTCCTTGAGATCCCATTTTTATTAATAAATGTTACCCACATTTGGTGTAAAAACCACTAGTGGAGTTTTAAGGCCTCCTAGTCATTAGGAAGTTGATTATTAGGATTACTTGTGACATCCTATGTATTTTTCAAATGGCAATACACCATATATAATTCTTATGTATTTTAGAAACTCCAATACAAAATCAATATTACTAGGAGTCATCAAGGCCAACAAATATATCTTCAACCATATACTTAGTGAAGACATACTTGTTTAATAGTGATGAGATGCTATAACATAATATGCTTTGGTAAAAGTATTTGTTGCTACAAGTGTCTATATGCTGGAAGAAATAGGACTATAATGCTGTAGTTAAAAATACCAATGGAAAATGTCCCTAGACAAGTTATATTATGCTTCAATCTATTGGGAATGGGAGATCTATTTCATGATTTTCCTAAAAAAATAAAGTTGTTTCATGATTATCCCTAAGGTTGCAATGAAATCCTAAAACCACATGTGACATGGTAAAAAAAATCCCTAAGGTAATTGGAAACAATTGTGGCCAAGGTCAATCTCTAAGTTCTCTCTACTCGAAACAAATTTTTGAATAATTAAATAATTTTGTCTCACAATAGTAATATATCCTTTGTACCAAATACATTAGTTTTCCCTAACGATTGTCCTATTGAAAGGTATTCTGGGGCTATCTGCTCCACAATACCAAAAACAATAGTAGTGACATGTGATCCCTTTGGTCTAAAATATTTTCCAATCCAAAGTCTCCCATGATGTTTTCTTCTTTAACATCTATTTTAGCGGCTACAAAAACCCTCCAAAATTTTGCCTTAGATTTATTTTGGAGCCTCCCTACCAACCTTTCTTAGAAGCATGTCTTGCCTTATCAAGTACGCAAGCTTCAGTGATTTTCTTTCAGAATGACAACCTGTCCATCAAAACTTGTTGCATCCCCCTCACAGTTTGTTTCACTGGACTTGGTCCAGCTACAGGCTGAGCAACTCCCTCAAGAAATTGTGCAATTTTTTTTGGCAGCTTGTTGGGATCTAGAATTGCACAAAGTTGGTTGTCATTATTCACTGGAAAAATTGCATAATTCCTCTCAGCATGACTGCTCAGCCTAGAAATCACACAATTCTGGGTAGTAGTCAGTTCGTCTGCCTAGAAATTGCACAATCCCTCTGGGTAGCTAGCCTAGCTCCCTCCCAGAAATGCGCATTTTTCCTCCTAGTCGAGAAAACTATTGCTTGTGCAGTTGAGTTGAATGGTTTCCACCAAGATCGAGCAAAAATGATTTGCATGCATGGGCTTCTTCTCCCAAGGCAACATGCAAAGCCACCCCTTGATTCATGGATCTACTTTTTGCATCTTAAGGTTGCATGCAAGGATCATTTCAGAAACATCCCACCAAGTGTCGATGTTCCTAGATTTGTGGCATGCGCATCACATCTTTGATTTTATCAAAACTCATCAACTAGATGCTGCAGAGCTCATTCCTCACATTGAACTTGCATCTCTAACATCCCACATTGCATCTAGGAATCGTTGACACATTTTATCAATTATTTTGGGGTAAGCTCGCTTTTCATGTCTCGCACTATGTTTTTGTTTCTTTTTGTGTTTCACTTCGTTTGAGTGTTTTCTGCTTGATTTCAATGAGTGCTTGCTGTTGTTTTGATGTATGTTAGCTTGAATATGCACCATTTCAGTTTTCGTTCGCATATCACTATTGTCGCATGCATGACACTGTTTTTGCACAAATGGTTGACGTTGCAATGACTCACTTCACACACATGCATTCTTTCCCATTTCCTGAGTCGTACACTTTTTATTTGCATATATGATCATTCACTCTTGTTTTCACTCATCTCATCATGCATTCAGGCTTCTCATGTTTTTAGGTGCCCATCGGCTGGCCTAGGTTGCCTTGGCCTGGACTGTGCCTTGCCTGGCTAGCACTATGCATTTCCAAAAGTGAAGGTTGTGCCTTCCCTCTAGAAATTGCACAATTCTGGCCCAGCATTGACATCCAAGTTTCCATTGTGAAATTCTTGGAGGCAGTGTCTTGTTGGCCCCAGAAACTGAGCAATGCAGTTTACTAGTTGCATGCCACTTCTGACTGAAATTGTGAATTGTGGAGTTTTAGTCCTTAGTAGGCTAGATTGGACTGTGAATTGCGCAGTTCCAATAGTCAGTCAGCCTTCCAATATCCCAGACTGTGCATTCCATAGTTTTGGTAGTCAGTCTCCTGACCTCCCAGTAGAAATTGTGCAACGTTTATGATCAATCACACATGTATGTTGCAAGTCAGTTCTCAATTTTGTTTGGGTTTTTGACTGACATATTGCTTGCCTTGAGTTTTGCTATGTCTCCAGGCATCACAGGTGTTTGTCCATCTCTTAGCAGCACAAGTACAATGGCCTTCAGGAGAGTAGAGTCAAAGGACACGGTTGAGAGCACAACAAGGGTTGTAGCCAAAAAACTATTTATGAGCTTGCCTACCTATGAAGACATCAATTTGTTCATAGAAAAGGACATTAAGATAAATGGAAGCAACATCACAATGAGGAGCATCATCAGTAGCAATGGAAGGAAGCACACTTGCATGTGGCGAGTGCAAGAAGAAGGTTGTTGACAGCATAGAGGTGAAGCAAAGCTGCGAGTTCAAAGTAGATCCATTCATGACGAAAGAAACTTTGGAGATTGAGACTATGAGGCGACGACGTAAAAAGATGGCTGCACGAGGGAAGAGAAAGGAACAGAGAAGGAGTTGCAGCAAAAACATGTACAACACAAGGCACAACATGCATAGACGAATGAAACTGCACCCATCCAAGTTATAGATTCATCCCAGTAGCTGGCACAGAGAAGACAAGGTGAGCTGTGTCACTGATTGCATGTAAGCGAATTCAACAACATGCATATCAATTGTGCACATGCATGAGATCCAACCCATTTGGCACACTCATCGAGGCAAAGATAAGAAAGAAGTCCAATTGGAGCTAAACATGTACTTCAACAAGTTCACGTGTATGGTTACTAGTGCACACTTGGAGATCAGTGCGGACACTATGCATCAGTGTGTTTCTGGTTCAGCCACACCCAAGAATACCATGTGCATGTTATCAGATTATTTGGATGGAGGATCCATATCAATGTACATGGATTCAACAAAGACAAGAGTTCACTTTAGCAAGATGTCATATTGAGCGCACGAACAACATTGCGGACGACCAAGCTTGGCATCAGCTCACCACCTTCACCATCATAGGGATGTCAAGGAATTGGTCTCACCACAATAGTCCAAGTATCAGTGATGTCTTACATGGCTTGCTCAAGCCATTTTATCTCACATGGGTACATGTACAATGTAATGTAACATCTTGTCAAGTTGAAGTTGAAGTGTTGATAGTTGGATGTAACATTCATAGAGTAGATGAAGAGTCATGAGTGTAGTTGAACTGTCAGAAAGGGGAATTTCAAGGGACACACCACCCTTTGCTATAAATAGTCCCTCATAACTCATTGTAGGGGCTTTCCATCAGCCAAGCTTCTGATAGGACTATCTTAGAGAGATCTTGGATAGTATTGTAATGAGCGTTGGCTCCTACACTACGCAGAGCTAATACATATCTTTCGAGGAGCCGACAGTTGTGGATGTAACATTCGGTTATCAGAAGTAGTGGTTGGACATGGATGTATTGTACGATTGGAACTTAAAATTATTAATATAACAGGAGCCATCATGTTTCATGCATATGTTGTATTATACTTCAGCTATCTTTTTACTCTAAATCATATATGTATTTTTTTTCTTATGCATGCATGTATAGCTATTTATGTGTATGTATGTATGAATCTTTCTAAAATGTGTTGTTGGTTTAACCATCACTTTGGATTGCTAGCTCACTTCCCTTCCATGTTGTGATGCATCTTTGCTCATGTGTTCCCTTCTTAACTCTGTGTTATCATAGGTTTCGAAGGGGCACACTCACTTCAAGCCCCACGTGTTAGAACCTCTCATGCACCTTCCTTTGCTACTGCATATGTCAAACTCTTGCTACCAATAGAGTTATGTTACTTGCCTTTGTGAGAAATTGCGGTCAAGGCATTACTGTACGACCCACTACTAGGACTCCTACACCAAATGGTCTGAGGTCTAATTGGGACTTCTTACTGAGGAGGTCCCCTTACATGTTGCCGAGTCCAACATCGTCAAAAAAATCACAATGAATTATCTTGGGGTCACATTGATCATGAACATATAAATAATAAAGGTCCCCTTGCTGCTCCAAGTATTATCTATTTGGGAGTATACTAATCCAGAGATAGTTTCCCCACCAATATGATTTCTTAGATGATAGGTCGCACTTGTAATTCATCTCTACTATGTTAAGGAAAATCACATAATTCCAATATAGAATGAAATCACCACAATCTTATTATCCTTGCTTCATAAATATCAGAATTCTGTTGTACCTCCTTGTACCTTTGTTTAATATGTCCATCATCAAGTGACCTTATATGATTCCTTAAGACCTCTAGTAGTAAGACTTAGTAGATGGTAGAAATGCTCTCGCATGCATCAAACTTCCCTGAATTCATATGAAAAATATTAGCTGATTTCTCCTTTGCTTTTATATTCAATGCATTTATGAGTGCAATTCCTTTGCTTACTACTCTCTAGCTAGGAACTGAGGGTGTTGTCTTTGTTAGCTAGTGAATTCCAAGACAAATCTCAATAGCAGGAATACACAATTTTCTCAAATTTCAATAGACTCCCTTTTCAACTTAATATTCACTTGAAATAAATTTATTCAAATATGAACAAAGCTAAGGCATCGTCATTTCTCTATGGGATATCAATTTGAATTCTTGTCGCTAGATAAAATTGTTGTTTATAATAGAAGCTTTATAAAATATAACCAAGATTAAGAAATATATATATATATATAATATATAATATATATATATTAATATATATATATATATATATATATACAACTTGAATAATTGAAGAAATCCCTCACATACTCTTATACTCCTCATGTAGTTGAGTGTGCATTGTCATATACATGTTATATATGGTGTGTAATACAAGGATGTATGATAGATCATAATTCCAACGTTTCAATGATTACAATGGATGGTAGAGGTGTCAATGGGATGTATTTAGAATATAGATTAGAAACTGTAGCATGATTTTAAGGAATGGCTGGCTACAATAGGAAATAGTGACATAGCAATCATATGTCAAAGGAGCTCTCCTTGGAAGGATTTAGTAGGAGATGGTGTAAGGATTGACATATAATTACTTATTAGTTATGATGGCATGACTATGCAGATTTGGAATACAAGAGACTCTTTCATGTTGGTGTGTCCATCCTATAGAGATATATTTTGGCCAAGATTGAATATTGTGATTGTTGGGTAGTTGTAGTTGTTTGTTTTCTCACAAGCTTTAGGGGAATGGTAAACATGGCATATTTTTTTATCATGATTTTGTTTATGTTGAGCTTATGATGCTCCTTAAATTTCACCTGCAGAATATGTAATCTTATGTTACAAGTTCAAGTGGCACCTTAGCCACCTTTAGAATTTTCTTATTTAAAAAATATTAATTTAATAATTTTTGCAAGATCTGGGAAGGAGAATCATGTTGCCTTCACTTAATGTAAATGTAAAATGAATTATACTCACATCCAAATATATGCTTCTAATAAATAGCTTGCAAGTTATTACAGATCATTTAAAAGTCTATGTCCAAATCATACAAGCTAATTGTGTGTGCAATGTTGTAAAATTTAAATATACCTGGCTCTGGTGTGCAATGCTCTATTTACATTTTCCTAAAGGAAGATAGCATCATGTATCTCATGTGAAGTGCTCTATTTACTTTGTCCTAAAGGCAGATAACATTGACTAGAAGTGGTGAGGAATACTCATTTGGAAAATTGAAAAAATCTATTTTGTTTATTGTCATGTCTTGAGGCTCCACTTCTCAACATACCACAAACACTTGAAACAATGTTGGTGGAAAGGTGTGAAACCATGGAAAAGTTTGTAACACACCTGCCAATGAACTTGTATGAGCCTGCAGCTTCTGGAATTCCTAGAAACTATTTCTATTAATGTTGTTTATTTCCCTTCTCTTTATTTGTATAACACTAAGAAGCATAGTGGCCATTACTCAAAGCTTCTACAATTCTTGCAAACTATTTCACTGTTATGGTTACTTACCCTGCCCCTACTTATCAAGATATTGAGAAGCATATTGGCCATGCTTCTTGCAATTGATATGGCTCAAATTATTCTTCTGCTGGTTAGAAGAGCTTGAATCTTCCTTCTTCTACTAACCCTTCACATATCCTATTTTATTTCCTCCTTTCCTCACCCTCCCAATGAGGGCTAGGTCTAGTATATCCTCATCACTGGCCGAAACCATCTCCAATCTCATTTCCTCCTCGATAAATGCATCCCACAAACTTTTGGTTGAGGGTAGATTTTCATAAGAAAATACAAATTGTACAAAATGATGCCAAGATGGAACAAAGCCATTCAAACTGATCCAAATTAGTCCATTCTCTTCTACCTTTTCATCAAGTGCAACTTGTTGATCTCTTAACTCTTGATCTTTATAAGAGAGATAACTACTATAGTAGATTTTCTCATGCAAGTTATGGATGATTTCTTCATTAAGAGCATTCTACTAGACATGTTCTCACTCCAATACAATGTAATCAAGGTAATATTCATTACCCTATCAATCTTCTTCTCTACAATGAAAGGGGTTAGATGATTCTTCACCAAATCCAAAACTATTAATTCTATTTTTACCAATTTCTAATCATGCTCAGCCAAATCCTTGGTATTAGTTGAAAGTAAAATCTCCTTCTCCATGAGGTACCACAATTCAACCTCTTCCTAGAGCTGCTGCATCCTAAACTATAATAGAGTTGGAAGTGCCCTCCAACATGTGACAGTCCTAATGACCCTAACTACTTGTGATTACAGCTCTTTAAACAAACATGAAACCATATCGGGAACTAAGAATCAAACCTGCAACCTCTTATATGTGGAGGCCACCTTTTTCAAACACCCAAAATAACACTCCAACCAGTGGAGCAACTGGGACATCACACCCCATGGGCCACAACCTTTATCTAGTCAAAATCTACTTCACTTGTTAAAGCTCAGGCATCCCACCCTTGAAACCCTTCAACAACTCCCTATAATAAGTTTCAAGCCTATCCATGTGCAACTTCCTATTAGTTTCAGTGAAAGTGCTTTGATACCATGTAATCCAGACAATAGTAATAAATTTTGCACTAATATAATATTCCTAAGATCTTAGGTAATTTAAAGCCCTTGATGGCTATACTATAATCTACAAAAACACACAGTAGAAAACAATAAGAGCATTTACACATATCTGAACTCTCAATCAAATCTATCTTCTATTGAATGCAGAGTAAAGAAAATACAATGCAATACCTCAAAACCAAAAACTTTCTAACCAACATGGAAGTGTTCATTACATCTCCTTTATAGAATAGGAAGATGATAAAAGATACAAAGTATTTGGTCACATTCATGAAGAACTCAAGGTGACTTTGTCAAATGCTAGCCCAAGTCTAATCATCTAGTGTACCCTTGCTGCATGAATAAATGTGCTAGGTAAGTGCATCTCAACTAGAAGACAAATAGAACATGCATCCCCTTCCTTGAAAATTGTGCCCCCTACCTAGACTGGAACCTTATCATGTAAATGTGCTCTGATTAAATAGGGTTCTGTGCCCTCCAAATATTATATCATGCATGCAGAATTGAGCTGAACTGAAGAAAAAGTGGAATTTCTTAATCTTAAACAACATGCAAACAAAAAATAATAGAGGGTAGAAAAACTGGAAATATACTGTCTACTCTCCTACATAACAACACCACCCTCATACTATAATGTACACAGGAACCATGACAAACTGCTGCCATTATTACTATTGTATGGACCTGCAAGAAGTACACCCTTACTACTATTATACTTGCGAACTAAGTCCACCCTGGTATTGTGGAGAAGACTGTCAGAGTTAAACAAGGTAGACAATCTAACAAAGGATAAGAACCAACTGAGCAAAAAAACATTATCATGGTGATAAATTAAATCATTAGAAGAGTGACTAGCGTGGGACGACACAAAGTTAAGTAAAACAAAGTATAGATTGAATATTGATTCAATTCATTGCATTATTTAACGTTATTTTCATAAATATTTGCCATATATAACACAAAATTTACTGCACGGTTTGAAGAAAATTCTTCTCAATGGGAAAATAAATTGTTTCAAATTCCAAGATTGAAAGGACATTGACTTAATGTACAACAAAATGTTAGTATTTTATTAAGTTGCATCTGCATTTAATTTGATGATATATAATTCTTAAATTCATGTTCAACCTAAATGAGTATCTAGTTTTTCTATTGTTAAAGTTGCAGGCCTATTTTAGCAAAGCCATTGGCTTTGATCATGATGAAATGTAGTTAGAGGGTTTTTTTTGGATTCTTATATTTTTCATAGTTTAGTTTCAATTATGTATTATTCCATACCAATTAAGAAATAAAACAAACCATTTGCAGACAACGAACATATCATTCCAAACTAAACATGTAAAATAGAACAGATAAAGGATATACAAATGCAGAATGGAAAGTTTTAACTCATAAACTAAATAGACAATGTGGTGTTAATATTACCTATATAGTAGCATTTGATGTTAGGAGTAAAGAGACACCATGTCCATTGAATGCCTCATTCCAAGAACCATCAGTAAATGTTTGCCAAAGTCCCTTTGATTTCCCAAATGTGCTAGTTTACATCCAAATGGAGGCTGTGTTTAGTGGCTTTCCAAAGCAAAATAAGCCACCACATAAGATGGTGTTAATGTATAATCCAAATCACTAGGACAAAGCAAGAAGGAAAAGAGTTGTACCTATGTTATCACAGTTGTGCAAGCTCTAGTTGCAACAGCTACAACCAAATTTTCCTTTTCTCCCATATACTTGTTCCCCTGTTTCAAGTAAAATCTCTTAAACTATAGTTATAATAGTATTGGTTAAATTTCTGATCTATAATAAGTTTATGAAAATTGAATAATCTAAACTAATGGTATATATTATCAAAAGTAATTATTTGTAGATCATAAAAGGTTTTTCAACATGGTATCGGAGAAGTGAGATTGAGCAGTGGAGTGTGTCTTGGTGGAATGATCTTACATCAAACAAATCTGTGTATTTTCCCTGGAACTAGTTTATCTATAGATCTAAGATTTCAAGTGTGCATTACGTAAAGATCCATTGGCTCTAGCATGAGTATTATACATAACTACTTTTGAATTCTTGTTTTATCTTATTTTGGAATAGGTGCAAGGAGGTGAGAATGATCATTCTCCATAGTCAAGTTGAAGGGATTTGTAGCATCAGTTGTGTAAAAGAATAAATATTAATTCATGAAACTTTTCAATCCCAAAGGCATGGTTTTATGCATTCTCCTCTACTTCGATTTTCTTTGAGCACCACAGATATCAAAAACTATAGGCAAAAGCAAGGGGGTATTGCAATAATATTGCTTTATATTCGAAGAGTTGTCACATAAATTCTAGACATGCATTGGAATATGTACACATATATGGCAACAAAATAGAATACATACATGTCTGGTGCAACTAAATTCTCCACAATCTGGATATCACACTATTGGGTTAAGTAGGCCTCACCTAGGTTCAGAGTTATTCCTGCCAACCAACAAAGCCCTAAATGCTGGCTGTTTCGGCAACAACCTACATAACACAGGTTGCAGTCTCACCTGAAGCAGTATTGGGGGATGCTAGAACCAATTTTAGTCATCCAGAGGCTGTGTGATGTGTATTCTGAAGTCCTTATGGATCATATCTACCTTTGCATAGATCTAGACCTTCCTATGGTCCACTACTGCAATTCTATCCGAATGGATTCCAGACCTTCGTGAAGATCTATCATCAGGCTTACTAGACCCAAAAGAAGTTGACTCACAACTTTCACTCAGTAAATAACAACCCTAGATCTGACTTCATGCAGATCTACCCATTACGACTAGTTATATTACTAGATCCGTCTAATTTCTTCATGAAAATATTTCATTATATTATTCATGCATGAACATTAAGATTTAACATATTTGTTCATAAATTACACTTTATTTTATAGGAGCTAGATCATTAAGAGATAATGCATAAAATTAAATAGAAATAAGAACAAGGCACATATGCAATATATTTGGTCCAAAATTAGTGTTTATTAGATTCAACATTCAAAGTATAGACTCTTAAACCATGAGCACCCAGCTGTAGGGGATCACGCACTCAGCTGCAGACTTGCCAAGGTCTCCACGCTCTCAACTGTAGGAGCCTTCCCCTTTTGCCATAGTATAGGAAACATATATTTTCTGCCTTAGCACTTTTCCCTTACACTTGTTATTCACCAAAAGTTATCTCTTTAGACTCATTATGACTCAAATACTTATAGCCTTTCAAATATAATACCATGGCCTGCGGCCTATGGGTGAGTTTCAAAACCATCCTATCACTTATCCATACAAAGGGCTAAAGCCCCATTGACTCCTACTTAACTGTGTGCTCTGCTTCCACATTTTGTAGATACTTTACATTCTTTACAAAATTCTACTAGGGACCCTATCCCAACACACACCATGAGATAGAACATCTGAATTGACTAGAGGATAAGCTAGTGACAACAATGGCTCGGTATAGCAATGGAAGCATTTACTTGTGGCACAAAAATGTCCACACCCATTTTTCAAACACTATTTTCTCTGGGATGACACTGTAATATTTTCTATACCAATCCACTTTGGATGAGGTTAACCATGGATTGAGTCCTAATGTTGATATTACAAGGCTAGGGTTAGTCCTTGGGAAATTGTTAACATATTCATCTTGTATTGTTTCCTTTGGGATGCCAATTTCCCCTTTCTAGGTGGTCCTTTATAAAGAGAAGTAGGAAGTTAAAGTTTGAAACCGAGCTCTATATAATCCTATTGAGGCAAATTAATTACCTATCATTTAATTGTCAATCCAGGGGTTTCGTAAAACTTGCGAGGCATGCGTGCACTATATATGCTAGAAATCAACTTCCAATTTAGATAAATCTAACTACTAAACCAAATAATGACAAACCAAATTCACATATTATAATTCAACAATCAATTCAAAGGAAATTATAGTACAACGTTTGGAATTGAAATCTAAATCTATCACACTTGTAGAAATTGAAATCTTAATCTACCACACTTGCCGGATTTGAAGTCTTAATCTACCACACTTGCAGGAATTGAAAAGAACACCACTCTTTCAAAAATAAAATTGCATGAAATGAAATCTACTCTAAGGGATCATGTGTGCATTATCAAATCAAGATTCTATGAAATGAATAATCAAAACCACATGATATGAAATGAAAGCAAAAACAATAATTCTTAACCTCTAGATATGAAAGCAAATAAAAAAAATCACTCTTAACCTCTCACACAAGAAAAGATATGAAAGAAATAAATCTTAATCTATGAAAGCAATAAATCTTAATCTATGAAAAACAATAAATCTCACACATTATAGATATCCAATCCAAAAGCATGAGGGATGGAAAGTTGAGAGGCTCCAAATACAAGCATAACCAAATCAAAGTGAACATCGCTCATGAGCATGGTGCCAAATCCAAATTCTATATTCAAAAGAAGAGCATTTCCTCAACTTTTCACATCTCAAATGATAGGAGAAAACTTCCCCTATTTATGCAAAAAGATGAGAAGCTATCTCATTAATTAGAGTCCATAAATCTCTCCCTATATGTATAGAGTTACAATCAAGATAGGAAATGATAAGGCACATGTCTTCTTAGAGTTTCAATACAAATAGAAAATAATAAGGCACATATCCTTATGATACCATGATCTTCTCCACTCAAATTCGACTTTGGTTTTGCGAGACCACATAAGGGTCTTTTAGAACTTTCCTTTTGACCTACACAAGTCAACAATCTCATCTCAATGGTTACGTATAAGCATACACATATTATTTTCTAATTTTTAACCAGAAATTCACTTAAAATGCTAAGAATTAATAAAGTTTGGAAAAACATAAATGTGACCCAATAATGATAATGGTAAGGTAAATGTAATGAAATAGAGGTGGAGTGAAGGTGGCGATATGGAAATATAAATGAAAATGTAATGGAAGTGAATGACAATTTCAAGGCCCAACATACCCCCCAACTGATGCTATTGCATGTCCTCATGCAATCTATTACATTATTTCTTTTTGATCCTTGAGCTTTGGCTTAACTTTGCATTATATCATTTGATAACTTCATACTTCTGTAAAATCTTTTAGTTGAATTGCAACATGGTTGGTTCTTGTGTTACAACCATATTTTGTTGTTGCATTCATTTTTTATCTTTGAACTTTGCATAATGATAATTTGATTATTGTTGAAAATTATATCTTTATTGGATTGCATCATAATTGGTTCTTGTGTGACAACCATGATTGTGTTTGTATCTAATTATATTTTTAGTACCTTTGACAAGCCTTTGTATGCTCATAACAATAATGTAATAGTTAATATATTTTGAAAGTATGTGGCCTTTTGAATGTGATATGAATATGGAAAAACATGAATATGAATGTATCCCCACCCAACTAATGATATTGGCAATTTTATGAGATGAGGAAGATAAATGTTTTTTTTTTCAAAAATTATCATTCTAGCTTTTCAAGGAATTTTACAATAAAAAGTTAGAAAATGACATACCTTAACTTACCCTTTAGAAATGGATGCGTTGCATGTATGGTGGCTACAAAATTCTGATCATAATCTTATTCAAGTGGATGGATAAGTCATGGAGAAAAGAGTCAAGATGACTTTTTATTTTCTTTTACTAAAACTTGTTGAATCTGCTGTAGAATAGTGTTGATTCTGCTATTTCCATTTGATTCTATAGCTGTTATTTGATTCTGTAGTTTTCATCTGATTCTGTTGCTGTCGTCTGATTCCGCAGCTACCATCTGGTTCTGTAGCTGCATATCTTCTACATTTGCTCCAAAATGATGAGAATGATAGTCTTCAGTCTTCAAAAACTCATTGGCACAATTCTTGCTATGTGAAGAGATGTTTTGATGTCGAATATAGTAGTAAATTGTTGACTTAGTGACCATTAATGGATGCTACTTGTCAACATGAGAAAGTTCTCACCATTGATGACAATGAGAGTCAAGATACCCAAACACATCTTGCTAAGTATGAATAATTTTGTTGTTGTCGAGTACCTAGAAGATCCGATGAACAATGGACATTGATGTATTCCCATTGTTTGTCGGAGTGAGGACTTACCATTAAGGCAAGCCTCACGGTGTTTTTGCAAGGATTTTAGACTCAAAGGACTATGGACTCAATATTTTCATTGAAGCATGGTTTATTTGCGAAATGAAAAAGGACAGGAAAAAGAAAATGAAAATGGAAGATGACAATGGGAAATAAGCATGAAAGTAAGCTTCTTGCTTTTATTTGTGGGGTAGATGGAAAGTGCATGTGAATGAAGTAAAATGAACAACTAATTCTTGCTGGGAAAAATAATTGTGGCTTGTTTTGAATTTCTTGGTTGGATTTATAATTGAAAAGGGAGGAAAGGTAATGGTTTTGATAGATATGGAGATGGAATTGTTCTTATGTTTCTCATGGAATCAGTCATTTGAAGACCAATTGTGCACATAATTAGTTTTCTTCAATGGTCGTTTGATCATCCCAAACCTACAAAAAACTTGACATAAAGAACATAAGTATGTTCAAAAAGAAATGATTAGTTCCTTTCTGATTCTTACACAAAATGTCAAATGAAACAGACTAAGGAAAATCAAAAGTGTTATATTCAATCCAATTCATGATATCGATAAAAATCCATTTTTAAGAAATAAAAATGAAAAATAAATTAACTCCCTGTTGTCGAATGACTTCATACACTGCACTCAGTAAAACGATTGGCATCACAAAGATTCGTTGTGTCCTACAAGTTAAAACTTCTTAGAAAATACACAACAACAATATTAATGCCAAATGTTTAGAAATCATCTAAATAATTTTCCAATTTTTCTACAAGCTATTATTGAATCGTCATCTGTGCTTCAAAAATAACATGTTGAACAACAAATTTAACTTTTTTCTTTAAGTTGTCTTCACTTGCACATTTTAGCAAAATCTCGTAACAATGTGGCACCATAACTATCTGATTTGAATGGAAGTTGATTAAGAGGCATCTAAGGCAGCATGGCTCAAGTTCCGTGTAGAAATGTAGAGATCATATGTGCATCTTTTGGTTGTTTATATGTGAAAAGAATTGGTCCAATGTTGTTTATATACGAGGTAAAGTAGCTCTTCTTTCTAGGAATAGTAGAAGAAAAATATATAATTGGATTTTGCGGTGATAAAGTCAGACTTAGGGTGACATATGATGAACCAAACACAAAATTTTAGAAACCATGTACATAAAAGTACTATGATTAGCACAATACAAATTAAATAAACAAATTACTCATTCAAATTGTATATTCAACCTGCAACCCAAAACTACAACAATGATTTTTGTGCACGTGATGACCTCTAGTCTATGGTGTCTGCCTATTTGAGTTGAGCGATCAGCAAGCTTTTGAGAAGGTGAGAAGCAAGAGGCTGAAATAAAAAGAAAAAAGGGAAAAGGAAGACACTTTTTTCTTGTCACGTCTGTGGAAGACATGATAGTTGATGCAGCCTCTACTTTATCAAACATAATTTACAGATACCAACGCCGTAATTCAAGTTGTTTTGTTGTCATACCAAACTCAAAGTGTTTTATCCAAATGTCTCAAGCTAGAGTTTAGCCAAGGAAATAGGATCTTTGTGGATATTTCTCTTGAAGATTAGAGAAATTGAATCATGGCCACAATTGTGCATTAAATCTGAAAATCCATTTTTCTCACACAATTTGGAAATTAAGGCTTCGAACAACCATAAAATTCACTCAAATAGTTGTGAAATTCGAAAAACTATTTCTGGGTTACCTAATTCGCCCAGTTGCCAAAAAAAATCATGTATTGGATTTTTCTAATTTGCCTCGGTTTTCTCAGAAAATGCATTTAAAATTTGTGTGTCAAAAGAGTTACATTTTCTCTGATGCTTTGGCAACAAAAATCAATTGTTGTGGTTGGATTTTTTTATTTGCAAGTTTTGATGTGAGGTTGAGTAGTCAGCTTATCAAAACCTTCTTATTAATTCTTTTGGTGGCAAAGGGATAAGAAGGCTTTTCCCAACATTCTTTCTCCTGGTTTCATCATGATTTTTGATGCCAATAGACATTGTCAAAACAATGAATCAAGTAGCAGACGAGTATTTGATGATGGTCGGATCATACATGCTTTGAAGGGTATCATTCAAAGTACTAATCCTCATTGGCATTTGGAGAATGGCATCAAGAATTGGTGGAACATGATTATTATCCAGCTCTATCGTAGAAATCACAGGCAATGATGTTGGCATCTTATTTGCCATCTACCATGTCAATTTTCTCATCAACATCTCCACAGTCATTATCACTCCAGTAACAAGTTGGTTTTATTCTTTGCGATTTATTTTGTTCTATGCATTTCATTTCTTTTTGTTTTATTTTTTTTAAATTTTCGTTTGTTTTGTTTGTTTTATATGTTTTGTTTTTGTTTGGAGTTTTTGTTTTGTTTTGTTTTCTTAATGAAATAATGCATGTTATATTTTCCAAAATTTAAAAATATACATATATATTTCATTAAACAAAACAATTTATTAATCAATAAAATACATTTGGATTTTTGATTTTTATTCTTAAAAATCAAATTAGATTAAATTAAATCATGAAAACAGAAATTAGTTGCAGAATTGCATTCTGTAGCTAAATAATTTTTATGATATACTAACAAAACAATATTTTTTTTTCTTTTCTGATCCTCCACATCACACGAAGTGTAGAAGGAGAGCATACTTGAGATTTTATTATTATTATTATTATTATTATTATTTGTTAGCATAGTCAAGATTTTATCAATCCTTTTCTTTTTATTTTTCCTCTCTATCTAAAAACTATTTTTTTTAAGTATATTCATACTTCCAATGAAGCCATTTACAGATTCGAATTTTTGAAATTCTTATATCCAAACTTGAAAAATGTACTTGATTGTTTGTAAGGATATGCAAAATTGACTTGACCTTTTGATTTTCCGCAAGCATCTCTTGAAGAATTGATGAATATTTTGGCGCAACCACTTTTTGATACCATTCCTCAATGTAGTCTTTGGGATGCATTCTAGACCCTTTGTCCATAAATGGTTAGTAAAAACAAAAACAAATAAAATACACTCTAAACTGAAAGCTAGTTCCTATGCACATTTCCCCGGCAATGATGCCAAAATGTTGAGGCAAATTAATTACCTATCATTTAATTGTCAACTTGGGGGTTTCATAAAACTTGCAAAGCATGCGTGCACTGTATATGCTAGAAATTAACTTCCAATTTAGATCAATCTAACTACTAAACCAAATAACGACAAACCAAATTCACCTATTCTAATTCAACAATCAATTCAAAGGAAATTATAGTATAGTGTTTGGAATTGAAATCTTAATCTATCACACTTGCAGGAATTGAAATCTTAATCTACCACACTTGCAGGAATTGAAGTCTTAATCTGCCACACTTGCGGGAATTGAAAAGCACACCACTCTTTCAAAAATGAAATTGCATGAAATGAAATCTACTCTAAGGGATCATATGTGCATTATCAAATCAGGATCCTATGAAATGAATAATCCAAACCACATGATATGAAATGAAAGAAAAACAATAATTCTTAACCTCTAGATATGAAAGGAAATAAAAACAATTACTATTAACCTCTCACATAGGAAAAAATAAGAAAGAAATAATATTAATCTATGAAAGCAATAAATATTAATCTATGAAAAACAATAGATATCACACATTATAGATGGTCAATCCAAAAGCATGAGGGATGGAAAGTTGAGGGGCTCCAAATACAAACATAACCAAATCAAAGTGAACATCACTCATGAGCATGGTGCCAAATCCAAATTCTATGTTCAAACAAGAGCATTTCCCCAACTTTTTACATCTCAAATGATAGGAGAAAACTTACCCTATTTATACAAAAGGATGAGAAGCTATCTCATTAATAAGAGTCCATGAATCTCTCCCTATGTCTATAGAGTTACAATCAAAATAGGAAATGATAAGACACATGTCTTCTTAGAGTTTCAATACAAATAAGAAATGATAAGACACATATCCTCATGATCCCATGATTTTCTCCACTCAAATTCGAAGTTGGTTTTGGGAGGCTACATAAGGGTCTTTTAGAAGTTTCCTTTTGACCTACACATGTCAACAATCTCATCCCACTTGTTAGGTATAAGCATATGCACATTATTTTCTAATTTTTATCTATAAATTCACTTAAAAATGCTAAGAATTAAGAAAGTTTGGAAAAACATAAATCTGACCTAATAATGATAATGGTAAGGTAAGTGTAATGAAATGGAGGTAAATGTAATGAAATATAGGTGAAGTGAAGGTGGCAATATGGAAATATAAATGAAAGTGTGATGGAAGTGAATTAGAATTTCAAGGCCCAACAAGTCCCCGAGCCAACAATATGTTGAATGACCTTGAGGAAAGGATTAGAGAGAGCCCAAGTGGGTCAAGAGAAGGTGGTAATGGTAGTGATAGTGATGACAATAGCAATGCCAGAGGTGGTGGAGGATATGATGAAGTTGATGGTGGACAAGAGCACCGATTTCCACTACCTCTATTGACTATGGAATTTGCAACTTTTAATTTAGGGTAATGTATCAATGTCTAGGTTATGAATGGAAATACGAACAACAACTTCTGATGAATAGGTTGTGGAATATTTTGTCTCCTCATGCAACTAATTATCATAATCTTGAATAACGATCTAAAGTTGGAGGGCAAGATCTAGTGGGGGTTTTGCACCCTAGCCAGCTGCATTTCTCTATTGTTTTTGTCTCATTATTCAAAGGTATTATCCATCCACCTAAAAGCTTGATCTGACATAGTGTTAACGATATTTAGTTAATTGAGCATGCATAATCCACACATTCAATGCGTTGAATAATTTATTGATTTTGTTCCAAGCGAGATTGTGTCAGTGAGAGGCATGGTATATTATGTCAACCATTGTAGACGGTGTTTGAAGCTATACTCCATCAGCCCGTAGATTTGCAGAATTTCAACTGTAGGTGTGAAGTTTGCTGATTTTTCATCATTGACAAAGGTCAAGAGTAAGATATGAGAAGCCTCAAATGTTGTTAGTAATTTCTTGGTATCTTTCTAAAAGTCTTATGTTCCAAGCTCCTTGGAATAAATATCATCATGGGTAATGATATAGACCCTGCATGGAGTTATTAATATGGTACATACCTTTGTAATAAAGAAAATCCTGAACCAGCCTTCGGATTATGGAAAAGGTATTCCATTATGTGGTACGATTGAAAGTTTTCCTTATCCAAGCTATAAAGAGTTTTGTGAATAATCTGCAGATATATAATATATCAAATGTCTGGACCCAGGTTACTATCTCTGAAGGAGACATCCAATTTGTGGTTGAACTAGCAACTTGGCTTCAAGATTGAACTCAAGAAGGAAATGGTTCAAGATTCAAGTTAGTGGTATCTTATGAAGAGAAGACCGAAGTTTTTTCTTGTTTGTAGATGGTCTATGAACGAAGTCTAAAGGCTTGGAATGTGTTTAATCAATTAAAATTTAGGAAATCTCATGCTCAGATAAGAAAGGTACAACTGTGAGCTTATCTAAAATGGAAGAGTCAAACCATGTTGATGGGTGGTGAATTCATTCTTTGAAATAAGGATATTGTTCTTTAACATCAAAGGTTGAATGATGGGTTCTAAAATTTGTTGGCATGATGTTTGAAAATGCTAACAAGACAATATTCCTTGTTTGAAGTACTTGGCATGACAAAAACAATTGTTACAATATCACTAGGGTATCTCAATGAGACTACCTATACCTCCTTGAAATTTGACCTTGATTGATATCCTATGGTATTTGTACCTAGGGTTTGGAAGCAAGTCATGGAATGTTCTTAGGCTTGTGAGTGTTTAGGATTTTTAAACCATAAGTAGGGATTAGAGAAGGAAGCCTAGGACTCATGGATTGTTTTGCTGAATTGTAAGAAGAAATCCTAGCTCCATGATGATGATATGTACTACTTGATGATATCGACAAGGTTGACTAAATCCAAGAAGGTTAAGATCAAGATGGAGCTGACACATTATCAAGAGATAAGTACATTTTGATTGTTTCTATTTCATTATTAGTCTCTTGTCTCTATATATTTTTCTTGGTTGTATTCCTTGGATTAGTTGTTCTTCCATGGCCTCCTAGTAATGATTGAAGGTACATTATGAATATTTTCAAGTTTGTGGAAATCAAAGGAAGGACACAATTCATGTACATTAGATTTAGAGGGAGAAGACGAGATCAATTTAGAAGTCCATTATGAACTGAAGGCCTTGAAGAATAATGTTGATCTATTTAATATGAGTCTTTTATGTGTTGGGAATATTTGTGCTCAATGAAAGAGGGAGCTCACCAAATAATCTTTCTTCTACTAAGATTGAGAATGTGCATATTAATGAACTCCTTGCTGAAATCATTCTTTATGGACTGTATGTCCATAGACATCTATATGATGATTTAGAATCTCTACTAATGATTTGGAGAAACTCTTTGATCATATTTTACCTAACAATGGCATAAAGTGAAGTTGATCCCAACCTCCATATTAAGATTGCGAAGGATATTATATTCTCGAACTTCTTTTGATAAGTTCTAAAGATCTGATTCTTCAATATAAAGAGAGAGTTGGCTACTAAATAAAGGATCTTGACATTACTAATTAAGAATAAATGCCTGGGAGAAACCCTCGTGAGGTTTCCCTTGCATGAGGGAAGCAAGTTATCAAGATCTCGTAGAAATTTGAGATGTTGGAAGATGAGAACAAGCACTTTATTTGAGTCAATTTTAGATAAAATATCTAACATGATCATCATGGTACTATTGACTACTACCCAAACTATGTTTTTTGTGTTTAAACAAGGTTTTACTGATTCTATGACTTTGATTGGGCTTATGATGGAAAGAGTACTAACAATAGATTTGGGCTTTGTTATGGCTTCTTGGATGAACAAGTGAAAATATGTAATTATGTTAAGACCAAATATATGGTAGCATGTGTAGTGACTCAAGAAGAAATTTGGTTTTGATATTGCTTGCCGATTTGTTTAGTTGGTTGTTAGATACGATAATGATATTTTTTATATCAAGTGTTTCATGGAAAATCAAAACATATTGGAATCAAGTATCACTACATTTGTGACATGGTGCAGAAAGGAAGCGGTGAAGCTCCAGTATATCTCCACTGATGAGCAGACAACTGATATTTTGGCAACACTTTTCCCCAAATGAAATTTGTAGAGATAAGCTGAGACTTGTGGAGATTGCCTCTTTGGATGAGAGAGAGAAGTGATATTATTATATCATGTTATTCTTCCTGTGTCACATTGTGAAAATTCCTAGATCTAACAATCTTAAGAATCCTACTACAACCAACTGAATCTACTTCACTTAGATTGTAAATTATGTTACAAACTTCTTTCAGATTTCTTCATGAAACATTGAATTAAATTACTGAACCAAGCTACACCATTTTAAATATGATTATGAAACATAGAAATTGAGCAAGCAAAATAGAAACACATAGGACACCATTATTTTTGGACAATAGTCCCCGAAAAAACCCAATACAGGAAAACCGGTGCAATAGTTCTGAGGGTTTTATTATTATGTAGGAGAAAATCTGAGTACAATTCTAGGATTCTCAACTAGAAATATGATATAGAGAGAATACAAAACAAAACACTAGTGAATTGATCTCACCCTATCATTAGAGAATCAGTCACTAATCCTTCTAATCTAGAGGCTTTGTGTCAGCCTCTGCGTGGGATATGCACAGAACTTCATCACTCTGAGTAGTTTTTGCATCACCCCTCTTGGGTACTATGTTGCCTCTCCTCTGCATCCTCTATTGGCTGAGAAATTGACCTTCTAACTTCCGAACTCACAGCCCAGACTCCAACAACTAAATTTCAACTTCCCTTAGTAGGAAAAATGACTTCTCGTCAAGGATTGTGTTTCCTCTTCATTAGGACTCCATGGGTCAGCCTCAACCTTCCTTAGGATGTCTTTCTGTTGTCCCTCTACCTCGTACTCTCTAGAAATTCCTTCTTCCAAATTCCCATTGCCTCTCTGTTGCAAGAAATCTCCTCAATCGATTTTCCACTTCAAAAGTTTTCACTTCAGAAAATCAATTTCCTTGATCTCCTAGTGTCTTTTACAAATGAACCTTAGGCCCCTTCGTATATCTTTATGTTGGACAACCAACAGCCTAGATTAAATATTAATCAAAGGTTTAGATAGTTTTGGCTTGATCTGTGCCTTTTTTTAGAAGATTTTCCCATGATTAAATTAATACCCATTAATATTTTAATTTTCATAAGTTTAGACTTAGGAAACCCATTAAAAATATTAATTATTTTAATAAAAACACTTATGGGTAGAATTTCCAAAAACACTTTCTAGGTTCTTTGGAATACATGTGCTCAAGCCTCCTTGCAAAATTTGAGGCCTAGAGAACATTTGATGCTACCCCAAATCAACACACACTTCCCTGTATAGGGTTGTAGTCCTTGTGTCAATGTGACTTGTAAAGGAAGAATGGTTTGTTAGATTGATGAATGTCATGTACATTAATTTTCCCTGTGTCTTATACTATGACCTGTATAGGGTTATTACCTTGAGTCTTGTGCACTGACCTGTATAGGGACATGCTCATGTGAGCATCTTTTTGCGTCTTTTATTTTGACCTACATAGGGCTTAACATCCATGTGTCAAGTACATTGACTTGATTAGAAGGATGATCATCTTCTTGAGTCTTGTACTTTGGCCTATATAGGGATTAAAACCCGTATGTCAAGTACATTGACCTAGATAGGAAGATGGACATTTTCCTGTAACTTATATCTAACAAGTAACCTAAATAGGAAATTATCCATTCACTTGTGTCTTGTACTATGACTTGGATATTGTTGTAGTCCCTGAGTGAGTATAGTGACCTCTATAGGAGAATGGGGTTAGAGGCTACCTGGTTGGATAGGATCCTCCCAGCATCTAGCTTTATTCTCAAAGAGAGCTTACTATTAACATGCATGGATAAGGTAGTACTCTAGTTCTACATTACTAATTGATTGATTTATATGATGGTACCATGGTTAAGAGACACTAATTAATTGATCTCTTGGGGAAAGTATGTATGAAGAGTACCATGGTGATTTTTTATTAGGTTGTGATGTTGGTAATCCATTGATGATGTTGATCTAATCATGGTATTTTCCTAGAGAACCTTTTAACTTGTATTTACTCTTTACTATGATTATGAATACCTCCCTAGCTAAGACAAAGTCTTGAAAATGTAGCTATGGTCGATCCTCATAAAAATTATTTACTATCTTTGTACTTGGGAAAGAAAAAATTATTATTGTTCCTAGCATGTTCTAGATGGTCAAGTTAGATTGCCTAGAAATTAACTCATTTGGATCAAATCAACTCTTCTATATGGTCAAGTCAATTTTCCTAGAAAGGCACCCATTCAGATCTCATGATGTCTATATAAAGTGCTACATTCGTCCAACTTATCAAGAAATTCGATCATGTAGTGTATGCAAAAATTTCAATAGTAGTAGACAACGTTAAACAATCATAATATGAAATTTAAATAATGAACATGCCAAAGCGACAAACCTCCACAAGATCAAGATGCAATTGTCAATAGAAAAAGGAAGACCCTCAGATTACTAAATCTAAACCAATATTTATCATATTTATCTATTGATAGTATTATAGGTGATAGAAAATAACATTATCAAACCATATGAATAGTCTTACTATAAAATATTTTGCAACCTTCGATCAAATGGTGGACCACTATCTTAAGATTTGTCCCTAAACATAGGAAATGAAGACTTATGTCTCTCATGCTTAAAATTAATACTATTCAATCCATATGACTTAAAAAACTAGAACAAAACTAAATAAAACATGAAAATAACAATAACTATAGGTAAGTACAAACAAATAATGTTAATAAACCATTTCTTGGTTCTTCATGACAACCCCTAGTACTAACACAAATTTGTCTAGATTGTCTGGCAGGTAATCAAGATGGTTGCCTTCCATTTCCTCCAGAAAAATAGTCATGACAAGAATTTTGAGAATTTGCCTAAAGAAATGGGAGCAAGAATTAATAATTTCTTTCTTTTGGACTCTATAGTTCTTCATTGTTCCACTCAACTGATTGCCTTGAGAAAAGACCACAACAAGCTAGACAGGGGAGCTAAATTTCACGTAGGCCGCACTTGCATAGGGGTAGGTAGGGACGAGTCTATTTTTATGTAATGATGGATTAACATGTAATATTTGAATAGATGACAATTATATCCCTTTCAGTGATATATAGGTATTGGGTTTTTTCCAAAATAGATAAATAACTAAATTACTGTTTTATAAGCCTCGTACTCCTGAAAATTAAAAAATTATGACATCTCTTATTTTATACAAAATAGTAAAATACTATATATAGTTTGTCCACCACAACTACCTTGAGCAATGAATTCACATGGAATGCATACTTGTGGATGTAAGACACTTAATTTTTGTGAGATTATAAATTTAAATCAAGGAGTTCAAGGACCAAGTTCTTGAAAAGGATGCATACTTTTCCATGATGAGACTATGTATTGGATCTCTTTGGGGAGGGTAATTCAATGAATTCACATAATCATGATAATCATCTATAGAAAAACCCTAGGCAGATAAACGAGGATGATCAACACTTCATAAGCGGCCAACACAAGCTT
Organism: Pinus taeda; assembly: GCA_000404065.3. Lineage (NCBI taxonomy): Eukaryota > Viridiplantae > Streptophyta > Pinopsida > Pinales > Pinaceae > Pinus > Pinus taeda. The sequence continues at coordinate 104,648 of APFE030793692.1, forward strand.
CTTAGGACACACTAACCATTTGGGTGACTGATAAGCATGGAGTTACCTTTAAGCCTTGACCTTTTCCAACTCAGAGTAAAATATAGTAGTCAGGGTGTTCAAGGACCTAACTCATAAAATGCATGCATCCTCTTCCATAGTGAAAATGTTTATTGGATGCTTTTGGATAGGGTGATTTGGAAAGTACCATAGATTACTAAGGGAGCTTGGATTATGAAAGAATTTACTTGGCCTTCAGAATGATTGGTTGGTATAGAGTGGTGACATCATGGATATGGTGAAGTCTCAAGTGCTATTGACATGGCATAATATGGAATATAGAACTGAATGGGAGTTTCTTTAACAAAAAAAATAACATCCCTCTGAAAAAGGTTTTTGTGATTATTATGGATAAAATGCTAAGCAGAAAGGCTATGATGCTCAGAAACCTTTAAGAAAACAATGCAACCCTCTTATGAAATGGTGAGAATATAGATGCCTAATTAGAATGGAGTTATTTTTAATCCTGCAATTTGATAGCTCAAGAAAAGAAGAGGTGAATCCATGGACCTATTAATTTTGTTCCAAAACAGAATGACTAGACAATTCTTTTTCAGACTCAGAAGTAAAGTAAATGCATAAATGTCGGGTTGGGACAATAAATCCTAGATCAGGAACCATCTATTGGCATATTTAACAAAATATATAGGTTAATTGCAATTCAATCTTAGTTAAGCTTTAATATTCAAATCAGAATGAATGATTATTGGCACAGAGTCATCTAAACCAAGGTCATATGTGCACAGAGCCATCTAAACCAAGGTCATACATGCACCTTCGGGTTTTACCTATCTCTAATATTTGAATGTCGACCATTTATTTGAATTCAAGATATGCAAGGTTTATTTGGGTAATTTTTAGTCTCCATCTTCAATGCACCCAACATACCATCTACATTCAATACATCCTTACAGGAGGATCAACCCACCAAATTTAACCACACTAACCCAAGGATCCAGTGACCTAAATTGCAACCAGATACAAAAACCAATTTCAAAATACTCAACCCAGATGATTTATAAGGAAATACACGTGTCAAATACTGAAATTAGCGAAACTCATTCGAAAAAAAAAAACAACACAGTTTAATTCTAAGGAAAATATACACTGTAGCTTCATAAACCTCCACCTAGTACTTGGTCTTACATGTATCAAAGGGATACAATATGGTAGTTCTGATGAGCCCTGCTATGGATCTTGATGTTGCATTTTTCAAAGATTCAAAATCAACCACCATTACATATAAATTCCACCAAATAAGATCTCTAATCTGCTACACACACACACACACACACACACACATATAGATATGTCTATTGTGGGAGTACAAAATCGGGTATTCAAAACCCAAAGTGCAAATACAAAAAATTGATGATTGATACTGGAGGTCCAATAATAAGAAGTTGGGTTGCTCGCAACTGAGATTCCAAATCAAAACTAAAAATCTCCCTGAGGGATTAGAATAGGGAAAAATCAACGTGTTTAACGAATCCAATATATGGGAGTTTGATGCAAGTGATGATGCTGACTCTTGACTTACCTGGCTATCAGTTACGATGAAGTTTAAATGGTAGTCGTTGTTGATAATTTTGATTGTGTGGTACATGGTAGCATTGGATGTTTGGTTTCTCAATTAATAAAGCTGCAAAAAGTTCGACTAGATCCCTGTGCTGCTTTGGATTGAAGTTAGAGTTTTTTTTATGAAGCTAATTTTAAAATTGGGCGGGACAATTTTATTTAACTACATGTAGTGGTTCACATTGCTATTGAATGAGGCATTGTGCACTAATTGATTGGAATTGGAATCTGAATTCAACATTGTTATTAGATTTATTTTAGATTTGGATTAATCAGGTATTCAAGAATTTAGATAAATTATATTATTATTATTTTTAATAAGGAAAAATTATTGATTTTTATTAATAAAAATTAGATATATATTGTATTTCGATTTTAATGTTTTTGCATGCCATATATTAGATTTTAAAATAAAAATTTCTAAATTTCCAAGTATCGTATTACTCTAAAATATAGTTCTTCTATTTCTGAAAATTGTCTATTATACAAATTTTCACAAAAAAAGATTAAAGTTTTTTATGGTGACAAATATAACATTTATGATTCAAACATGACAAAAACATATCATTATCTATGAAATTTTTCATGGATGGATGACAAATAGATGGATGAAAAATATACGAGATGAAGGAAAAAATTTCAAGGGCATCCCTTTATAAGTTAAAACTCCCTGAGTTGCAAAATGATTCCTTTATCGGAAACTGAGTAGAAAATCCCCCCTATCACATAGTTGCATCCCTTCTTTGATAGGAGATTTGCCACTTGACTTGATCGAGGTGGATATTGGTGGCCACCACCAATTCCACTTGGACCCCCACAATTTTTTCTTTCAATTTTTCAGTTTCCTTAATTGTAGCATAGTTTATTATTTTTAGTAGTTTTTCGGGTTCTAAACTTCCAGAGCCATTTTGAGGCCCTAAACGATATTTTTGGAAGTCTACCGCCAAGAGCATTGTATCTAAAATCATATTTTCCATCGTAGTCCTCAAGGAGATCTTTCCAATGGGTTATCATGCACCTTAAACGGAGATAATATGACCAAGTCGCGACCCCAGGAAGTTGGCTTCCAACTCACCCCAACGAGGCCTAGAGACTATTGATGTTACATCTCCTCAGGCTAGGGTTTTTTCTTATTGTTCAATAATAAAAAGGCCCTTGAGCCTCATTATAACATAGTTCAGAGGCATGTAGCTGCCAAATCTCTTCTCAGAGATAAGCTACCATCGCCTGAGTTAGTCTTATTTCCATTCTATTTGTAAGCATATTTCAGTGTTTGATATTAATGAAATGAAGTGTTTTTCTACTGCAGCTTTGTATGTATGGTTATATCTGTAATTTTTTGCATTCCTATTTAAATCTAGATCATGATTCTACTCTCTATAGAAATTATTAATGGCTAGTCTCTGAAAGGTATTCATCAAAGATCTTATGCATTGCATCTAAAAAGTAAGGGAAGGTGATCCAAATTTTGTTCTCAATTGTACCTAATCTAGGATCATCTTGGAATCTCCAAACATAGGTAAATATTCAATAGCAAACTAGTTAGCAGATAGAAGATCCCAAAGAGTATGATTAGTTCAACTCTATTATTTGACCCTGTGCCACTATACATTTTCTTATGTAAATGCTCAAGGATGGGAATAGAAACAATATGTATTTCCTCCACTCCTTTGATATCATCTATTCCTATTTCTATCATATTCCCTCATCCAACCTCCCATTTCAGATTTCGTAGCAGCCAATGTTTTTTTCTCATCATGCTTCTCCATATATAAGATGCCACTTTCTTCTTTGGAGCCCCCTCTTTAATCCATTCCATAAGCTATCCATTTTTTAGATATTTCTCTTTAATAACCTATTACTAATTACCTTTGCCATGGAAATTTGTCCATAATTTCTTTACAATTAAAGCCTTACTAAAACATCATGTGTCCTTTATATCCCACCCTCAATCCTTCTCATGTCTCGCTAGCACCTCTAAATAGACCAAAAGTATCTTATTTGTTGATTTAGGCCTAGCCCAAAGATACCCAAATATAATAGCATCAATTATTTTAATTATATCTTTAGGCAGATAGAAGAGATGCATCCTATATATAGAAATATTCTTAAGGGTTTCTTTGATCATAATCAACCTTGCTCCCAATGATAGCCACTTATTCGACCATTGAAACATCTTATACTCAAATTTTCTTATGAACCATTCCTAGTCCCTTAGTTCATATTTATGAGGTTCAAACAGAACCCTTGATATTTTAATCCTTCCTTTATCGTAATCGTGTCTACGTCATAGATTCGAGCTCGGATTAGTAGCATAGACATTCCAATCGGGGCATATTTCCACAAAATAATTCCATGACTTCTCATTATATACCATAGCATTTTGAGAAAGGACTAATGAAATCTTTTTCATAGTTATAATACTACAAATAGAGCTTATTTTTGGGGAAGATCTAGTTTGTAATTCTCCATAGATAAATAGGGATATAGGACTTCTACTGTAGTGGATGGAGAAACCTCGATGGCAGCTTGTATGGATTCATGAAGGTTTAAGGATATTGATGCAAATTTTCAAACCTTATTGAATTTAGGACCTATCTTCTTCCTCATAGTGAAATTCTTCTGAGAGTTGGGGGCTGACAATAAAATCATCCTCTGTGAAGAAAGAGTTCTTTATAGATAGTGGCTAGAGGCTGATAAATTTGTTAAGTGCCAATTAGAACATTTCAAGGTATTTTGTGACAAAAGAAGATGGGTTACCTATAAAAGACCCAAATATTATAATAGGGGATCAAGGATGACCTAAAGTACTAGAGAGTACATCCTTCCTTCCTAGGACCTGAACGATGGAAGGATATTCTTTGTAAATGGTAGATGATTCAAACATGACCAGAATGTGAGGATGGGGAACAAAGAAGGTCAAGGAGGACCCCTTATAGATAGGTCAAAAAACAAGATTAATAAATTTCTCGAGAACGTCATTTCCATGATCTAACAAAACATTATATTTATGTGAATCCAAGACATCATAAGCACATGCATCATTATCCTTTATAGAACTATCTTCAAGAGAAGGGATGATCATATAACTGAGTACCTGAAATCATTGGGACATAGGATTCTTGAGCACTAAGCTTTCCTTTTTGTAGGAAATCGATGGAGTCTAGGTCACTCATAGTTTCTTGACCCAAATATTCTAGTGGCCCCAAACTGCTTTGGGAAAACTTCAATCAAATGACTTGTTTTATGACACCCCAGCCATATAAAGGGGATGCGCCAGGAATTGATGTCATGTCTGAAGGAAAACAGTCCCCCAGATAAGCCTATCTCAGTTGACATACCTCCATTAAACTCCACTTCAACCAATGCCCAAGCTACCATCTTGTCCAACTTCCCCAAAATCCCCTCCTCTATGAAAAAAGATTGCCAATCTTGTTATCAATTTCCATTATAACCTGATTAGGCCAAAGTTCCAAAGGAAGTCCAGGAAGCTTCATACGTAATATCTTACGATGTGATACATCCTTTAGGGGGTTAAAACATGCACTCCACCTCTCTCTCGAGAGAAACCCATGCTCCCTGAACCAAGGAAGATGTATATTTTATCTATATCATTCCTGCTAAGAAAATGAAAGAAAAACCATCCATTGAGTAAGATATTAACCTTCAAATGATATTTAAGAATTGGTGCCCAACTTTTATTCACCCATCTCTTAAAACATTCCATAGACACCTTAGTGAACTCCCACCTTCCAACTAGATCCTAATGATTGAGGCCTTCCACCCAGTCTTAGAAAATTTCCACCCCTTGAACCAGACTTTGTACGTGTGTCACAACCTTAATCAAAATTTTATTAGAAGGTCAGGACTTCTACAATGTTTAATTTAGACCATAAAATCCCTGCCTTCCCACTTCATAGATGATCTCAACATAAGATCCCTCTACCACTCCTTTCACATGCGAAGAAACATTATCACAACTCCTCAAAAAACTATGAGCATTATTTTTTGCCTCCGTAGTGACTTCCAAGAGCTCTTTCTCTCTCGATGATCAATATCGAAGGAGATCCGAAGAGTGTGCCATGTCAAGGAGCCCAACGTTGATCGAAACTATGACCTCGGTGTCCCCACTCGCAAAATTCCTTTCTGCTAAACTATAACCCAAACTGATCACTAAAGACCAAAATATCCTCACCTCCCCAAGTTGTCGCCACGTCCTGACCCATCAGAAAAAACAAGAATGACCACCCACCTATCATGTGCCAAACCTCAACATATAAAATGCTTGCTACCCTCCATTTGTAGCCCTGATATACATGAACATTATTTCACAAACCACGACCTCCTCTACCAATGTGGTTCCAAACCCAAATCCACCATGCAAGACTTTGATAATAGAAATATGAGAAGTATAAAATATTGTGTGGCCCCTACATGGCAACATTCATCATAAAAATTTAAAATGATATATGAGAAAATCTCGAGGACACAAACAAAAAATCTTTAGAATAGATAGAATTCATTAGAACCCCATGAATTTTGTCATAAATAGTTAATATGCCAACTCCTGTAGTAATGAAAAAGGACATGAATTAGAAAAAACAACAATATGATTCCGTTGCCAATAAATCAATCATAAATATTTCCTCTATGTGCCATATTATTCAACTTGTTCTCAGATCTTGTCAAGCTCACCTCTTCACAGTTACTGCTCATTAAGTTTTGCTCCTCATATCTAATTCATGATCTCAATATTTATTTATAGCTCTGAGTGAGTATCCCCTCTGGCATGCAATACCTAATTTTTCAAGGTAAGTAGTGGAATGATGCTACTCCTCTCTTAGTTTACAACATTGGTAAAGACGTCAGTGTTTTTATTATTCTTTTCTATGAGGGGGGACCTGTGGTAAGCCTTCCTCCTCTCAAAATTGTTCTTCTAAATATCATGTTTGGGGACCATGTGGCCATTTTCCTTGGATCCCTAATAATGCTTGGGGGTTGTATTTGGAGGGGTTAGCAAATAAAAACCTAATATGACCAGGAAGATCGATTAGTGTTGGAGCACCCATGGTTTGGGAGAAAGGCTTAGGGGCTCTAGGAGTTAGGGGGTTTAGGATTTAGGGTTAAGGGAAAAGGGATAAGGGTTCTGACTTAGGAGTTTAGGGGTTAAGGGGTTGAGGGCCATGGGGTTGAGGCCTAGGTTGATTAGGGTTTAGAGGTTAATGTCTTAGTGGTTAAGGGCTTCAAGGGTTAAGGGTTATTGGCTTAGTGGGGCCTGACCCAAGTTCAGAGGTGATTTAGCCAAGAAAATCGTGGTGCTACTACCCCTTTCGGTAATACTCTACAGAGCATGGATTGAGGTCTCACCCAAACTAGTATGCGAGGGTGCTAGAACCAATTTTTTGCATGCTTGGGATGTCTGATTGGATTCTGGAGTTCCGTGGCCTGACCTATCTTGCGCGCACTTGAGATCCCTCTGTGACATGCAGTGCAGCTTTCACGCAGACCTACTTGGCTCGCAACCTATATAATACCCAAGTTCCTTGCTATTTAAACAATTACTTAACCTATGTGTGTGAGATTTATGGTTATTAAAGTATAATCAACAATCATATCAGTGCATGCAATACATAAACGAGTATAAACATAAATAATATAATGCACAACAATTACACAGAATTAGGATAAACTTCTATTTATTAGCTTCTTGTCCTAATTATAGACTCAACTTAGCCCTGTGGACTCAACTACGGACTCTACTAGGCCTCTGCGCACTTAGCTGCAAAGCCTCTTCTTACTACTACAACCCAAGACACTTAGAACTCTACTCTAAGTTTGAACCATTCCTTCACTATTCTCTCTATCGATCACTTATTAACTAACTTTACAACTTAGAGCCTCGCTCTATTTATACAATCCCATGGTGTGTGGACCATGGTTAGGCTAACTTTACACTATTTTACAATACAATGTTTAGGGCAAACAACCCTATGACTCAATTGTACACTTCACACTCCGTGCTCACAATTCGCAGAGGTTTACAACATCTCTCACCAAAACCTAGGATTTGAGCCCCAAAAACCTACTGTAGGGGGATTCCATGCCCAACAAGCCCCCAACACAATCATCGTGACTTTCCCTAAGTAACTCCGTTGGTGTGGAGATCTTGACATGGATCCCATCCAACCATTCCTTCGCTTCCTAGAGGTCCGTGCCACACTGATATGCAGTCTGCTGGATCTGCTCCACTCTCTCGGTTGAAGTCTCACTGTCAGGGGTGAATCCCTATCTTAAGGAATGCATCACCTTCATTTGTGCGAGATTTGCTTCGATGTCTACAGTGATGAGGAAGGCCTCATCAATCCAAGCCTCGACGCATGCTTTAAGGACTGCCTCTTTCTGCCATGCGGCATCCACCTGTTCCTTCAACGTCTTTTCATGCTGTAACTTCACAAGCCACTAGGTCAAGGCAACTACTTGCGTTGTCCCACACACAATGTCATATTGCACCTAAAGCTCCCACACCTCCATTTCCAGGTGTTGTACGTTGGGGTCCACCTGTAATGAAGTGAGGACCGCGAAGGATTCTTCCAACATAGTGGTGTAGTTCTATACTGCCTATCCTATTTCCTCCAGCCCTTTTTGAATAGCGCCAGCGCATTGTTCCCTAACTTCCACTGGCGTAGAGGACTACACCTTTAATCACAGCTTAGTAATCTAAAGGTTGAGGTCCAATTGTACCCTCATTGCCTCCTCCTTTTCCTCATGAAATCCACTAGCTAATTTGTGGATTCACACTCCAACTGGTAGGTATGTCACGATTTCTAGCTCTGGAACGTGGTGACATGCTTCCTCTACCATTTTCTCTAGCTGCTGCTTTTGCGCAAGCACTTCATTGCGCTATAGACTAAGCTTCTTAATGTTGATTCTCTGTTCACTAAGCATCTATACTGTGCATCCTTCCCTAGCGAGGAGTTTTGTTGTTGCTCTATCTTGTAGTTGATATAATGTATCCTGCAAAAGGGAAGCCAAGTTTAGGCCAAGTCCCTTGATCCTTCCCACCATAGCTCTGTCGTCCTCACCTTCTGCTATTAGCACTCCTTCCAATAGCACGATGTTTTTGGCCATTATTGCATGCAGCAGCTGCTCCACTGCTGATGTACCTGCGGCACCGTAGGCAGCTATGTTTCCTTCCTGTGGGGCCTGTGCCTAAAGTTCTTGTAGCTGCACCCTTAGGGCCCCCAACACATTCTTTTTCTTTATCATAGCTTCTTGGAGCACTTCCCTGGTGACCTCACGAGCAGTGTCACCAATGTCATAGAGGTCACCCTCTATCAATTTAATGGGCTCGATGTCCAATTTGGAAGCTTTGGCCTTCTTTCATGGACCTGACTGCTCCATGATGTGCGACCATTTCAGTTGAGTGGACATTGTGCTCGGGTCTGCGTCTTCTACCGCATTTTGTCCCTATCTTGTAGACACATCCTGGCCACTTTCCTCTTGTGTCACAGTGGCCTATTTTTTATGTTGCTCTTGCTCTTTCGATGGCCTTGGCCTATTCTGTGCCTACCTTTGTTGTTTTGCAGGTGGCCCTTACCTTTGCGGCCACTTGTTCATTTCGCCTCTGCTAAGCCAAATTTGTGACATACAACTTGGTTGCATCCTTCTGCTTCAGTGCCATTGTTTTATCCTTTTTTGCCAGATCTGGGGTGTGCCATTCGGCAGGCCATGAGTCAAGCATGGAGAAGATAATGTCATTAATTGCAATGAAAGGAAGCTTGGTCTAGGTCTATGTCGGATCCTTACGCACCTTGATATACACATTGTGCTTATCCGCCTTGAAGTTTACAAAGCTCTGCAGACTGCTCTACATTGTGGGGGATAGGCATGGCCTCCTATTAATCCACATCCGGATACTTGCCTCCATTAGCACCCAGAAGATTTTAGTCTCATGAATCCACGTGGCATCCTTCATTGTCTAGAGCGACGCATATTTTGCAGCCTCTGGCAAGTCCTGTTCAACAGGAGGGAACTGACTATCCTTGGTGAGTTCCCGCATCACCAGTAAGATAGACAAGGGAAACCACGCATCGTGGAAGGCCTTGCCCTACCCTTGAGCTTCCTTGTAGTTGGTTGGAAATTCTTCACAGAGGAATTTAGCCCAGTTGAAATTGACCCCCTCCATGCATTGTTCTACTAGCGCAATGACTGACGCTGGTACCTCGTCGCCACAACATTTTCTCATCACCTTCCCAGCTAGTAGTTGGGTGGCTATGTGCACCCATTTGTCTTTAGTGCTACTGATTACGTAGCGTCTCTTCTTCTTTTACAATTTGTAATTCTTCTTCATGGCCTCTGCGAACACCAAATCTCTGCTTTTGCCAGCTATCTCCATGGGGTCCTTTCCCTTACAAGGAAGCTGAGAAATATTATGAATAAGCTCCACCATGATGGGAATAGGATCTTCTAGCCATAAGTACCCATCATGAACTAGGAAAATTAACTATTTGATGACAAAGATCATGATTGGTACACAGTGAAAATGCAGAATCCATAGTAGGTGGAGTAGCCCATCTTTCTCCATGTTGCATAGCCATTTCTGCAGCTCTAACACTGTAACTGGCCTCTCCTTACTCTGCTTCATGAGGTTCTCTATCTGTAAATGTGGGAAATTTTCACTATATGTGAGGTCCCAGCATTCAAATTTCATGGTGGGCATGCGGCCCATAGCCAAGCTCTCAAACAAAATTCCATCTGGGAGGAGCGAGGTTTGGAGTGTGCTCTTAGCGGCATCTAAATCCTTGGGTACTTTAGCTTTCCCTTTCCATGGAGAGACGTACTTGGGAAGTTTTGCTGCAGTGCGCACTGACTGGATGTCTTCTTCTATTTCTTCATTCGCCTCTATATCCTCTGTGAAAGCCTAGAGGTCCTCCTCATCATCATCTGTCTCAAGGTTGATAGCCTTTCCCTTATCTTCCATGGAAAGTTTAACAAACCATGGATTTCGCAGGGACATGCAGACTGGTCCCAGTGCCTGTGTATCCTTCTTGGGCCTCAACATCTGGGGCGATTTTAGAATTTCCAACACATCACCCACCTGCACCATAGGGCTCTCTGCAACTTCCTCGGTAGTACTCTCTACAAATCCCACACCTCTCCTGGTAGTTGTCATCTTCCTCGAACTGTCTGTGGTTGTTTGCAAACTTGGGGACTAAAATACCACTTGGTGCTCAACACACTATGCTCCTCGTAATAGCTCAAATCTGAAACGAGCAAGTGCTGTCTCATGGATAGCCTTGGGATTTTTATATCATGTTTTGAATTTGAATTTGACCATTCCCCCCATTTTTGAGTCATTAATGCATTCTTGGCAGTAGAGCATCCCAAATCTAGCTCTTAATTCGTGTCCTAATTACCTGCCGCATGCTCCCTTTTGCATTAAATTGGACATCTTGTCATGAAAAGTGACATCAACAATTACTTCCCAGTTGACCTACGTGGCAGCATAGCCCTCCATCCATGGGCATGAACCTTGTACCATGCTGGTTCCTGCACACCCCCCTCACCATGTAGTTCCCAAATAGACTCTTTTAGAGTCCCACACTCTCTTTCAACTGTCTGGAGTGCTGAGACTATGCTCCCTACAACTAGTCAGGAGGTTGGCCCTATGCGATACTACAACTTGCCTTCCAGTATAGTCCATGGACACTCCTCAATTTCCCTCGTGACCACCAACGTAATGTGTTCTATCTCATGTGGTGCACTCCCCTTGTAACTGTGTTTGGTAAGGTGTGGTCTTAGCTGTGGTAGCAGAGTCATAAATTCCCGGCAGCAATCTTCTAATGCAGTGGTATGATCATCCGTATCTCGCCTAGTCATCCTTGGTTTATCAAGGAGACATTCTTGTGTGACCTTGCTTTCTAGTCTTCTAATGTCAACATTCATCAACATACTTTTCGTCCTCAATCATATCTGATCTTCTTCGAGTTTGCAAAGCCTAGGGTTACCCCGTTGAATGGCTTCCCAAATCCTTATATGGTTGTCCTTGCATAGCTGGGTGATACCTTCGTCTTGGTCTCCACGTGCTGTTATAACTACGGGGGCTATTACATGTGGATTCCTTTTGGTATTCCCTTCAAAAATCTCGGGTTCTACTCTATTTCACACCTTTGGAATTAGTTCCACGCTCAGGTTCTTGCACATGGTCCTATAGGCCCATCAAACCGCTAGCACGTGCAAGTCCCAATCAGTTCATTTCATCTGGTAAAATTTGTTCAGTACTCTACACATCCTATGGAATGCTTCATCATGGAGAATTCATAACATGCGTCGCCTTTCCTATTTTTGTGGCTTGTTCCAATTCTCTAGGCTAAGGTTGGTGTGCATTTGTGTGGACTGTACAACATATGTTTGTACCCATCGAGAAAGGTGGCTGCACAAGTCATTCTGCCCCATCTGATTGGCTGTCATTCGAAACTAGGGTTTGCCAAAATGTAGGCATTTCATCCTTCTGCATCCGTGCCAATCTTCAAAATTTCCTTGATGCATACCCCACCATCATGTGGTGTTGCACGCAGTTCCCACTTCAACACATTGAATTGCTACTACTCTGGTACTGCAATTTTGAATTTTCTTAGAAATTCATCCACCTCTAACAATCCATCATATCTCAGTAGCTCCCTTGCCTCTGTCATTACACAACGTAATGACCTGATCATCATGTTGCAGTTCAGTGTTGTTACTTCGTGCAGCCGATTTTGCCATCGTTCTATCTCTTCATCTGAATCTGAAGTGCAGGAGCTTTTGTGCTGCCATGAAATCCTTCCATCTGCAGTTGGATTCACCCAATCTTCTCCTTGCATAGTTATTTTGTAGATACAGTCGAGATTGTCATCAATCTCGTCGTTGCACACCGACTTAGTGTATCGCGCTCCTTCGACTGGGTTTAGCAGTACTACTACGCGTAGTGACTTTTTCTCAAAGGCCATTTTGCAATTCTTCAGATTTATGACTCCATTCATATCGGTAGCCTAGTCTATTGCTAATAGCGCAAGATAGGGATTGTTGTCATCGACAATCTCTATCACTTCAAAATCTTCCTACATGCTCGCACCTTTAATATCGACTGTTACCCCTTGCAATATTTCCATGGGAAAAATATTTTGTTGGTTTGCCATTCATAACTGAATAGGGGATCGCTGTAACGTGGGTCTACCCATGCATTCCCATGTTTTCTTTGGTAGTACATTCATATCAGAACCCAGGTCCAAGATTACCTGATCCATTTCGTACTCACTTATGTGTGTAGTCAACCTCATCTCCCTTCTTGTGTGCAATGCATGCTTTCCTAGTTTTCAGACCATGCGGGGTTCTCCTGACCCCGCACACCTAGTAATAAGTTGTTGTAGTCCTTTGACTACCTTGTTCTCGCACAAAAATTTCATTCATGTCTCCAGAAAGGTAGTGAGCATTGAAGGATCCATCCTTGGTTCTAGTTGATCCTTACTACCTAAAGTGGGGGCCTTCGTTAAGCTCTTCTTAGCTTCCATGAATGTCTGCTTCGTGCATTCTAAATCAAACTCGGGTTCCTTTGTAGGAGCCTTGCGAACCCATGTGCTTTCTTCTGGCTACTTCCCTTTATCATCTCCCTTTGTCATACCGCTCCTAAGTATCATGTTTACATTTGGGTCTTCTTCACGCGGTTCAGACCTCATCATTTGTAAATTCTGGGTTGGAGGGGGCTAGAGTACTCCCTTCTCACGCATCTTCGCTATCAGTGAAGGAAAATCTTCCACCTTATGATCAAACTAATTACAGTACCAACATGATATCCTAGTTGGGTTCGTACAATTGCGGGCATAATGCCCTAGCCCACGACAATTGTAACAAATTATTTGTATGCGACCCCTTCCTGGTCTCATTCCACCACGACCCCAGTTGCGCCACTGAAACCCAGCGTGTGCCATTCCTACATTTGGGTCGAGGGCTTGCATTTCGGCCTGCACCCTGTAGGCATGAGTCCAATCCATCATTAGTTCATAGCTTCGAAAGGTGCATCCATCATGGCCTACCAACCCGCAGAAATTACAAAACAATCGTTGGGACATCTGCATATACTTCTGTAACAAATGACAATTATCCATGGTATATTTTCCTCCTATCTGGCAGATCGCACACCATAATTTAGATGCCGCACTCAGCCCTGTGTGTGCCTCTGCTCTTAATGGCATTGGCCCTCCTCCTACCAAGTAGTTTGCAAACACTGGACATTGATCTTTGTCATGGCCCTGGCCCTTGCATTTTATGCACCATACTTCCTCACGCGTCTTTGGCCGAGGTGCCCTATGCTGTTTCAAAGTCTGCATTTCCAGGTATATTTTGTAGCTACGTGTGGATCTGTTGGACTCAATACAGGGTCTTATATAGGGGTCTCATGCAACCTCTTTGCCATATCCAATGCTTCAGCTTGGGTGGAAAGTGTTTGCTGTGGCAGCATTATCCTTAAGTGTGGTGTAAGCGAGGCCACAAACCATGCACGATGTTGTGCATCCATTAACATCATGTTGGCTTTGTGGATCATACCTTTCAGCCTTTGGTCCAGATCCTAGGGGGTCTCACCTAGGAGCATCGCGATCTCTTGAAACCCGATGATTGATTGCATCTATGACTTTGGCCTCCTGAATTCCTTGTTCAACGTAGTTTGGATCTCTGCAATTCTGGTGTTCAGGTGGTCATTATAATTCTTGATATACCATGTTAATGTGTGATCGTACAAAGTGCTCACCAGCGTATCCTTTTTAATATTATCATCAATGATTCCCTGTGCTTTCCATACTGCTCTTACCACGATCTAGAATTGGTTTGGGTCTTCATTCCCTATTCCTCTAAAAACTGGCAGTTTGATTGCAATTGCGATATTGAACTGTGGAGGTGGCGGAGGTGGAGTGGGTGGAGATGGAGGTAAGGGGGGTGAAGCAGGTGGAGGTGGTAAACACAAAATTTGTTGCCCTATCAAACTGACCACACTTCTCAGAGAATCCTTTGCGAGCTCATCCTCGCTCTCCCGCGAGTGTGAAATTAAGAGATTGTTTTCTAATTCTTCACTACTTCTGCTTCTGTATATATTTCCGCTCAGTGTAGTCCCAAACATTAATTTATTCGCATAACCTTCTTTTCACACAATAACATCTTAATCCAAGTGTTCAAAGATTTAACGTACTTACCTTGTAGTCCCTTGAGAAAATGTCACTCTGCCTCGTTGTAGCTGATGGTCATGTCTACCGCGAACTCAGTGATAAATCTTCCTATTATTCAGTCAAGCCAGTGGTCCATAGATTACATTATCTTATCTTCTGAGGCTTCTAGTCTGTGCACTAGTTTCGGAGTCCACACTATTGGTTTGTCGAGCCTACACCTTCCCTCGCTATCTGTTAACTTTGCGATCCACTCATATAACTTAGATGGAAAAGATGCAAAGAAAATTACTTGGATTTCAGTGTACAAGTAGCAATCCAACAACTACTCCTTAGATACTCATGGATTTATGTTTTCGTGCACCGTGAACTCGTGAATCTTCTTGTCCAACCACTCTTCAATTTATTTCTTTGTAGGGTTCCAGTGGAACGACATTAGACATCCTTTATGTAGATCTAGGTCCTGACAATGGAACCATTTGTTGACTTAGTGTGGCCTGTCCCAGGTTCAGAGGTGATTTAGCCAAGAAAATCCCGATACTACTGGCCCTTTCGGCAATAGTCTATAGAGTGCGGACTAAGGTCTCATTTGAAGTAGTATGGGAGGGTGCTAGAAGCAGGTTTCCACACCCTTGGGATGTCTGATGGGCTTCTCGAGGTCTTCGGTCTGACCTATCACTGCGTGCACTTGCAATCCCTTCGTAAGTTGTGGTGCGGCTTTTGCACAGCCCTACTCAGGGCGTGACCCATATAATACCCAAGTTCCTTTCTATTTAAATTATTACTTAACTTGTGTGTGTGAGATTTATGGTTATTACAGTATAATCAACAATCATATCAGTGTGCATAATACATAGACAAGTATAGATATAAAGAAGATAATGCACAACAATTACATCGAATTAGGATAAAGTTCTCTTTATTAGCTTCATGTCTTGATTACAGGCTTGACTCCACCCTGCGCACTCAGCTGCGGATTGTACTAGGCCTCTGCACACTTAGTTGTAAAGCCTCTTCCTACTACTACAACCCAAGACACTTAGAACTCTACTCTAACCTCGAACCATTCCTTCGCTATTTTCTCTATCCATCATTTATTAACTAACTTTACAACTTAGAGCCTCACTCTGTTTATGCAATCGCATGGTCCGCTGACCATGGGTAGGCTGACTTTACACAATTTTACAATACAATGTTTAGGGTGGAAAACCCTATGACTCAATTGTATACTTCATGCTCCACGCCTGCAATTCATGGAGTTTTACAACATCTCTAACCAAAACTTAGGCTTTGAGCCCCAAAAACCTACTGTGGAGGGATTCCATGCCCAATAAGGGTTAAGCAATAAGGGCTTACGGGTAATGAGATTTTGGGATTAAGTGCTTAATGGTTATGGGATTTAGGTGTTAGTGGGTTAAGGAGTTAGGGGTTAAGGATTAAGGGGTTTAGGGGTTAGGGATTAAGCGTTAAGTGTTAGGGTTTAAGAGGATAAGGGGTTAGGGCTTAGGGGTTTAGGTATTCTAAGTTAGGGTTTAGGGTTTAGTCAATTAGTAACTTCGGGTTTAAGGCTTCAAGGGGTTAATGGGTTACAATTTATGAGCATAGGGCTTAATGGATTATGGATTCGGGGTTAAAGGGATAGGGAATTTAGTGTTTATGGATTAACGGCTTTTGGTTTGTGATAGTGGGGTCCATAATCCCCTTATCACAACTATTTTGGGTTCCCTTATCAATTTCTCTCGTTGCCTTCCCTCTAAGCCTCCTAACACCTATTCCACGAGGTCTTAAGGACCCTTCTCATTATCTAATGCTAGGATTTTAGGTCTCTATAAAATAGGGTTGAACCTCTCACATCTACATATCCATGCACTCCTTATGTCCTCTTTCCATGTTCAGTACACCAAAAGATCACCCTCCCCCAAAGTTCATGAGAATTGAACATTTGGAGGTGGTCATTTAACAACCATCTCTTAAAGTTTAATTCTAATGACTTTTTTTTTTTTTATGGGGGGAGGGGGGGGGGGGGTAGTTTGTCCCAAAACTACCCCTAAATGTTACATTGTCATGAATTTTAAGGGTGGTTCAAGGATTCTAAATTAGGGGTTACGGGTTAAAGGGTTAGTGGGTTTGGGTTTAAAGGTCAAGGGGTTAATTTCTTATGATTTATGAGTGTAGGGATTAAGGGATTATGGCTTGGGGGTTAAAGCGAAAGGTAATTTAGTGGTTATGGGTTGTGATAATGGGGCCCCTAAACCCATTATCACAACTATTGGGGGTTACTCTATTAAATTCTCTCGTTGCATTCCCTCTAGGACCCTTGGCCTCTATTCCATGAGGTCCTCAAGCCCCTTCTCATTCTCTAATGTTAGGATTATAGATATCAGTAAACCATGCTCGAACCTCTTGCCTCTACCCATTCATGCTACTTTTATTTCCCCTTTCCCCATTTAGTATGCCAAAAGATCCCCCTCCCACAAAATTCATGAGAATTGAACATTTGGAGGTGGTCATTTTATAACCACCTCTAAAAGTTTACCCTAAAAGTTACAATAATTGAACTTTCGCAAGTGGTTTTGGACACCAACACACAAAAGTTATGAGAATTGAAATTTTAGAGGCAATTGTTAAATGACCAACTCCAAATGTTCAAATCTCGTGACTTTCTTTTTTGGCAGGGTTGGGGGGGGTGTGGTTCAAAATATACCTCCAAAAGTTAAATTCTTATAAATTTTAGTGGTTGTTGAAAACCACCATGAAAAATTTATTTTGGGGAATCATTTAACCCCCCTCACCCCTCACAAAAGTCATGAGAAAACACTTTTAGAGATGATGTTATAAACCCCCTACCACAAACAAAAATTAAATTAGCATGACTTTCGAAGGGGGGGGAGGGTGGGGAGGGTTTAAAAAACTTCCAAGAAAATAAATGTATGTGAATTCATTTAACTCCCCCCATCCCTCACAAAAGTCATGAAGAAACACTTTAGAGGTGATTGTTATAAACCCTCTACCACAAACAAAATTCAATCTGCATGACTTTCGAAGGATGGGGAGGGGGGTGGGGGGTTTTAAAAATTGCCAAGAAAATATATGTAGGGGAATTTGTTTAACCCCCACACACCCCCCCCAAAAAAAAAAAAGAAGAAGGAAAAAAAGGTTCAATTTTCATGACTTTCTTGGCGGGGTTTCAAACAACCACCATTTTCTTGGCGGTTGTTAGAAAACCCCTAAAAAGAGTTCAAATTTTCATGACTTTCAGGTGGTTTTTCATAAAATAATCCTAAATCCCTAAAAATAATTTCTAAGGTGATTTTTGCATGACCTCCACAAGTCAAATCACCCTAAAGGCCTTTGTTGTAGTAGTGTAGGTGCCAATACATGCCAAGTGTCAAGTGTTAGTTCATTCTAAGTGCCAAATATTCCTTTGACACTTCTCTCCTACTTTCAATTAATTGATCTCAAATTATTTTAATCTTAAACCATGTCAAACCATGCCAACACATGCCAAATCATACCAAATCATCTCAATGCAAGACATGCATTCTAACACTTTCCAAGTGCCAATGTGTGTCTTGGAGTGGTAACCATGCCATGGAGTGGAAATTTTTTTAAAAGAGTCCTAAGGTGTGCCAAAGAGTGCCAATGCATGACAAGGAGTGTTAGGGAGTATCAGGGAAACACAAGGGATAAATAGGTCAAAATTCATGGAAATGAATGAGTATGAGGGTGTTACAGGGAGTGTCAATGAGTTGTAGGCGTGCCAAAGAGGGAGTGACAAGGTATGCTAGGTAGTGGTAAGGCATGCTAGGGAATACTAGGGCATGTCAAGTAGTGCTAGAGTGTGTTAGGGAGTTCTAGGGTGTGCTAACATGTGCCAAATAGTGCCAAGGCATGCCAAGACATGTTAGGTGCTATGGCATGCTACAATTTGCGGGGTGCTAGTATGTGTTAGCACGTGTCAAGGCATGTCAAGGAAGAAAAAGGGAGAAACAAGCTAAATTTAAGGAAATGAACACATAAGAGGGTTAATAATTCAGCATATTATCTTTTTCAAAAGGGACATGCTAGGCACACTAACAATACGTTCCAATACATGCCAAGTGCCAATGTGTGCGAAGTGATAATGTATGTCAATGCACGCCAAGTTGTTCCAAGTCATGTTAGGGGCTAAAGGGAATGCCAACACATGTTAGGGGAGTGATATGTTGTGATAAGGAATTCCAACATGCGTTTGGGGATGCTGGTCATGTCAAAATGTTGTAGGTACAAATATGTTCCAACACATGCGAGGTGCCAAGGAATGTTAGTGTGTGCCAAAGCATGTCAAGGTGTTCCAGGAGTGTTGAGGAGTGCTAGGTATATCTCATTAATATAATTGACTGAGCTTTCTTATGTATTAACTAATATGGTTCCTACACACGCTAGTGGAACTTCATCTGAATGAAATTTTCTAGATAATTAACCTAATGGAGATGAATCGTGTGTTGACTCATACGAAAACTATATTATCATTACTTGAGGGAAATGATAAACCATAAATACTTCTTACCAAATTGATTGACTCTATATATGTTTCTTAGTTATTTTATGGCCATGGCTAGATGTGATCCTTGTCTTGGTAAGTTATTTAGTGGGACAATTTTAGGTTGGAGATGAGTGGGCTAAGGTGAGTTATAGGCAGTTCTTAGGTGAAAAAGGCACAATCTAATTGTAATAGGTGCAATTGGTCAAGTTGTTGCGGTTGAAGAAGGCCAATGTCACATGAACTCTAGTAGCTAAGAACTTGATTGGGTTCCCAAGTCGTGAAAAATGTAAGGTCAGTTGTGAGGGTGTGAGTGTCAAGGCATCTTAGGGAATGCTAACATATGCCAGATAGTGTGAAGGCATGTCAAATATGATAAGATGTGCCAAGTGCTAAGGTATGCCAAGATGTGCAAGGGTGTCATAATACATGTCAGGTAATCTCAAGGTAACAAAAAGGAAAAACAAGTTAAACTACAAGGAAATGAACACATAAGAGGATTAATAAGTCATGTTAGCACAACAAAACTAGGTGTTAATAGGTTCCAAGTGCCAAGTGTTAGTGCATTCTAAGTGCCAAATATTCCTTTGTTACTTCTCATCTACTTTCCAATAGTTGATCTCAAATATCTTTAATATTAAATCATGCCAAAGCATACCAAAGTATCTCAAGAAATGCTAGACATGCTAAGACTTTCCAAGTGCCAACACATTCCTAGTGCCAACATGTGTTAGGTAGTGATACGCATGTTATGAAGTGGAAGGGAATGTCGAAGAGTGCTAAGGTCTGCTAGAGAGTGCTAATGCATGCTGAGGAAATTTAGGGAGTACTAGGGAAACACAAGGGAGAAGTAGGTCAAAATGCATGGAAGTGAATGCATATGAGGGTGTGCTAGGGAGTGTCAATGCAAGGTAGTCAACATGCTAAGGAGTGAGTGAAAAGGTATGCTAAGCACTGGTAAGGTAAGCTAACAACTGGTAAGGCATGCTAGGGAATATTAGGGCATGTTATGAAGTTCCAGAGTGTGTTAGGCAGTTCAAGTGTGTGTTATCATGTGCCAAAAAGGGCCAAAGCATGCTAAGACATGACAAATGCTAAGGCATGCTAGGATGTGCAGTGTGTTAGGGTATGCCAATAAGTGTTAAGGAGTGTTAAGGAAACATAAGGAAGAACCAAGCTAAAATGTAAGGAAATGAACACATAAGAGGGTTAATAAGTTAGGATTTTATCTTTTTCAAAAGGGGCATGTTAGGAAAACTAATGATAGGTTCCAATAGATTCAAAGTGCCAATGTGTGCCAGGTGCTAATGCATGCCAAAGTGTTCTAGGGCATGATAGGGACTACAAGGCTTGCCACTAGATGCTAGGAGAATGATATGCTATGCTAGGGCCTGCCAACATGTGCTTGGGTGTCCTAGTCATGGCAAGATGTTCTAGGTACAAATATGTTCCAAGACATTCAAGGTGTCAAGGAATGTCAGTGTGTGCTAAAACATGTTAAGATGTGTGAAGAGTGTTGATGAGTGCTAGGTTTATCTCATTAATATAATTGGAATATCTTGACTATGTATTAGATAATATAGTTACTACACACACTAGTGGGACTTTATCTAAAGGGAGTTATTTAGATAATAAACCTAATAGAGATGAATCATGCATTGACTCATAGGAAAATTACATTCTCATTACTTGAGGGAAATGTTACACACTAATTACTTCCTAACAAATTGAATGAGTGATCAAGTGCTCAAGTTTATGTTCAAAAATCAATTTTTCGAAATCTTTTCAAACTCATCTTCATATCTAAGAGTCCATGATCCTAAATCCAAGGGTTCGAATGACACTCAAATCTGAGTTTGTATGTAGAAGTTAGAACAAGTCAAAGTTCAAGTTTGACTTGTCTACATGGTAGGATTGGATAACGTGGCAAAATCCTTTTAGAAAATGAGGAGGTGCCAAGTGGCAGGATGCCATTGGCCCTCACATATCGCATATCATAGGAAACATATGGATTGGGTCAAGAATCAGACCCCAGGTAGTGCCAATTGCAATTTGTGATATCACATATTGCAATCGCGGGAAAGGAGGAGTTAAGGTAATCAGCCCCAGCAAGGTTGGGAGTAGTGATGTGATGTGATCACATATCACAATTGTAGTGGAAATAAGAATCGCCCCCCAGACGTTGTGATGTGATATCGACCCAGGTTGCGATACGGTATCGGCCTGTATTTCGATGCGATAAACTGCAATCGCATATCGTAATCACATAGAGAAAACACCTACAGTCTATTAGTGCCATACATCATTGATTTCTATTCATGATCTGTCTAATAGGTTATGGCCTGCGTCGCGACAAAAATCTCGCTCGGTTACTAGATTTTGGAGTGAAAATGTGGTTTCCTATCAGTTTTTGAGCATTTTGGGGAGAAAATAGTGGGAGAACTAGGGGAAGTTATAATTTCTTCAATTCTTATCCAAATGGGATGCAAAAATAGGCTAGATAGTCATTTTGAGTATTATGAACTCATGGAGAGGGATTTCAGAGGCATTTGAGCATGGTAAACACACCTTTGTTGTAATTTTGAGCATAATATAGAAGCCCACGCATTGGAATTTGGACCAAGGAGACGCAACCCAGGAGGGGTGAACTCCTCATCAAATATTCGTGTTTTGTGTTTTGTTTGATGTTCTTTTTTGTTATTTTCCTACTTTTCAGCATTTGTTTTATGTGAAATTGTTCATAACATTTACATCAGAAACTCTCATTGGAATTATTTAATTAAGTAAACACGGTGAATCCTTAAGAAATTGATAAGAAAATGATAAGAATATTTGTTTTATTTTGATTGGGGAATTAGTACAACATTGCTAATCTGGTCCCTTTCAGATCAAGCTAGTATCATATCACTGGTTTTTGCTTTCTAGATTTTCTTTGTGAAAGAAGGATTTAAATGTTTGCAAGTTTATTTCATGCTTACAAGGTTAAAGCTCAAAAGAGGTGAAGGAAAGCTGGTTGAAAGCCATAAATTTGGGTCAAGGTGAAGAAGGGAAAGGTTGCCAAGATCTTGTACACCAGTACATCCTCAAGTTGCAGAAGTTGCAGTTGAGACTCCAACACTAGTTTAGCCTCAAGTTGTAGTTGAAACTCCGGAGATTATGTCTCATGGAGGAGAACCTTTTTATATGACATAATATGAGAAGACCTTCAAAAATGCTTTCTTTGATATGACATAGATGGTGAAGGTCCTCTATGAAGAGAGGAATAGTAGATAGAAAGGATAAAGTTCCAAACCTCCCAAAGGAGAAGGCTCCTCTGGAGGAGGTAATGGAAAAGGAGGTAATGGGAATGGAGACAAACCTCCACCCTCTCCACCATATTCTTCATCGTCTTATTTGCAAGCATCTTCACACTCTTCCACTAATACAACCCTTACTCATACTCATCATCATTCTTCAAAAGGAGCTGGAAAATCACATTTACTTAAAATTGATGTTAAATTTGAGTTTCCCATGTATAATGGTTAAGTGAATGCAAAGAAGCTTGATAACTGGATTTTTCAGTTGGAGGTCTACTGTAGAAATGAGAACCTTCAGAAGATGATATTAAAATTTAGTTGGTTTCATTGAGAATAGAGGGTGCAACACTCATTTGGTGGGAAGCAAGGACTCAAGACGAGATCAAAAAACATGGTAAGATCTCTATTACTTGGTTTGATTTCATTACTGCTATAAAAACAAAATTCTACCCTTTAGCTCGTATGAAAAAAGATATGATGAATTGACAAAATTTTTGACAGTTAAAAGGTCAAAATGTGCAAGAGTATACTCAAGATTTTAGGAGAAGAGCTCTTATGCTAGGAGTAGATTTATAGTCAAAAGATACCTTTCTAAAATAAATAGGAGGGTTTCATAGCTATCTTAGACACACCATTCTTATGTTTAGTGCCATGAATCTTGATGAGGTCTGTGTTCAAGGTACACACCTCGAAGCAAGAGGGAAAATGTACAAGAAGAAGGTAAGAAGAAGCCATTCTAGAGTGGTGAAAAAGGGAAGAAATTTAAAGGAAAGTAGAAGAAAAATGCTTTTGTTAAGAAATAAGGGGAGAACCCAATGTGCAAGAATTGTTCCAAAGAGGGCCATTATGATGTGCATAGCTAGAAGATTCATCTTGAATTAAGACCAAAGAAATGCAACAATAATGGGAAACAGAGGACAAACATTGTTGTACAACAATACTTGGGTTTCAACTCAGGTGATGAATAAAATATTCTAGCCACAATCACTAAGGGAAAAGGCCGATTAAAAACAAGCAAAGAGGAAGTCGTGGCAAGCACCAGTGTAACAAATAACTCAAAAAATGCTTAAAATGAGGGGAAAAAAATAGAATTGCTCCATATCTGAGTTATTTCCAAACACACCAAAATTGATACGAGATGGCAAGTTGAGGGGCTCCAAATGCAAGCATTAGTAGAAAGAGATGAATATGACTCATGAGCATGGTGCTAAATCTAAATTCCATTCATAAGTAATATTAACTTGGACACCCATGTATCTCAAAATTAACACATACCTTTGAAAGGTGGAGGCTCTCTTATTTACAGAAAAACATAAGAAGCTACCTCATTAATGGAGGTCCATTATTCTGTCCCTATATCCCTAGAAAATCCCATAGAGTTACAACGCTATTTGACGGTGGATCCTAGGAAAACTTAAATTCTCAGACTTAGTCAAGAAATTGAATCTGGAAATCATGCCTCATCATAAGTTGTTTCCGTTGGTTTGGACAACCAAGGATGCCAATCTACAGGTTACACAAAAATGTGTATTCAGGTTCTCAATCACTACCAATTTCATTGATGAAGTCGAATTAGATGTAGTGCCACTGGATATTTTTTGGATTGTATTGGGAAGCCCATATTTGTATGATAGGAAATTTGTTTTCCATATATTTGAGAACAAATACCATTTTTTCAAAGATGGCATGGAGTATATTGTAAGATTCCATTGTAGAAAACTTAATCTGTCTTTGGAAAGCGCAGGGCAAATCAAGCGATTGGTCAATTCCAACAAGAATCTCATACTCCTTATGATCAAGTAGAAGAATAATGCAGAGCATGAATCCTTTAGAGGTTGTGATGTAAAGCGAAAAGCTGAATTAGTTGATTTGGTCAATCAATATGGAGATATGTTCCAAGAACCAAATGAATTGCAACCAAAAAGGGGATTTCAACATGAAATTCATCTACAAAAGGACTATCCACTCCCAAATAACAGTATGTATTGAATGTCAATTCTGGGAAGTTTAGAAATTAAGAAACAAGTCCAGGAGTTGTTAGAGAAAGGAGAAATTCATCCCTCTACTTCATGTCTTTTAACAATTGTTTTGGTACCCAAGAAAGATGGAACCTTGTGCATGTGTGTAGATTATCGAGCTTTGAATAAAATTACCATAAGGAATCGATACCCACTACCCATAATAGATGATTTGCTAGATAAGTTGAAGAATGAAAAATATTTCACCAAATTAGACTTGAGAAGTGGATATCAACAAGTTAGAATAGCCGAGGAGGATATTTGGAAGACTTCTTATAAAACCAAACAGGGATTGTTTGAGTGGATGGTTACACCTTTCAACGTTTGCAACGCTCCAACTATGTTCGTAAGAGTTATGAATGATGTTATAATTTCCTTTCTTGATGAGTTTGTAATTTTTTATTTAGATGATATTTTGATACTCAACAAATCACGAGAAGAGCATGTCAATCATGTGAGGAAAGTGTTAGATGTTTTGAAAAAAGAAAAAATATTTCTAAAGATGTCTAAATGTGAATTTGGGAAAACTTACTTAGTGTATTTGGGCCACATAGTTAGAGGAGGTGAGATGAAGATTGACCCCTCTAAAGTTTTGATCATTGTGAATTGGCCAATTCCCAAATCAGTTACAGAAGTAAGGCGTTTTCTAGGGCTAGCGCAGTATTTAGGAAGTTCATTGCCAATTTCTCTTCCATAACAGCTCCACTACATGATTTAACTAACATGAAAGTTTTTTCTAGTGGGGATGAAAACAATGAAAATCATTCGATGCTTTAAAACAAAAGATCATTTTAGCCCTAGTTTTAGCATTGTTGTATTTGAAACAACCATTTGAAATACAAATAGATGCAAGTGACTATGCCATGGGTGTAGTTCTTTTACAGCATGGTAAGCCCATTTTATTTCATTTTGATAATTTTAATGGTGCTATTATTAACTATCCTATGCATGATAAAAATATTTACACATTGGTGCAAAGTGTGAAGAAATGGAAGCATTACTTTATGGGAAAAGAAATCATTATTCACACCGATCATCAACCTTTGCAATCTCTGCAATCTCAAAAAAAATTGCAGCAATCAAGGAAATTTCATTGGATGGGATTCTTACAACAATTACACTTGGTAATCAGGTACAAGAAAGGAATTTATAATAGAGTTAATGATATGATTTCTAGACCGATTGTTAATGCAAGTATTTCACTCAAGAGTCATTATGTTTTGCCTAAAAGTTATGTTGAGAAATATGCACATAATGTTGACTTTCAAGAGGTATATTTAAACTTGGGTCAAGGCCACGAAGTTAAGGAATTAGACTACCATGTACATGATAATGTGTTGTATCATTTGGGAAAACTTTGTATCCCATAGGGAGAGAGAGTAAATGTCACAAGGGAAGCACACACTTCTCTTATTGCTGGACATTTCAGTGTAAGTGAAACGATGGAAAATCTTCAGAGGTATTTTTACTGGCCTCATATGCTTGAAAGGGTGTCAGGTTTTATCAGAGGTTGTTCATTGTGTGCAGTCAGTAAGCCTAGTAATAGGAAACTAGGATTGTATATACCACTTCCAATGCGTTCATGTCCATGGGAGAGAGTTTCTATGGATTTTGTGAGAGGTCTTCCTTTATCAAGAAAATGTCATGATAATTTGTACGTAGTTGTGGATAGGTTTAGCAAGATGTGCATATTAATGCCTTGTAAAAAACAAATTGTAGCTGAACAAACAACTCAACTTTTCTTTCAAAATGTATCGGTTCATTTTGGATTACCTACTTCTATTGTAAGTGATCGCGATTCCTGATTTGTTGGGAATTTTTGGTTAAGTTTATGGAACTTGATGGACATGAAGTTGAAGAAAAGTACAACCCTCCTTCCACAAATAGATGGTCAAACTGAAGTGGTTAACATAAGAGTTATTCATTTTCTAAGAGGATATTGGAACAAACATCTTGGGTTGATGAATAGTTGCATTATCTTCAACATGCTTACAACCAAGCAAAACACTCTTCTATTCTAAATTTTCCTTTTGAGGCATGTCTT
This sequence comes from Pinus taeda, assembly GCA_000404065.3. Classification (NCBI taxonomy): domain Eukaryota; kingdom Viridiplantae; phylum Streptophyta; class Pinopsida; order Pinales; family Pinaceae; genus Pinus; species Pinus taeda. Next base: position 131,338 of record APFE030793692.1, read on the forward strand.
GGTTATTTGTCTAAATTGCCTTTGGATTTCATCTTTGAGAAATATGTAGTTGTATATGGACATAACGACATAAACAGAGCAAAAGATGCATTAAGAAAAATCAGTTGACTCACCAAATAGTTCAAGAACAACTAGAAAAGAGTCAAGGCAAGTATAAGTGAAGGCATGATATGCATCGTTTGGATCACCAGTTTCAAGTAGGTGATGAATTTTGGCTCTACATTAGCAAGGAAAGGCTTCACAATGAAGGTAAAAAGCTGAAACCGATCAGTTATGGTCCATTTAAAATTATGGAAAAGATTGGTAATATTTCTTTCAAGCTTGATTTGCCTTCATATATACAAATTTATTCCATTGCCAGTGTTGAAAATTTGAGATTGCATGAGCCTCCTTGATTGAAGATCTAGGATAAAGCGTACAGATTCCATCAATTGAAATTTTTTCTCCATAATTCCTTGATGAGCTTCAACAAGATAGCATACTTGATAGAAGAACGAGGTTGCAAAAGAGGGGAAATCTTGATTATATTTGAGTGGGTCTCAAAGGAATGAATCCATCAAAGGCAAAATGGAATAAAGAGGGGAACATGAGGGAATAGTACCCTCATCTATTCAATAACTGAATATAAACTTTTGGGGTCCAAAAGGCTTCTAGTGCGGAGGAGTGATCAGGTGCTCAAGTTTATGCTCAAATATCAAAATGTCAGAATCTTGTCAAACTCAACTTCATATGAAAGAGCTCGTCATTCTAAATCCAAAGGTGTGAACGACACTCAAATCCGAGTTCGTATGCAAAAGTTAAAACAAGTCAAAGTTCAAGTTTGACTTGTCTACATGACAGGATTGGATGACATGGAAAAACACTTTTAGCGTATGACGAGGCGCTAAGTAGAAGGCCACCATTGGCCCTTGCATATCTCATATCGTAGGAAACAAGCAGGTCAGGTTAAGAATTGACCCCTAGGCAGTGCCATTTGTGATTTGTGTTATCACATATCATAATTACAGGCAAGGAGGTGTTAGGTAATCAGCCTCAGCAAGGTTGGGAGTAGTGATGCAATGTGATTGCATATTGCAATTGCAGTGGAAATAAGAATTGGCCCACAGATTTTGTGATGCGATATGGACCCAAGTTGCAATACGATATCAACCCAGATTGTGATGCGATAAACCGCAATTGCATATCGCAATCGCACAAAGAACAAGCTCGCAGTTTATTACTACCAGACATCACTGATTACAATTTGTAATTTTTCCAATAGGCCATGGCCCATGGCGTGGAAAAAATCTCACTCGATTAGGAGATTTGGAGCGAAAATGTGGTTTTCTATCAGTTTTCGAGCATTTTGTGGAACAAATAGTGGGAGAACTAGGGGAAGTTATAACTTCTTCAGTTCTTATCCAAATGGGATGTAGAAAGAGGTTAGATAGCCATTTTTTAGTATTCTAAACTCATGGATAGAGGTTTTAGAGGCATTTGAGCATGGTAAATACACCTTTGTTGTAATTTTGGGCATAATAGAGAGGCCCAAGGATTGGAAGCTAGACCAAGGAGATGTAGCCCAGGAGGGGTGAACTCCTCGTTAAATATCTATGTTGTGTGTTGTATTTGATGTTATTTGTTGTTTTTTTTTTTGTTCAACATATTTTTTTTATGTGAAATCGTTCATAAAATTTACATAAGAAACTCTGATGGGAATCGGTTAATTAAGAAAACATAGTGAATCCTTAAGCACTTGATAAGAAAATGATAAGCATCTTGGGTTTTATTCTGATTAGGGAATTATCACAGCATTACTAATCTGATCCATTTCATATCAATGAGTCTAACCACTATGGCCTTGGACACATAATAAAAAAGACTCTACAAAAATGGTCTTAAATAATTATCTTTTGACAAAAAATATAGTAGCATGCACATCGTGGAATCAAAAAATCGTTGGAATGATCAATGATGATGATTTTTTTTATTTTCACCAAAAGTAACCAAAAAGAGACTTGGTGACAGTTAATAAAACATCATCACTAGAAGTTTCACCAAAGAGAGAATTAGTTACGAGCCTTTAAGCACCCTCACCAAAATTATCACTAAGAATGGCTTTGGTGACAAATCTTAAATGACCATCACTATATGCACTTACAACAATTCTTTTTGAAGGACCATCACCATATGTGACCTTGGTGATGAACCTTAAAGGTGTATCACATGCATGACCCTCACCAATGATGTTTTTTGTTTTAGTGATTCTTAAAACTACTTCATAGTCATCCATCCTCGTAATCGTGAAGTAGATCTTACCAGACCACTTACCAATTCTCACATCCAAGTTCTTTGCAATGCTAATGAATTTATCTAGTGGAGATTTCACAACCTTATGACGAGCTTGGGTTGGTGAACAATTCAACCCAAATTTCCTCGCAGCTTCCTCCTTAATGAAGTTATGAGTCACACCACTGTCCACCATAGTGAGTAAGGAGCCTTGCCCAACCTTCATGTCAACATACTCCAATTTTTTCCTCTCACGGTCACACCTTGGGACAACCTCCATCACTCCTACAACTCCAAAAATTTACATCATCTCAATCACTGGTTCCTCCTTCTTTTTCACATCATCTTGTTCTTCTACTTTGACTTTAATTCTAGAATGACAATTCTTCCCCGTGTGGTGTTCTCGACACAAACAACATTTCATAGGCTTCTTCATTGTTGGCTTGCCACTCAATTTAAAATGCTCATTCTTTGTAGTCTTCTCCTTCAGTTTATCAAACTTATTCTTCTTCTCTTTAGTCCCTTCATCATAACGTTCAACTAGCCTATCAACCACAACAATGCTTCTTCTATATTTTTTTATCTTTTGCCTCTTCAATCCTATAATTAAATTGAAAACCTTGTCCCTCTCCACCATATTAGGCAATTCCAAGATTGCACTCAAGAAATCCTATTGATATTCCTGAAGACTCCCTGTATGCTTAATGTATTTAATATTTGTCCTCGCATCCCAAGACTAATCTTGTGGGCTAAAGTGAGCTTGGAAATATTTCTTCATATCATCCCAAGTAGAGATGTCATTAGCATCATCATGGGCAACCTGATCCAAATTCCATCTCCACCACATCTTAGCATCCTTAGTGAGGAATGAGAAAATAATTTTACTTTGGCCTCCTCATCAGGTTTATCCAAACGCTACAAGTATCGATCCATATCCCATTAGAAATTTCTAAGTGCCTTTGCACTCCTCATCCCATCTTAAGAATCAAGTTCCTTGACTTTCAGATGAGCAACCCCTCCAATTGGTCCCTTCAAAAGTACCTTCTTCAAGACAACAATCTCATTTTGAGCTTCATCAAGACTTTTCTACAACTTCAATATTTCATCCAAACCTTGATCCTTCATAGATCCAATGTTTTTGAATTCTTTATATGTTTGTCCATACTACCAATCAGTGTATTCATATCATACCTTGAGATTGTAATAAGATTCTTCCAATTTCGTGAACCCATCTTAAGTTCAACATTTTCAGCCTCCAACGAAGCCATCGAATTCGAAGAAAAATCCTCAATACTATTCAATACTTTATCCGTGAAAAAAATTTCGGGATTCATGTTGGATTCATCTGTAACTTGAGGTTCTTCCATACCTTCTATCATCATGTTTTCTTTAATTGAATGTGTTAAGACCATGCACTATCTTGTTCAACTTCGACCCTACAAACTTCCTTGCCAAACTTCTGAATATCGTATTGTGATCAACTACCTAGTGCCCAAGTGTCAATACCAACTGCAATCACTGTCTGTTAAATTCCCTCTTCTTCGTCAATCAAAGCCCTTTTTTGCAAGTGGCTTTGATACCAACTATCACGACCTTATCCTTGTGGTACTCTTCCAACAATGTATAGGTGGGTGCAACGCCACTATACTTTTTGTTTTCACCAATACTCAAGTATATATATTGCGCCTAAACCAACACTTAACCAAATTTTTCTTCAAGTTTTATCAATGCGGCGGAAATGAACTTCTTAAATTAACCATATAATCAATCATATATATTCATAATGCAAATAAAAAATAAATAAACATATGTGGGAGGGGAAACTCCAATGTAATTGAGTATGCCAAATTTCTATTATATATATATATTATATATATATTTCTATAATTCAACTGTACAAAAAAACTTTATAATCATGCAACAAAAAATCACTCAGCTTGCAAACGTATTTTACAAAACTGAGCCTGTGAAACACACCATCATGTTGTTTGTGCACACCCTTCTTGAGCTACCAAACCACTCATTCACTACCCATGACCCTGTTGCATGTTCTTCCCACCCATCGTATCTTCTGAATGCCCTCATTTACTATTCGAGCACTTTTGCAACACCCATACCATCATTCACCAAACTCTACAAGACAGGTGTTGCTTGCCCGTAGGTCCATCGTAGAGGCCTCAGGTCACCTAGGTCATTGTTGAATGTCCATCACCTTTACCTAAGTGTTTCTACACTATTAATTGGCTGCTTCTCTACCACAGGTCTATCATAGATGCCTCGTTCATACGTGCCTCAACTATGAACCAAACTACCATCACAGGTATGCACTACTTGCAATGACCCGACTTTTCCCAATCATTCAACCCACAACTCTATACGCACCCTGAGTTGTGAAACCTGGCTCCTTAACTGGTTTGTCGGTCTGTTCAACTCTTGGAAATGCCAAACTTTGTTGTGGCTTAACCTTGGCCCTTACTCATGCAATTTCTTCTCTCTACCCAATTCTTCGACCTTCGCGCTATTATCTTCTTTCTTGTTTGATGCTTTATGATCGAATGACTTGATGCCTTGAACGTCCCACACCATCCTTTATTTGTATGGGTTACATGGACCCAAATTCCACCCAATTGTCACGTCCTTTCATCTCCAAAGGTCAGATCGAGTGTATAATATGTGCATCAGCCTATACATAAATAACAATGTTAGCCCAACTTTAATTTCACCGTTTACCCATCGTTTGTCCTATCACTTCTTCTTGTGTCGAACTGTGCCACCTGTCTTCTCGAATCCTGCATGATGGTTCTACACATGGGTATCTCGCTTGCCTCGGGTGTGCAATCACCCAGGCTCTCGCCTTAGGTCTCTTAACATGCCTTTGCACAACATGACCCCTCGCCCACTATGCACACTTTCTCAAACTCATTGGGAAGTATCCTGTCACATGACTCGTCCATTAGTTGCCTGTCACATGACTCTCCCGTCGTAATGGGTGGGCATCTGCCCAACACAGTGTGTCTACTATGTGTGCACCCATCATCTCACATAATTGAACGCCACCTCCAAGTTGATTTTAACTGAACTCTCCAACCCGAATTGTCTTTAACTATACACGAGTGTCTCTCACACATCTCGAGTGCACCCACATGCCTTTAACCACAATCATTGGTTTTTTTACTCTCTTGGGAACTCACTAACTTGAGGCCCTGACAGTCGGGATGCCAATTTCCACCCAAGACAAACTCGGGATCCCAAATTCTCTTCTGGAATTCAATTTGCTACCACACTAGCACAAACAGAAGACCCACAAAGCTATCTCTCTAGAGACAAAACCCCTATGAGCTACCATGGTTGTTGTCTCCCACTGTACCTTCCACCCTCTTTGCAATAACCATTGCCCAAATTAGCAACTGAAACAAGAACTCAACCACCCTCCTTAGCATAACCGTGCAATTAGCCAAATCATTCACCTTGTATGAGTATAATGTACACGACCTTTGAATTGATTGTCGCATGGTTGCCTCATATTGGAGGGGCGAACCTCAAGATCCATCCGGGCATCGTATATCTACCCTTGTCCGAGGTTTAAATTTCAATTTCATCTTTTCCCACATTTGAATTATTTTTTAACATATTTTAATAATAAATTTTGTATTGATATATTAATTCTTGTAGATATAAGTCTTTGAGATTAATCACATAGCTATGTGATTAATCCAAAAGACTTGTATCTACATTATAGATCACAAAAGTCTTAAATCTAATATTAATTCTTAGTAAATTTTAGCAATAAATTTTACATTTTATATTTTAAAAAATAAATTTTATTTTTAAATAAATTATATCAATTTTAATATAATTTAAAAAGAGTGATAAGATTGTGAACTTCTAAATAACCCTTCTTTATAATTTGAACTAATATCAAATTAATTTTCTAAATAATTTCAAATTGTAATTTCCACAGAATCTTCGTAAACCCAAGTATATCTATAAATGAATCTCACTTTTTTTTCGTAACGTTTTAAAAAATATTCCTTTTGCAAACTTAAACATTAAAAAATTCTATTACAATATTATTTTTTAATATTTTTTAAACATTGAACTTTATATAATTTTGTTTTTACAAATAAAATTATACTATAATTTTAATATAATCTTCAAAATTTTACATTTATATTATAAATGAATAATAAAAATAAAGTTTATATTACAATTTCAATTCAGCTTTAAAACTAAATTATAGTTGTGAAAAAATCAACTTAATAATCAATTCCATGAAATTTCAAATAATGTATTATTGTAATAAATATTTAATTCTAAATTGTATAGGTACCAACCTAGATCCATATTAACTCCACATCTACCAAGTGTCTAGAGGGATCAAATTTCCTATGATGGAAACCTCTTTTATAGTGAAAAGAGATTTGGTCTCTCTCGACTTGATACAGATCTAGGTTGTTTAATTTATCCCTTTAAATAGGCTACATTCCACATGAATACCATGGGTCAATACCATGGATTCTCAATAACATAGGTCAATATTATGGATCATTTTTATTTTTATTTTACTTTTATACTGTTATTTTTATTTTGACCAAGTTAAAATATTTAGTTTACATTACATTAATCTTTTTATTTAATGTTATGTTTTTAAATTTTATTTTATTTTAAATTTTTATGTAATTTGACTTAGTCAAAATTTTAAACATTACATTACAACATCGCTACCATAATAGGCTACAGAGCACCTCTCAGTGCAACAAAATAGTCACATTAGTTCTTTCTTCAGTGTTTTCGTTCCTAAAGATAGTCCCTAGGTTGAATGGAGACTAGTGCCTAGGCCATCTTAGTGAGTGCTATAATATTTAGCTGGAAGCTCATAACACATTTACTTTTCAATATAATTCAAATTAGGTTGATTCAGAACCCTTCATAAGAGTACAACACAGGAAATGATGTAAATAATAATCCACAAGAATGTTACTCATAAACCCATGGTGGCAAATTCTGATTTAATTTCTTAGCTAATTAACTGTTTTAGGGTGTGCGATGGAAGATATGATTAGAAATGAGACCCGACATACATGGATTGAATGCATTAGAATTCCATATATCTAATTTCAGAAATAAATGAAAGTAGGAAAAATATTATGAGGTTCAAAGATACATGGTGCTCATTTAATGACTTAGTTTCCATATCCATACAAGCATCATTCATCAGCGTATGATTTAAATGAACCTATATTTTCATGAAAAATACATCCAAAAGATACTTTACATGTGATCCAAGAATATTATTCAACGCATATGAAAACACATAGTAGGGAGTACATAATGCAAACTCAATAAGTTAGAATCACCAAAGATCTTGTATTAATTTCCAAAGAAGCATACATGCATTAAGATCCATAACACTGTTCTTATGAAAACAGGAAGAGAGTTCCAAAAATTTATGAACCTTTGTTTCATTCCATAAAAGTGTTCTTATAGGACCTCCTAGAAAGAGATAATCCATTAGAAAAATATTCTTTTCTTGATCTCATCATGATAACTAAGCATGTGAAAATTTCAGCATGCTCGATAACACAATTGTACTAATAGAAGAGTAACAAACTAAATAGAACACAATTTTAACATATAATATGCAAGTGAAATGTCATAATCAACATGATAAAAAATATCTTCAAGGACGGTGGGCTGGTGGAGTATGTTGTGTTGACGGTTCAACGATTTGTTGTGTGGATTAATAAGCTGCTCACATCATTTCCATAGTGCTAAAGGTGTACGAGGGATGGAGAAGAATCGATGAAATGTGACCTTTAAATCATTCAAGCTAATGTAACTTAGCCTATGATGAAATAGGCTCCTCACCATTCACAACAGTTGAAATTCCTTCTTACGATAATTTACCACTTTTTCCCCTTTGAGGTACCAATTTTCTTGTGAGATGAACCCACCTTTCTTTTGGCTTCGACAAGTCTCTGGCTATACTGCTCCCAAGAGGTTATCTCCCTGAGAAAATATGAGCAACTAGGTAATCCTTCTTGGACCAACATTTTGAATTCATTACTGAAGGCAGACACGTCTTTTGTTACTATTTCAAGGCATTGCTCGGCTTTGGACCTAGCCTCCTCCTTCAGTATTAATTTGGATATCTCCATTATGGTGCTAACTCTATCCATTATTTCGATGGGCCTCAGTGCATTGATTAGCCTTTCATTGACAAGTCAAATAAATTTCTTGGTGATCTAAGAGCTCCTCTCACCCTCCTCTTTGGTGTCTCTCAGAAATAATTCCTAATCCATTATTATGATCTTTTTCTCATGCGTCAATGTTATGTGCTCCCATATATTCTTCATCTCATCAATGATCTCATCCTAGACCATCTGCCTTGCTTGCAACAGATAAATATTCCCTTTGAGCTTTTCTTTCAGCTTAGTAACCTCTTGAGTTTCCACCTACAAATTTTTGTTGATGAGTTCAATGTTCATCATAGCAATGTCCAGTTTTTCTCCTTCTAGGCTAGACTTTCATTAGCAGAATCCAAATCTCCCTGCACCTTCTTCAACTCCCTTTTGAGAGTTGTATCTTAGTAAGGGTCGTGTTGAGTTGTTCAATGGTATTTTGTGGATCTTCGGGCACAACAACCACACATACATGAGAGTTCACTTTCATTTGGAGTTCAGCTAATTTTTTCTTGAGGACTACTATATCATTATTTATTTCAATCATCTCCTTGGAAAAGATATATTTTTCTCTACAAACCTCAGCAAGGTCTTAATATTGTACATGTTCACTTCTTGGCATATTCATCTTGTGCCTCAACCCTTGGATCTTATTTTGAGATTGAGGAAGGAGAGATTCCACTATTGTATTTTCCTCTAGATTCACCCCTAGTTTAAATATCAACTCTTTTAAACTCTCATTATGTATATGCAGGGCTCAGGATTTAGCCTTCACTTACTTTAACCGATTTGCAACCTTCACTAGTAATTTCTCATCTTTGTTAATGATAATTGTGTTCCCCCACTTGTTTATGGAAATTAATTTCACCTCATAAGGGAACAATTTCCAAGTCCAAAGAAACATCCAAATTTTTGGACCAAGAACTTGAAGGTAAATATTGTGCCAATGGATGTTGTAGCGAAAATTTCACTTCATTCCACTCTAGGTCTATAGTAGCCAGTAGTCTCATGTGATAGGGTATTGATTGACACGTAATTTCCTATTGTATTTGTTACACTGAAATTTGTCACCATGACTATCTGCAGTTAATATGGCTCCATCAATAGTCATATTATCCTCCTTGTCAAGCCTAATACCTCTGCTCTTCATGTCAAGCTTCAAAAAAGAGAGAAAGTCACTAAAAACATGTTTATCTCTGGGTACGCAGGTTCCCTCTACCTTGCCTGCGTGTACGCATCCCAAACTCATTGTACCTGCGTACTTGTACGCTCTGTAAGCCAAAGGATGGGTGCGTACCCCTGTAAAGGTCAAAAGGCGCGAGTTTCATCTTAGAAAAGTTACTTGTAGTCACTTCTAGAGCCTTCTAGAAGAGTGTTTGACGTGTATTGAGCGCCTCCAGATGGTTCATGCATCCCTATGATAGAGGAACTTATCCCATCAAGAGAGGAGCTATCCCATCCAAAAGGGGAGTATCCCATTGATGTTGGACCTGATTAACTTCCTCTAGAACCCTATAAATACAGGCATTGGGCCAAGGAGGGGAGGTTGAAAGCTGAACATTCCAAAGGGTAGATGCTGCTGGAATTAGGACTTCCATTGTAAGCTTGTGAGGAGAGATTACCATCCTTTCTTGTTTCATTTGGAAGTGGGTGAGCTTGTCAAAGTAGAGGAAAACTCTTGCTGGACCCTGGGAGGAACTTGCACAACACCAAGGCTCAGGTTGTAATGGTTTCTTTTTTGTTTCCTTAATACAAATAAGTCCATTCTTCTCAATGATTTGTTGTTAATGAATTGTTTCATATACTCCTTGGTCTATATGTTGAATATGCTTTGTTTTATGGAATATTCAGGTGTTATGTAATCGTTTGATTGTTAGTGTATGCAGGTTTTAAAGTGAAGGAGGAGCTCATCTGGATCAACGAAGCTAAGCTGCTACAACAAGCGTTGGACCTAAGGTAAGATCGAAAAACACTTGGTTTCTCATAGGATAATGTATATTTAGAGAAGGATTGCTCTTACTTGTTTTGTTTGTCACTAGAGAGTCTTAGACTCCTAGGGAGGTTAGTTTTGTCAGCAAAATAACTCTTTCTGCATGACAAATTGGCGACTCCACTGGGGAATCCATTGATGTGCTTGATTTTTCTTTTGAGTATTACTTTGATCTGAAAAGAGTCTTGTTTCTTTTGTTTTTGATTGCTTGACTATGTTTTTGGGTGGATTAGCTTAGAGTCTAGTTTGATTTTAGTTTTTCTTCATTTTACAGCAGTACGCACCCTCTGCGTTAGACACAGTGCGTACTTGTACGCACTGTATCTTTGTACACAGAGCGTAGGTGCACCTGGTTAAATAGGCTGCCTGCGTACCCTGTTAAAATTGAGAAAATTCCATTTTTTATCCTTTTTCCCCTTTAGATTTTGTTTTTCCTAGTCCTTACTACCCAGATCCACTGGTTGACTGTCAAAAATCTTCATCTGCACTTGTTCCATTAGTGTCGAAAGTTTTAGTGAAATTCATTGAGATTTTAGCCTTAGGGTTTCGATTTTTATTGGTCCTGTAGTGACTTTGAGTTTAGAAGTTGTGAAGCCTTAGATATCTCTGGTTTTGTCAGTCTTCTTAAGAGTCGGACCAGTCGTAAAGTCTACCCGCGTGAGCGACCTACCTTTGTGTTGCCTCTTTGCAAAATTTCGATATA
>APFE030793692.1:155584-406843 GCA_000404065.3 Pinus taeda
TTAGGGTCTTCATTCGTTTTTATAATTTTTGACTCCCCTCCTTTAAAGTTTGACTTTGATTATTTATTTATTTATTCTAAAAACTAGCTATTTAATATAGTGGTTACTTATTCTTCCACAACTTTGCAAATGGAAGGAAGACCACAAACACTATCTGGCAGATGCCCTGTGAGCTTGAGGGATGGGCCTCTACTCACCCACAACTTTCCAGATTGGGGATTACACATTTCAAGAGGCAATTCTCTGCGCCGGCAGCCATCAATCTCCCAGATATCATCAATTTAGCTGGCCATTTTCCAAGGTTTGTGGATTAGGAAGAGGCAGAGGACTTAAATCAACCGGTCACTCTGGAGGAATTGGAAGGAACTCTCAAGTGGTTCAAGAAAGATAAGAGTCCAGGCATGGATGGTTGGCCAGTGGAGTTCTATTTGGATTTTCTGGAGTTACTAGGAGGGGACCTACTTGCTGTCATTGAAGAAAGTAGAACATCGGGACACATCCATCCCCCCATAAACTTCACCTACTTGGCCTTGATCCCAAAGACTGATTCGCCATCCTCTTTTAACGATTTCAGGCCTATATCCTTTGCAACTGCCTGTACAAAATTATCTCTAAAATCATCGCCAACCGCATCAAGCCTATATTATCTAATCACATCTCTCAGGAGCAATTTGCCTTCCTCCACCATAGACATATTCAGGATGCCATTGGCACTGCCAAGGAAGCCCTCCACTCCATCAAACTCAGAAATCTCAAGGGAGTCACTCTCAAAATTGATCTGTCAAAGGCCTTTGACAAAGTGAATTGGTTGTACATCAAGATGATAATTACTCACTCGGGATTTCCCCCAGCTTTCATCAGCTAGATCATGGGATGCATATCCTCTGTCTCTTTTTCCATTCTTATTAATGGTTCAGCATCACCCATCTTCAATGTTGATAGAGGGATAAGTCAGGGATGCCCGTTATCACCTCTTCTTTTCTTATTAGTCATGGAAGGATTGAGCAGACTTATATCTACGGAAAAAATAAGGGGGTGCCTTCAAGGTCTAAAAATTATGGAACAATTCTACTTGACACATCTACTTTTTGTAGATGACATATTGATCTTCTTGAATGCAGTGTCCGGGACACGACTTCATTGAATGAGATATTGAACCTGTTCTGCAGAGCCACGGGAATGGAGATCAACAGAGAAAAATCCACCATCTCTTTATCTGAATGTACCCTACAGGAATCTTAGTTGGCCACACAATATTTTCCTTTTCAAGCAACTGATTTGATGGGGGGATTAAAATATTTGGGTTTTAGACTAAAACTAGATGGTTATAAGATTGCAAACTGGACCTGGCTCATCACAAAAGTGGAGAAGAGAATAAGTTGTTGGTGTCATAAATTCCTATCCAGGGCAGGCAGACTTGTCCTTATTAAAACAGTCCTAGAAGCTACCCCGGTGTACTAGATGTCACTTGCCTGGATCCCTAGAGGAATACTCCACATAATTCAAAAAATATGTTATCGATTCCTCTGGAATGGTACCAAAGAGGGCAGACCATTTGCTTGGGTAAAATGGACAAGAATTGCTACTCCGAAGAAGTGGGGAGGTTGGGGACTTAAACTCCTTCCAGCCTTTGCTCAAGCCTTGGCGGCCAAACAGAGTTGGCTCCTACTAAAACAAAACAGCCTTTGGGCTGAGGTCATTCTCCATAAATACATCTGGTCATTAACTATTATAGACTGGATCAGAAGCCCATCTTGGCACAAGAAGGGCATATCAGTGATTTGGAGGGCCATTCTCAATTCTATCTCTATCATCAAGGATGGCTTATTATGGAAGATTGGCAATGGTGCCTCTATCCGGATTGGCATTGATCCTTGGATAGGCAGCGGTAAATCCCATATACTACCTATTGGACTGATCCAGCACCTAAACAACAGAGGTATCAAGGTTTTGAGACAGATTGGGGATCAGCAAAATACCACTTTCCATACTCAAGCCTAGCTGACTGATCCACACTGGAACTTGCCAGATGACTGGAGTAGAATATCGAAAATCTACCTTCAGGCTCTTACAGAAACACATGTTAGATTACGAAATGTTGAATATGAACTAATCTGGGACCACTCTAAAGCTGGGCAATACACACCGAAATAGGGGTATGACATAATCATAGCAGATAAGAAAATGGAAGTCATTAGAAGCTGGTGGAATAACCTATGGAATTTACAAGCTCCTCCATGTACCAGACTGTTGATGTGGAATATGTTAGAAGATAAGATCCCCACGAGCTCCTACCTGAAACGAAGGGCTTTTTTGGGGCCTACCCGGTGTTTTCTTTGCCTCCAAGAAGAAGAAACAACCCAGCATCTTTTCCTCACCTGCCCAACCACCAGAAGCATATGGACTCAATTCCTTCTATCTCTAAATATGACTAGAAACTGGTTGGGGGCTGACATCACAATGGCTTGGGAGAACTGGTGGTGTACATCGGCTGTAGCAAAGTCAAGAAATCTTCCTCTCCTCATCTCATGGCACGTTTGGCTCAAAAAAAAAAAAAATCAAAGATAAATTGGTAAACTGGAATCTGCTCCCCCCACAAATTTGTGTCGCATATGAAGAGATTCCAAATGACGACAACCACAAGAGACCAAGGATTATACAGTAGGAACAGAGTAACAGAGCAATCACGTGGGCTTATTATGATGGTGCTACCCAACGACACGGTTGTGGGGGCGGCACTTGCCTCTACCTTTCTGAAACACACTACTACCAGATTTGCATGGGACTGGGTCCTGGCACCAACAATCACGTTGAATTGATAACACTCTGCCATCTGCTATACTTTGCTATCCTGAAATAATGTCAAAACATACAAATCTTTGGATATTCAAAGATAGTGACTGATTGGTTTAACAATACAGATGTTTGCACTACATACTCATTGAGATCTATATTGGAAGAAATTGATTTTTTCAAAACATTCTTTGATCAGATTTCTGTTTCTCATATCTATAAGGAAATAAATGAAACTACTGACAGACTATCAAAGGAAGCGACGCATCATCCTCTAGGCGAGTGGTTGATCGCAGAACATACACCTACAGGGATCTATCATTTTTTTCACAGACCATACATAGAGGAGGGACTACAGAGGGGCAACAGCCCCTAATTTTCACAGCATTTTGACTCTCAACCTTTATAGATTTTGCTCTGTACATAACGAATAGAGTATATGGTTGTCAACCCCTGCGTGGGTTAATTTTTGGGCTTATACATAGCGGTTAATTTGCACCAGAACAGCACGCTCTCTAGGTCTCCTTGTATACTTTTATCTTTGATTTTTGTCAGTGGTCCATAACCACGTTTACAGCATATGTCTTCGGGCATCCACAGCATGTAATTTATATTTATGAAATTATGAATTTTCTTTACGAAAAAAAAAAAAAAAAATAAAATAAATAAAAATAAAAATAATAATAATATATATTATATTAATATATGGTGTTACTTTATAATATTTGTTTTTAAATAAATTAATAACTAATATCACAATTTAAATATTATTTTTTTCAAAAAATTTAGCACCGTTTAATATAGCCGTTACTTTAATTAATATTATTAATAAATTACTAAACTAATATCCTATTTAATAATTATTTTTCCAAGAACTAGTAATATTTGGGTTTTACCTAAATCAACTTAAATATTATGTTTTTCAAAAACTCGTCATTTAATATGTTGTTTACCTATTATATTTTTTAATAATTAAAATGAAATTCAATATATTAATCTAAAAAAAAATTCAAAAAACAGCCGTTTAAATATAGCCAATTACCATATCATCTTTTTAATAAAATTAATAAACTAATACAACTATGAGTAGTCTACCTAGGCAAAGGAATTGCCCAGTTTCCGTCGCCGCCCGGAAAAACCTCCGGCTCCGGCCACCGGCAATTGCTCCGCCACCCTTCGCGGCCTCTACCCATCTCCACCACCCTTGACTGACAGATTCCTGACAGACATTCCAGGAAGTTAATTCACCATGGAATTTGAATTCGGAAATAACCCGCGGGCTGCTCCCTCACCAATTCCTCCGCCTGGGTAGACTACTCCCTGCCATTCAACTTCACGTCACACAGAAGCCAATCCCATGAATCCAGTGAACGCTCCTGCCATGGTCGACCACGCAGACTCTTTTACTTATGTGTCTCTCTTGCAGGCTTGCATTCGGAAAAACGATTTGGAAGAAAGCAAATTACTCCATGCACAAATCACTCGGAGAGGATTTACAGTTGCCACACATTTACACAACACTCTCCTCAACGTCTATGTCAGATGTGGGAGCCTGGCGGACGCTCGCAGAGTTTTTGATCAAATACCCGAACGTGATGTATGTTCGTGGACTGTGATGATTGCGGGTTATGCCAGGCAGAGGGTAGCCCACAAGGCTTTAGGGTTGTTCTTCCTCATGCAGCGAGAAGGCGTCCAACCCAATAAGTTCACATTCGCTAGTGTACTCCCTGCTTGTGCCGACTCTGCAGACATCAAAGAAGGACTAGACATTCATGAAGAGATCAGAAGAAGCGGATTGCAGAGTGATGTATTTGTGGTGAATGCCCTGATAGATATGTATGCAAAATGTGGCAACATAGAGGATGCACGCTATCTGTTTGACAAAATGTGTGAACGAGACGTCGTATCCTGGACAGCGTTGATTGCAGGGTATGCACAGAATGGGCAGGCAGAGGAGGCCATGGAGATTTTCAAGAAAATGTGGCTTGTGGATATGAAGCCAAACTCCAAAACATATGCTAGTGTTTATGAGGGCCTAGTCTATGAGGGCCTTCAATACTTCAATTGCATGAGGGACTATTATCACATCATACCTGCGATGGAGCACTATTGTTGCATGGTTGACCTGATTAGCCATGCTGGGCAGCTAGATGAAGCAGAAGGCTTTGTCAATAAAATGCCAATCAAACCCAATGCATCTGTTTCAATGTGTTTTCTTGGAGCCTGCAGAATACATAACAATATAGAGTTAGGAGAATCCGTGGCAAAACACCTTTTTGAGTTGGATGTGAGAGATGTTGCACCTTATGTGCTTCTCTCGAACATATATGCTATGGCTGGTAGATGGCATGACATTGAAAAGGTTAGAAAAATAATGAAAGTCAGAGGAGTTAAAAAAACTCCTGGATGCAATTGGATTGAGGTCAACAAACAATTGCATGCCTTCCTTCTGGGTGAGAGGTGACATACATGACCAAAGAGGTTATAGAGATCGTTTTTAGAGATGAAGTGAACAGGGTATGTTCTGATCTAGTTTTCAAGGTTGTATGCAAAAATGAGGAGCAAACTTTAATTTATATAGCAAAAAAATTCCATACTTCCCTCAATCAAAAGCCCAAGTGGTCTGTAAAACTAGAGATATGAATTCCCTCTACCCACCTTGCATTGTTCAAAATGTAAAGATAAGCTTCATTCTTAAGACAAGGAGCAAGCATTTTCACTCAACATATTTTAATCAAACCAATGAAATTGTTATCATAACTGTCAAATAATTCAACTCCAATCAACAGCCTTCTCATTCACTCTGCAAGACGTCGATTCATGGATACCTTGTTAAATTGCTACCAGACTCAGATACCATTCTTTTATTTAATTCGCCTCTGACTTATCACTAAGATGACATGCCCTAACTGTATCATGCAACTTTTGAGGTGGCTTACTTATGAGGGACAAAATGTTTATTCCTTGTCGTGGCAAAGGAATAAATATAGATCCAAAAATATATAATCACATGGTGCTTGCTACGGGTGTGCTTTGAATCTCCTTTAGGGTAACTACAACAAGAAATTCATCAATCCTACAATCAACATATGTTAAACCTTGGAGAATTTTCCTAGCGCTCGTTTTCTCCCCTTGGTCTTTAAAAGATTGTCCATGGTAATCATGGAAGTGGCAAAGTTACATGAATACATTTACTGGCCCAGCATGCAAGCTGGGGAGTTTTAGATCCAGCTCAATGATACATTTAGCATTACGAGCTAAACCAAATACATTTTTGATTATACTAGAATAAATTGTTTATTCTGAACAGTTTGGAGAGCCCTCGAAAGTTAGTGTCTTTGCTGAGATTAGAATGACAAGAAAAGGAGTGACCATGATATTACATCTTGGCAATAGTCCTGTTTTGCTAACATGTTGTTTAGTGGACTTAGAAGTCTCCCCATTTGGATGAGTGAGGAATAAAATGTAACTTTCAAAGAAATTGCCATTTCAGCAATAACCAGATTCAATGATTGGTTGCATTGTTGAATATAATTGGAAAATCTTGAAATATCATCAATGATGTTTATCGTCCTGCTAATATTGTTGTCCATGTCTGACTCCCAAGTTCTCCAAGTCATCTTTTTTTTCTTTATTGCTTTGTTCCTGTTATCCTTTGACTTGTCGGGGTAGCTAGAGAATCAATTCACTTGTGTTTTGTATCAGAACCAGCAGTTCAATAAATGAGATCTATGGAATTTCCATGGGCATTTGCCAGAGATGTTTTTAACATACTTAGTTGACCCTTGTGATGTCAGGTGTTTGGGAGAGAGATTATACCAAACTGTGATGCATTCTATGTTCGTCCTCTCACACATGATGATGTTGCTTTTTGGATGTGGGTTGTGATATATGGTAATCGTTGGTATATTCTATACTGGCTCATAACACTTTAAATTCTTGTTTTTTACCATGTTGTACCATGGTTTGTTCATAATTTACCTCTAGATAATGTATCACCTTATGAATCAAGTTGAACTACTAGAAACCAAGGTAGGTGTTTTACATCATTTTCCCTACTCATTTTGCACACCCCATCACTTCATCAACATTTTCATGCATTATCATCACTTCTCCTTCCATGCTTGAGTTATCATATGTATTGTAGCAATGGTTCAAAATAAAAAGGAAAATTATTAGGTATAAGAATGTCTAAATAAAAATCAAAGAGTAAAAAAAAATGCTCGAGGTAGAAGCAACTAAAGTCACATCATGCACATGAGACATGCCACCTTGTTATAAAACCCAGGTTCTCCCAGCCCCATTCTCAGATTAAATATACCAGCTACAAAAATGTTTTGAAAGTGTATTCTCCACAAACTTCTAACAAATTTTACAATGAGAGGAGCTTCTTTTATATACTTCAACAACTATTATGTTTGTATCTAACTAGAGAAATATAGTTAACAATAAAATAATATGAAGTGGTTATGCCACATGTACAGCTTCAAAGAAAGGATATTTACCTAGGTAACAAAGACAGTGTAATAATGTGAATAGGTATAGGAAATTCATATTGTTTGTAAAACCATCAGTAAGTTGTTGATGTTGTCTTTTCACTATCAAACTTTTTCATAGGTTAGATTAGTTACAAGGGAATCTGTAAGATGGAAGGTAGGAGACTTCTTGTAGTAGTATTGTTGGTTTATGTATCATAAGTTCTTCGGGAGTATTATCAACTTTCCTATTAAACGTTTAATTCTTATGTTCTCTCTTGAATTTGGATTATGTTATTATGGAGGCTCTTGTTATGATTGATATAATGAACAATGTTTTATTTCACTATGACTGTGTACTGATTTTGATTAGCAAGAGAGTTTCATCCCTCAAATTCCAAGCCTATAGTACTATGAGGGATTTATGTTATGATTGAAAGCTTAGTTTAGTTTTTGTAATTGAAACAAGTATTTAAATTAAGTCAAAATCAGGAGCATTGGCCTTACCACATGAAAATACAATAAGGGCATGAGTATTGTTTATGTACTTAGTAATTTCATTCCTATGCAGGGAATTGAATGTTCCAACAATCACATTTCTGTAGAAATTCATTAATTATACACTTTATAACACTCAAGAAATTTCACCTCATTTACTTGAGGTTCCCTAGATCTATTTCATATAAATTTCAACATTATAGCTTATTTTCAAATATAGGTTGCAGTAGCAATATACTTCTTCTATCCAAGAAAATCACTTGGAAAGCTGAGGAAATAGCCACCGAAAATATTTAGCTAAAGGAGAGAAGATTCATAGCCCTTAGGGCGCAATCCCCTTCATCAACCAAATCTGAGAATTACTTTAGTTAAAGTAGATTTATTTCGGCAATAAATATGATTTTTTAGTTTCTTCCGAGCATGTTAAATCACATAGCATATCATCCAATATGTCATGATAAATCAACATATAGAAAGAACCAAGAAACCACCCATAAACATTGAAAACACAATTTTGATTTTTAGATCTGCAATGGACAACTTTGGACAATAATGAAATAGTGGAGATTACAACATATCCAAAGAGAATGCAATATCTTATCTCATTCCAAGATGGTACATGTCCTTTAAACTCATGTAAGAAAGGACATTCTAGTTGCTACCAAACCCTAGATAAGGCATCCACTATCAACAATAGACCCTAACCAACAATACCATAACCTATCAAGGTTCTTACAAATTCATTCTAGCCATAGAAAAGGCTACACAACAAACTAGAATCACACCAAAAGGTCCACCCTTCAATCTATACACAAGTCTTTAAGGAGATTAACAATCTCCACTAGCATCAAGTGCTCCAAGTCTTCCCTAGGTTTTCAAGCTCCAAACCCAAGGTCTTATTCACAGAAATGCACAACCCTTTCACTCCAATTTTTTACCTAAGCCTTTCAATTCTTTTATCACACAAACAAAAAGACTACAAGACAAGCACAACAGGATGTGAATGATCTAGAGATTAAATTATTAATACAAAAACACTTACCTCTCTTTATACGATATAGGTAATAGAGATGAATAATAGAAAGTGGACTAAGTCCATGAGTAAGCTAATATGATCCACTAGAGTAGATCCACATGAGGGGGACTCCTCTCCAAGTTGTCCACATACATGGTGCTGCAAGGTGGTTGTGCTCCAACATCGAAGTGGTATGCTCTATAATCTAAGGCTCCACATATCAATCTCTCCTCATCACATATCTTCCACTCCACAAGAGAATCTCCTAATCTCCATTGCTTCTCCACATATGTGCATTGGGTTCACATCAATCTCCAAGTGATGCAGCCTTTAACCAAGGCAACCTCAAGCCAAGTGATCAACCTCATATATTGTGCCATGTGGTCTTGATGCTCCTAGGGCTAAGAGGCCTTCCTCTTAGTGTCTAGCGCTTCTCCACAAGGTAGGTCCACATCATATGCGGAGGCACCTCCACATCATATTCCAGAGCACCATCCTTCCAAACATATGTTCCATGTAGAAGATGTTAATGCCACATAAAATAACTCACCCATAATAAGTGCACTACCAGTGCAACTATACTCAATTGTCATCACAACCATCTAAATTTTTATCAATATTCATACCCTCTCACTAGAAATTAATGTAGTTAGCATCAATGCCTTCCAATGACCAACCATTTTCACACAAATGATTTGATCTCTCACCAACAGTCTAGCAGTAATTGATTATGATTCCAAAAAAGAAGTCAAACCTTTCTATAGTAAATTCATGTAGCTAGTGTCTATTGGAATCACAATTGTATAACTAATTAGGAGTTATACACATACAAATTTATGTGTATATATTCATACTCAAATTTCCTTCATCACACATAAACTGATCTAGCATGTAAATTGTTAGCATTCATCTGATCATATCTTATTCCATTTCCATAGATTGTTAGAGGCTTTGGATTAAGGGGCACAATCAAAGTTTCAATACATCAATGTCCACATGCTAGGGCTTTGCAGGGATGTGAAAGATAAAGTAATTGCTAACGTTCAACTGGAACAGCATAACAACTAGAAATGTGTAAACTTCCTTACGTGTCCTTGATGTGTCCAAATAATTGAATCCTATAAATTATTTTGTCTCAAACATTGGACTCCATATGTAGATATTACTTGGAAAAGAACAAAATTCTTCCAACGGACCCTCGAACTTGGTCAACTGTAAATGGGACAAGTAATTTATTTGTTTCTTACACCTTAGAAGTTTGATTTTGAAACTACATGATTGTAGTTTTCAATCAACTTCTTAAGCGCGCTTGAGCCAGAGGAGTTCTGGGATGGGTGACCTCCTGGGAAGTCCTGGTTACTGGGTGCAAGCCCCGGAAGTGATGATTGATGCTATGTGATTCGTTCTCCACATTTCACTAGTTTCAATCCCACTTCTTCACCCCTGTGAGCATCACCCGATGCAATGAGTGCTAAGTGAACTATTCAAAAATCATGAGAAATTAGTCAGTTACGACTACCTCTCATGGAAATGGTCATACGTTGAATGACTTACTTAACGCAGTTGAATCCCAAAATGATATCTAATATAATGCACTGCGTAATCCCCCATACTTAAATTCAAAAAGAGTCAAGGGATCTCTACTTGAATGGTTCATGAGGCACAATACTTGCTAAGGTTTTGCAAATGGGGTAGCAAGCTAAGTGGGCTTGATTGTGGGGAAAAACTCCACAGTTAAGCGCGCTTGACTCAGAGGAGTTCTGGGATGGGTGACCTCCTGGGAAGTCCTGGTTACCGGGTGCAAGCCCCGGAAGTGATGATTGATGCTATGTGATTCGTTCTCCACTTTTCACTAGTTTCAATCCCACTTCTTCACCCCTGTGAGCATCACCCGATGCAATGAGTGCTAAGTGAACTATTCAAAAATCATGAGAAAAGTCAGTTAACGACTACCTCTCATGGAAATGGTCATACGTTAATGACTTACTTAACGCAGTTGAATCCCAAAATGATATCTAATATAATGCACTGCGTAATCCCCCATACTTAAATTCAAAAAGAGTCAAGGGATCTCTACTTGAATGGTTCTGAGGCACATACTTGCTAAGGTTTTGCAAATGGGGTAGCAAGCTAAGTGGGCTTGATTGTGGAAAAACTCCACAGTTAAGCGCGCTTGAGCCAGAGGAGTTCTGGGATGGGTGACCTCCTGGGAAGTCCTGGTTACCGGGTGCAAGCCCCGGAAGTGATGATTGATGCTATGTGATTCGTTCTCCACATTTCACTAGTTTCAATCCCACTTCTTCACCCCTGTGAGCATCACCCGATGCAATGAGTGCCAAGTGAACTATTCAAAAATCATGAGAAATTAGTCAGTTACGACTACCTCTCATGGAAATGGTCATACGTTTGAATGACTTACTTAACGCAGTTGAATCCCAAAAATGATATCTAATATAATGCACTGTGTAATCCCCCATACTTAAGCTCTAAGTAGAGAAGAATGAAGTGAGGAGTTAAGCATTGGATTCTTGATAGAGAAGTCTAAGTGTTCTCGAGTCTTAGCATAGGTGTAGGCTCTGTAGCTGAGTGCATAGAGGCCTAGGGTGGAAGTATACAGCTGAGTGGCGGACCCTCGTAGTTGTGTGCGTAGGGCAGATATAGTCTGTATTAACTTAAAGATATCAATAAAGAGAAGTATTTTGCAATTACTGTGTATTTAGTTATTGTTAATGCATTTGATTATATTACGTTTTGGGTTTAATTTGCAATGTTTATGTGATGCACGAATATATGTGATCGTATTGGTTAATTGAACGCAAGTAAGGATATCAGTTTACGTGATGCTAACTGTGATTGATTAGTACAATAAGTAAAACTCTTAAGATAACTTGGGAACCTATACAATACATTGTCATAGTTGTGCAGAAGTACCTGAACCATGGATTAGGGCTCCGTGAAGGTCAATCAGACACCTTCGCAGAGGTACTAAAGAGTGGAATAAGGTGTAGACTGACAGAGCCCTAAGGCTTAGCGACCTGTGTGAAATTAGGTACTGAGGGTATAAATTAACATCATGACCATCTTAGGGTGAGAAAAATTGGTTCCAGCATCCCCCCATATTTCTTCATGTGAGACTTCAGTTCGCATTCCATGTGCTGATGCCGAAAGGGCCAGTAGTGTAGGGATTTTTTTGGCTAACTAACACTGAACCTGGGTCAAGCCCCATGAAGCCAACAAATGGTTCCATTTTCAGGACTGGAATCTGCATAAGATATGTGTGATGTCGTATCACTAGAATCCAACTAAAAAAGAGGTCGAAGACTGGTTGGATAGGAAGATCCATGAATTCATGGTGGAGGAGAATAGAAATCCACGGCAGACAAAGGAATAGTGGCTATACAGGTACCTGTATATAGAATTCCACGAGATCTTTTTCTGTTCCTTTCCAATTGAGTTATATGGGTGGATTGTGAAGCTATCTGATAGCCAAGGAAGGTGGAGGCTTGTCGGTCCTATTGTCTGGACCCTGTAGTTAATATAAATACTGGAAGCCTCTAAGGATAAGATTTCCCACTCTGTTGATTATTGGCTTGATTGTATCATAAGAGGGTTTATGATTGAATTCGTGGTCTATACCTCAGTTAGTTATAGTGAGGCAGAGCAATGCTTCTTTTAAGGGTCCATGAGGTAAGTAATAGAAGTCTTTAAATAATTGGATTAAGATGTTATTGTGAAAAAAATGGGCTATGCAGCTACCTTGATCTTCGGAGCTATGCGAAGTGGAATGAATTACAAAAACAAAGAAAGAAAGGGTCTTGAATATAGCCGACCGATTTCACCTCCTTTCAGTGACGAAGAGGGAGTAGTGCAAGCTTCTCTGCAGAGTGTAGTTCTGTTGATAAATTGAGGGTTCTTGCAACTATCACCTCCACCCACACCACCTCCACCTTCACCACCATCACCCACTGTGACTTCGCCCACACCATCACCACCTCCACGAGAATTCAACATGGCGAATTTAGTGAAGTTGCTTTTGTTTAAGGGCTTGCGAAATGAGGACCTAGACTAGTTTTGGTTCATCGTAAAAGCTGTATGGGAAGCTGAGGGTGTCACAAATGATCACATGAATATGGAAACATTTGTTAGTGCTTTATAGGATCATGTGCTAACTTGGTACATCAATTACTCTAATGATAATGCTAACGCTAGGTTGGCAGAGATGCAGACCACACTAGATAAAGAGTTCAGTAGGCCTAAGTCTCAGGTGCAGTCGATTGTGGGGTTCAAGGAAATCGTGATGAAGCTATGTGAGACACCTTGGGAATTGGATCAGAGATTGAAGTGTAAAATTGACGAAGCTAATATGAACTTAACAGATGGACAACACCGCGAGTGGTTCATGGCTTTTCTCCTGCCTCACCTGACGGTTACACTATCACAATAGAATATTACGAATCAAGCAGAAGCATTGGAGATTGCCATAATATTGCATGAAACCCTGATGCAAGATATGAATCTGGGGGTTTTGTAGATCCATGCACAGTTGCAAAATCATTGCCTCAAAATGCAGTTTGAAGCTGGACAAAACAGTTCAACTGAAGGCACACAAGGAGATATGGTGCCCGAAATGTAAAGGTCAGGGGCATGACAAAGACCACTACCTCACCTTTGCAAACTATATTGCAAGAGGAGGACTGATGCCTTTGAGGCCAGAAGCTGAAGCATGATCGAGCATAGGGCTTGTGTTGTGGTGTGTTATATTTCAAGTAGCAGGGAAACATAGGATTGATAACTGTCATTTACTACAAAAGTTTGTACAAACACCGCAACAACTATTTTGCAACTTCTATAGGTCGGTAAGGCATGATGATCACAACTACCGAAGTCACAAATTGATGATGGATAGAAAAACCACCTATAAAGTTGAAGAAGAAACACAACCTCCTGACCAGAGTGCTGGGATGATGCGAATAGGCTTTCAAGGGCGTGGACGAGGTAGAGGTAGAGGAGGACCTGGTACAGGTCAGGGACAATTGATCTATTACAATTGTGGAGGACCAGGACACTATGCTCGTGAATGCACTAACCCAATGTGTCTATTTTGCAAATATTGTACTAAGTTTGATCATGAGATAGAGGACTGTCTTACGCTAATAGCGAGGATATGCGACAAAGTGGTGCTACCACTCTAGCCAACTCAAAACCTACAGATGATGAGGGTTGAGCCTCGTGAAGAATATTTGAATGTGAATATAGTGCTGCAAAGTGGAATTGAAATGGGTGACGATAATCGAAAACAGCCCAAAGACAACACATGGGTTCATAAAGCTTCGAAGAAGGAGGCTGAATTTGATTTGGAGTGCGTATGAAAAATGTTCATGGAAGCAAGAAAGAGCTTCAATGAGGCCTCTACCTTAGGGAGCCGGGATAAGCCTGTTCAACAAATGGAACCTTTTATGCTTATGACCTTTCTAGAGACCTGCATGAAGTTGTTGCATGATAACAAGGCTATGAATGGGTTACTGGAACTTATAGATAGATGCGCTAGAAACACTCTAGGTGAACCATGCATGGTACAAAAGATTGGTAAGCATAAAGCAGGGACAGGGCGTGAGACAAGACTAACCACACAGATAGGAGAATATGAAATGGATTAGGTTATTCTAGAGCTAGGGTTAGACATGAACGTTTTGCTGAAGTAGACTTGGGAATAGATGGGGAAACCCACGCTACAGTGGTCTCCAATTCAGTTAATGATGGAAAATTAGTAGAAGATCATCCCCATGGGACGACTGCAAGGGATAACTATAGAAATTGAAGGTGTGAGTGCAATGGATGATTTTGAAGTAATAAAAATTGTGGATGACAACAAGCCATACCCTATGCTCCTTAGCATTGATTGGGCTATTAACATGAATGGGGTAATCAACCTAAAGAAGCAAAATATGATATTTGAAAATAAATTGCTTTGCATAATAGTACCCCTAGATCCTACTAAAGGATCATGCTATACGGAAGCAGTCCACGATTATGAAAGAAATGACGATTTGGGCTGCATGTATAAGATAATAGGACAGGACCAAGATTAGGTGAATCTGAAAGCAGATGGATGAATTACATGGGATCGTGAGAGCTCCTACAACTCAGACTCAGATGAAGAATTGGAGCATTGGCAGAATCGGCTACATGAAGTAACCATGCTAAGCTGTAACATCATGACCCGATCACTATGTTGTGTGTCATCAGAGGTAAGAAATATGCCCCCTTATGATGGCTTGAATGATGTGGATGTGTTTTTGGATGCATTTGAGAGGGAAGTACCAAAGAAGTAGTGGTTCTAGGCTTTGGCCTAGGCACTACGTGCTACACCTTCGAGATGGTGGGGTACGCACAAGGGCAGTTTTGATGATTGGAACGAGTGTAGGAGGATGATGAGAACATGCTTTGGGAAGCAGAAGGTACAAATAATAGACAAGTATGATGGGAAGGATGATCCACATGCACACTTGGCCAAATGGCCTAAGGCCTATGGAGCGAAGCCCTGACCTGAATGGGTGCACTTATTCTATCACACCGTGGATGTCATCTCGATGAACTGGTACTTGGAGACAGGGCTCCACCATGGTACAGGTGAATGGTATATTCTGCAAAGGGTTCATAATGACGTTCAGCTTCGAAGATGGATTTGACTGTATTAACGAAGCACTATAGGAAGTTAAAGTAGCAATCTTTAGGATACCATAGGATCCTTTGGATCTTGTTCAACTGGATTGGACAACTTAGCTAAGCCACGTGCCAGAATGGTATAACATGACTCCTGAAGAAGAAGATGAGGACCCATGAAAGATGAATATACCTGAAACCAAGGGTCACCATGTGGTTGAGGGACCATAGATCGAGAATCATGATATAACCATGCCACTAAAATTGAAGAAGGTAAATATTGGTACAGAGGCGGAGCCCAAATTCATAAATATTGGAGATTACTGGGATGATGCAATGGTAGATAAGGTCATTAAATTTCTCTGCGGATACCAAGATTTTTTCCCTACCAATTTTACAGAGTTAAAGGGGATAATAGGAGACCTGGTTGTTATGAATATCACATTAAAACTTGATGTGAAGTCGATTAAACAAAGGCCTTACTATCTCAATCCAAACTATAAGGAGAAGGTCTGCTTGGAGTTGGATAAGATGCTCATGGCAGGCATCATTGAGCCTGTAGAAGAATATGATTGGGTGAGCCCAATGGTGGTACAGGAAAAGAAGCAAAAGGATGATATAAGGATATGTGTAGAGCTCAATAAGTTGAATGACGATTGTGTGCATGATCCTTTCCCGACTCCATTCACTGATGAGGTATTGAATAATGTAGGTGGCCAGGAAGCGTACTCCTTCATCGATGGGTTTTCTATGCACCATTAGATCAAAATCGTGCCTAAAGATATAAGCCAGATGACCTTCCCGACTAGATGGTGATGTTTTTAGTACACTGTAATGCCTTTGGGATTAAAGAATGCACCTACGATTTTCTCATGCGTGGTCATTGTTGCATTCAAATACTTCATTCATAAGTTTTTAGAGGTGTACTTTGATGACTGGATTGTGTTTGGGTTGGCGAATCACCATATGGTAAGCTTATGTTTAATGCTAGATACTTGTTGAAGGTACCAAATTATGCTCAATATGAAGAAATGCTTGTTTTTTGTTCCTTTTGGGACTTTGCTAGGTCATGTAGTTTGTATACAGGGACTAATGGTAGATCCCATGACGATCGCAATGATACTTAACTTGGAGGCACCAAGGAGTGTGAAACAACTGCATGCAACCTTGGGACATACTGGGTACTAAAGGAAGTTTATCAAGGGCTATGCCTAGATCACCGTGCCTATGGATAAGTTGTTAAAAAAGGATGTCACGTTCTGTTGGAATGAGCACTGTCAAAAAATCTTGGATGCATTGAAAGGAAAAATGATCACTGCGTCAATTTTAGTCTTGATATATTGGAAGGAGTTTCATGTACATGTAGACGCACCATATATAACATTGGGAGTAGTAATGACATAGGCCGAGAGAAGAGAATTGGCCCACCCTATAGCATTTGCAAGCAGAAGGTTATCCAAGGCTGAGAAGAACTATCCACCATGGAGTGCGAAGGATTAGCCATGGTATATGTGCTCAAGAAGTTTAGACACTATTTGCTGGGTGGACATTTTAAGATGTATACAAACCATTCTACGTTGAAATACCTGGTCAATAAGCTTGTGTCGGGGGCGAGAATCTATAGGTGGTTGTTATTATTGTAGGAATATGATTTTGAAGCTATTATGAAGCTTAGATGACTAAACGCAGGACCAAACCATCTGTCACGCATCAAAATGGGGAAGGAGCCCACTAATTTGGAGGAGGGATTACCTCACGCGCAACTATTAGTAGTGTGTGTCACGTATGGTCACTTTGAAGAGGAATCACCCCGGAAGGCTACACCATCCAGCAGAAAAAGCAGTTAGTGGAGCATGCGATAGACTTTTTTGTCATTGTCGGACATCTGTAAAAAATGGGGATTGATGAAGTACTACTACGATATGTACCAGAGTTTGAAAGGAGAAGTATCCTTGTGGACGCTCATGGGGGTTCCACGGGAGAACATTATGCTGGAAGAGTGACCACGTAGAATATTCTACAAGCAAGGTTGTGGTGGAAAACCCTCCATCAGGATTCAAAATCTTATTGCAAGGCATGTGATGTGTGTCAAAGGACTGGTATGCCATCACAGAGGGAAGAGCTACCTCTGAACCCACAGATTATGTTACAACCTTTCGAGAAATGGGTGATAGATTTTGTGGGACCCATTTAGCCCCAAGGAAAGAAGACGGGAGCAAGATACATTATCACCACAACTGAGTATTTGACTCGATGGGCAGGGGCACAGCCTATGAAGGACTACACAAGCATGACCACTATGAAGTTTCTCTTTGAGTATGTACTGACATGATTTGGGTGTCCAAATATTTTGATGAGTGATCATGTTATGCACTTTCGGAACGAAACAATCAGTGCGCTGACAGAGGAATTTTAGGTATATCACCAGAAAAACAATCCTTATCTCCCACGGGCTAATGGGGTGGTGGAAGCATTCAATAAGGTGCTAGAGAATGCGTTGACCAAGGTTTCCAATGCTCAACGAAGTGATTGGGACCTGCGCAGACCCATAGTACTGTGGGCCTATCAAATGACATGCAAAAAGTTGAATGGATAGACACCCTTTAGGCTTGTATACAGTGTTCAAGTAGTGATGCCCATGGAATACATTATGCCTAGTTTACGCATAGCGGCATTGACGGGTATGATGGATTGCAGAGCCCTAGAAGAGAGACTTGCATAGCTTACTGAGCTTGTGGAAGAAAGATTTATGGTTGGATTTCACCAACATGTCCAATAGCAGCATGGAAAAGAACGACATGATCATCTCATTAAGTTATGAACATTTAAAGTAAATGATTTGGTTTTGTTATATGACAGCAACTTTGATAAATTTCCAAGGAAATTCGGAATGCATTGGCTAGGGCCCTATGTCATTAAGGAGATTACCGGTAGTGGAGTAGTTCAATTGGTTAAATTGAATAGAGATCCCTTCTTAGGAAAGGTGAATGGCAGCCGATTGAAGCCATACACGAGTGATCAAAATATGTGACTATATGAAGGTAGCATGGTCTTAGTGCTCCAAGCAACTGAAAGGAGGCGCGGGACTATAAAATATAGTTCCAAGGTTTTGGAACTATGTGATTAGAGGATTGTGCGGAATGAGGAAATATCACAAGGTTTGCAACAACATGAAGAGAACTGCACTCACAAGGGTAAAATCACATAAGTTAGCTAGAAAGTGATCGTTAAAGTCACTGTTCTTGATTTGACGGCAAGAATGCGACCAAATGCAATGGGTGGCCAACATTTAAGACAGAACTTATGGGTAAGATCCTTAGAAATCTGCCACCAATCTAGCATTAATGAACTAAATGTGGGGGTAATGTCGGACTTGAATTCAAAATGGCCTATATATTATAGGTGGAGGCCCAACAAAAAACACTTGGCATTTTGAACATTGAGTTGGTGAGCTCTCAGACATGCATGATCCGCACGTTCTTTAAAGAATTTCTTGATTGCCCCATGTTTGATCAGTTTGCAGAGTCCAACCACAATTTCATCCATGATTTTATCACAGGATCTGAAGCTATGGATGCTGAAGTAGTGATAGTTGAGGGGGTTGTACCGGAAGTTGTTAGGGAGGCAGAGGGAGATGCTCCAGAGGGTGTAGAGGTACTAGTTGAAGTCCCCAACTCACCAAGGACACCTAGACTGAAGCCTACCCTAACCAAGGAGAGTGCGAAGGATAAGAAGGGAAAGTAGGATATGATGCCAGTGCGTGTGTCATCTGGAAGAAACCCATAGAAGGAAAAACCCTCTACACAGGAAAAGGGAAAAGCCATTAGCTTAGAGCCGGAGGAGGAAGAAATTGAGGACATCTCGATGGATGATGAGGATTTGGGGGTGGAAGTGGAGGAAGTTGAAGTCGAGGGTTCTGACCCTATCACTAAGTTTCCCAAATACATCCCCCTTTCCAAGGGCAAGACCAAGGTGCCAAAGGACATTGACGAAAGCAAGGTTGCCTTGCACACACCTTTTCTACCAGACAAGATTGTCTTTGAAGGACCGCACTTGGGGTGGGTTCCTTTGTTGAAACTGGAAGATTGGAAATTAGATACCCATGAAAATTTCCTGCACTTGGCGAAAAAACATCTATTGCAACGTGTTTTTCACACAACCACTGGCATGACTACATTGGAACTATGGAAGTGGTTCAGGGGAGTAGACAAGGTAGGTCTTCTCAACCTGCTATGGGTGTCACACTATAATCACACCCCTATTACAATATTGGTCATCAAGTAGCTACTATTCTTGGTGCATGATGGGTGTCTGTGGCTGGAGGAGTCGATACCCATGATCAACAAGTTAATCCATAGGATCACGCGACTCCCATACACAAGGGAAAACCTGGCCACAATGTTTGGCAGAAAAGGTGGCGAGTAGGCCCTCATGGAGGCCTTCAAGGAGAAATTCAAGCTCATGAACAAGACACAAGGCTATGCCATCTCAAGTATCTCCGATCCTACAGTCAAGGTGGTCATGCAGAGTTTGGCAAGAAAGGTTATGAGGAAGTGTTTCGTAGATGAAGTGTCAAAACTAGTCCTTTCTCTTGCAGCCCAATGCACCAAAAGGAGTCCAATTTAATTTGGCACGCTATCTCTGAGGTGAGTTCCTCGTGAATTTTCATGAGGCACATGAGCTCAATAATATGTTCCACTATGCCTAGCTCTTGTTCTCCATTGTGCTAGTAGCCTGGGAGCTCTCGGAAGATCTTAATTGGAAATGAACATCCACATGGCTACCAATCGCAAACTATAATTGTCACCTAATGTGTTTTCCAAATTGCAGGAGTACGTGGGGTTCAAGGCAGACTTTTAGCGCATATCGATCAGGGCATGCAAGGACCCTAGGCAAACATGGCATGACTTGCCTTACCTGGCAATGGACGATGTGATTGATGCACTTATCGATTTCTAATCAACAAAGTGGCACACTGGCTCAGACCTGGTGATGGGGTTGAGCAAGTCCGTTGCGCAAAGAAAAAAGGAATAGGCCAAGCTCATGTTGGCATAATTGGCCAAGAAGAGGAAGAAGGAGGCTAAAGATAAGGCCTAGGCAGAGTGTGATTCCACCCACTAGGTAGAAAAGAAAATAGGTGAAACAAAACATGGCTCTAATAAAGGTGCGAGGTCACCTTCACCCGAAACAAAGGAAGAAACGAATGAGCAAACAAAGTAGCATGGAGTGAACCCACATATGGCATCGTACTGCATAAAATGTTTAAGAGAACAAGAAAAAAGTGGTGCTGCGAAAGAAATCCAAGGCCAGTATGGTGTCATTGGACCCAATCACCCTCATAGAAGGAGATTTGAATGACATTGGAGACATAGTGTGGGATGTCATTGCAAAGGTCCTGCAGCAGTTTGAGCAGCATCAACAACAACTATTGGGGGCCATCCAGACGAGTCTCCATGAGATTCAGATCCATGCATTATGGGGTGGCACGATGTCCACCAACCTCACTATCGATATTTTAGAAGCTGTCGAGATGCTGCATGCGAAGGACTCCCGAGTGATAGTGCTTCCGGATGGAGCACTAACCATAGAAAACGAAGTTCACAGGCCTATTATCAGCGCCCTCAAGAGAGTGGAGTTAAACTTGTCAGTGTTCCCTAGCGAGGCACTCCACCTATTGTAGGATGGACTGATAGCAAATCTAAGGGCCCATGAGCACCACGCTTTATAGGTTATCACTGAGCAGAAGATTAATTATAAATAGATGGCCCCACAATGAGACACCGCCCTCACTTCCATGGTGGAAATTACTAACACAAATATGTGCATTATTAAGGCTGTGAGGGAAGCCTATCAAATGGTCCCCGAATTGGCCATTCGTGAGGATGCAAAGGTAGATGAACATGTCTATGAGCTTCCTACAGGGGTGCACGATGCTCACACAGAGTTAGCTAAGGTTCAGCTGGAGTTGAACCTACATATTGTAGATTTGCAGTTGAACGCCCAACCTTCAACTCCACTGGAAGTAAAGGAGCAGTACGCAATTGCTGTCACAAAGGCAATAGTGGTGGTAGATAGGCAATAGCAGACTTCACACGGCTGTTTGAACAATCATTCAAGGTCTTTAATGGGCCTACAAGAGGATTCCAATGTACAACGTCTGGAGACAGAGGTGCAAGAATTGTAGCAATGCTATGATGAAATAAGAGGTACAGTGCGCATCGTTGCTCTCACATAGAGACTAACAAAGTTACAAGAGGCTAAAACATTGAAGGAATAGGTCGATGCAGCACAACACAAAGAGGCAATGATGAAGGCGCGCTTGAAGCCCTGGTTGGAAGAATCTTATTCGGTCACAACCTCCATTGAAGGCAAGCTTGCTAATCTGGAAGCAACTCAGTAGAAGCTTTAGGTTGACAGTTCAGGACCAACGACATAGCAATTGGTTGAAGAAGTGAAGTAGGCGACTACACATAGTGCACTACTGAGGTTGTTGACATACAAGCTGAACTTGGAGGTCTTCGCACCAATATCTCCATGCCAAGATCTCTGTGTGCACATAGTGACTTGAGGGCAAGTCACCATGTTTTTTTTGGGTGCCTGTTGAGAATGGCTTCCCCCGAGCATAGTTTTGGGGCTAAAAGTCCATGTTTTCGGACGATTTTGTAATAAAGTTGTAAATTCTCCACATTTTGTGGCCACGGAGTGCAAAGGTGTCAAGATTCATAAACAATTGTCCACCCTTATTTTATAAAGTGTAAAGTCAGCTATAGAGATCCACCTATGGTTCGCGGACCATGGGATTGTTTAAAATGGATCTAAATATGTAAGCTCTAAGTAGCGAAGAATGAAGTGAGGAGTTAAGCATTGGAGTCTTGGTACATAATTCTATGTGTTCTCAGGTCTTAGCATAGGTATAGCCTCTATAGCTGAGTGTGCAGAGGCTTGGGTGGAAGTCCGTAGCTATGTGCGCAGTCCCCTGTAGCTGTGTTCACAGGGAGGATAGAGTCTGTATTAACTTAAAGATATCAATAAAGAGAAGTATTATGAAATTACTGTGTATTTAGTTCTTGTTAATGCATCTGATTATATTACATTTTGGGTTTAATTTGCAATGTTAATGTGATGTGCGAATATATGTGATTGTATTGGTTAATTTAATGCAAGTAAGGATATCAGTTTATGCGACGCTAATTGTGATTGATTAGTAAGATAAGTAAAACTCTTAAGATAACTTGGGAAGCTATACAATACACTGTCACAGCTACGCAGAAGTACCTGGACCATGGGTTAGGTTTGCGCGAAGGTCAATCAGACACCTTCACAAAGGTAATGAAGGGTGGAATAAAGGGTAGACTGATGGATCCCTAAGGCTTAACGTCCAGCATGAAAGCAGGGGATGAAGGTGTAAACCGACATCATGACCATCTGAAGGTACAGAAACTTGATTCCACCACCCCCCCATACTGCTTCAGGTGAGACTTGCGGGTTGATGCTGAAAGGACTAGTAGTGTAGGGATTTTTTTGGCTAACTAACGCTGAACATGGGTCAGGCCCCACGAAGCCAACACTTTTCCTTGTCTTCAGTCCTGAAATCCCATCTAAAGACTAGATTTGTAGGTTGGATAGGTCCATCATTTTCCTTTTTATCAAACAAAGACTTTATTTTCTGTTGATAACTTATCAACTTATGATTCACCTACTCTCCACTCTCCTAGAGTTCCACTAGCTGATTTATCCTTCGGGTTAGGGTGTTAGGATTTTCTTCAATGTCCTGTAAGATTTCTACAACGAGAATAACAAGTTGCATGGCGAAAATTGCAGCTTTCCCATAGACCAATTCAAAAAGATATTTCCTAGTGGATCTTGTGGTCGTGAACATGTTATCCCATAGGGAAAATTTCAATTGTGAATCCCAATATCTCTGATTTTTTGCAATTGTTTTCTTCAACATCCTTATTAAAGTTTTATTTGAAGACTTAGCTAGTCCATTTCTGTGTGGATAATAGGTGGTGGAATGAACAATTATAATGTTAAATTTCTGACAAAAACTAATGAACTTTTCTTACTTAAACACCTGGGTGTTATTGGTCACAATTTTATTAGGGCAACCAAACTTGGAAAGGATGTTTTCCTCCAAAACTTTAATGACTACAACATTGGTTGCATTTTTGGTCTCCACCCATTTAGTGAAATAGTCAATAGATGTGAGTATCCACTTATGTTGGCTACTAAAATGTGGATGTAGTTCTCCAATGAAGTTCAAACTGCATTTCCTAAGAGACTATTAGAAAAAGTCAGGGATTAATGAGAGTGGTGCTACTTTCTATTTCTCGGTGAACCTTTGACACTTCTCACAGGCCCAAAATTAATCGTGAACTTCTCCAATTAGTTTTGGAGAATAAAAACTGATTTCATTATTTTTTGTGCTATAACCCTCCAACTATAATGTCCCCCAAAAATGAAACCATGGAACTCATCAATCACCTTATGAATTTCCTCTTCCATCAAGTAGAAAAGTAGGATCCCAACAAGGTCCTTGAAATAAAATTGACCATTGAATATAACAAATTTTTGGGCATGTTTCTCAAAGAGCTGCACTTCACTTTATCCAATTCTTTTGGGAATATTAGAAACAAAATATAGTGAACAATGTCTTTATACCAGCTGGATGGTTCATTATTTCATATGGATTTTTTGAACTATTGTTTTGATCATCTACTATTGCATGTCTTCTCCATCTTCTTTAGTTAATAAGTTTTTACCCATTTCTCATAATTTTTTCTCTGATTGGATTTTAGCTAGCCCCTATCCTTTTATTAGTTTATTGGGCTTAATGTCCATATCATATACCTATATTTTAGTGATCCATTGCCTATTTTTCCATCACTATCTCCTTGTACCTAGATGTCCTTTATGACTGTTGTTGGGACATAAGGAACTATATTGGATTTCAGAACATAAACTCTGAAATCATTTAAGGCTTTGATAAGGGAGTAAGCATGCTTTTCTAGGATATTGTAATTCATTTTAGCATCCAACAACACTTGGATTAAAAAGGCTATTGGTTGTTGGTGTCCTCCATTATTCTTTTGCAATAAGGCAGTAGCCACAGTATGAGGAGATGTGAAAGAAAATATGTAAAATGGTTTTGAATAATCTGGACTAACCAACACATGAGCTTACGTGAAATATGTTTTAATCCTGGCGAAAGATTCCCGAGAATCTAGATTCCATTTCACTTCATTTTCCTTTTTCAACATCTTTGTGATCTCCTTGACTATCTTAGCATAGTTGGGAATGAATTTCCTCAAGAAGTTTATTCTTCCTAGGAAAACTTGGAATTATTTCT
Source organism: Pinus taeda (assembly GCA_000404065.3). Lineage (NCBI taxonomy): Eukaryota > Viridiplantae > Streptophyta > Pinopsida > Pinales > Pinaceae > Pinus > Pinus taeda. The sequence goes on from APFE030793692.1 coordinate 180,378, forward strand.
TATTGCTTGGTAGGGAAATGTGGTTTATCAATTCCATGTGCTTGGGATCGATATTCACCCCTTCTTGTGCTACTATGTGCCCCAAACAATTTCCTTCGCTTAGGGTGAACCAAGACTTTTTAGTGTTCAAAGACAATCCATATTTTGTACATTTCTCAAAATTGAGTCGTAAATGTTCTGTGTGTTCCTCATTTATTTTAGAGAAAAAAATGGTCTCATCTAGTTAGAACACTACAAATTTGTCTTGTTCCCCCGCAAATGCTATATTCATTTATCTTTGAAAAGTGGATCCTAAATTTATGAGACCAAATGGAATTTTGGCATACATGAAGGTTCCCTAGGTTGTGGTAAATGCATTTTTCATTTGATCCTTAGGATGCTCTACTACTGGATTGTATCCTGAAAATGCATCCGTCATAGACATCTGAGATCGGCTAACTACCTTTTATAATATATGATACATTTTACGTAAAGGGTTATTGTCCTTTAATGAACCTTTATTCAGGTTCCTGAATTCCACACATAGCCTTCTCTCTCATTTCTTTTTCGTAACAGGGAACAAATTCGCCACCCACTTTGAATATATCAGGGGTATAATAATCTTGGCTTGGAGTAATTTCCTTACTTCCTTCTCAATGGATGGGAGTAAAGGAGGGTTGATCTGTTTGAGTTTCTATTTATATGGCTTCACTCCATTCTTCAAAGGAAACTTATGTTGAATAATATTAGTATAAAACGTTTTTAAAACATCATATGACCAAGTGAACATATATCTATAATCTCTAAGAAGATTCAAGTAAATTTTCTTGTATTGATGGGGAATTCCCTTCAACAACTTAAGTATATGAGGCTCCTTTTCTTAGCTGATGTTACACTCCTCCACTTTTTCATTGACTCCTTGTTCAGTGCAGTTGGAAGCTACATCTTTGGAATTGAACAATCTTTCCAAAGGAGCCAAACCCCAGGGAATAGTATTACCCTTTAGCTATAAAAGCTTATGCCCTGCTATGGTTTCCTCCCATGTAGCTTGCTGCTCATCTGTTATATTTTCTTCCCCTTGTTCAATCACAAAATTCGAGAATTCCTCGATGAATTCCATAAAAAAATTAGCTCATCATCCTCAAACACCTTCCAATGTCTATCATTATCTAGCACGAAAGGTCTATATCTGACTTCAACTTTATTCCTAATAAGTGGATTTTATGGTGGTTTAAAATTGTTGGAAGTTATGGCCAAGCATTCAACCATTTGATTTCCTTCTCTGGCTAGAAATTGAATATTGAAAGGCAAGAAAAAATTATCCATAAAATCCCAGACATAATTTTTGTAAGCCTTAAATCTTGGATTCTTGGTTTGACACTGATTCCTGATTCTTTTCACTACTTGTTCATAGTCTCCAAACACAGTTAAACATTCAACACTCAAGTGTTTTGTTACTTGCAACCCCAGAAGAAAATCCTGGTACTTAGACACATTATTTGTAGCCTCGAATTCCAATTTAAATAAGAGAGGGATCAAATTTCCTTCTAGAGATGTCAACAATAGCCCAACCCCATTTCCTTCCCTAGAGTTACCACCATCAAAATATAGCTTGCATACCTTAATACAATCATGTATCTGCTAGTCTAATTGGACTATAGGTTGCACCTGTGTTTCTTCCAAAATCAAGTCGTGCTCCTCTAATAACAAGTAGGAGAACTCTCTTTCTTTCCCATATACAATGGCATTACTCGAATAGTCAATTCTCGTAACTGTCTTAACAAACCTTGATTATCTATACAGTCACCTTTATTCTCCACCTAACATAGGAATAGTACCATAGGTCAAATCCAACTTGATGGAACCTCCAATCTTGGACCCCGATGACTTGGAAAAAAGCATAATGAACTTTGGGGGGATTTATGCTTCTAAAATATCCATTACTACACTTTTTACTGGAATCTGAGCTAAATTCAACACTAAATCCTTAATAATTACTAAACACTTTACCATTTTGGAGTAAAAGTAATAGAGGTCTTTGTATGGTATGGTTATGTGTAGCCCCAATTTCTCCATAATAGATAATGGCATTAGATTGTGGGAAGCACCTGAGTCTAGCATATAGTTATGTAGTAAATGTTCATGCACTACTAAGGTAACATAAAAAGGAGTAGTGAAAGGATCTTTTTCTTCAATGTCCAAAGACAACCATAAGCCTTTCTTCTTGGAGATTCAAACTATCATGTAAGTGGACTGAGGCAAATGGACATGTAAACTGAGAAACATGGGCCTTGTAAGTAGATTTTTTTTAACAATTCGGCAAATGGAATTGAGATTTTGACTTTCTCAAGCACTTTATGGAGATTAAGGACAACATGACCCTTTTCAATAGTGACAACCTCAACGAGCTCTTTCCTTTATTACATATTGGTTTAGATGGGGAGGGTGATTTCTCTACTTTGGGAGCTTCATAATTGTGAGAAATGTTGTTTGAGGAATCCTTCTTTTTTTGTAATATTGGATCTAAAGGCTTCTTTCCTCTGTCTATTGATTTGGGAGGGTTTTGGGAGGAGGGATCTTCATTTTGTTCTTGCACCCTATATCTCTTTCTGGGAGAATGAAGACCATATTTTCTATGTTGCTGGGCTTGCATGAATTCAGAAAACTGCCTATAGTAATCATCAATCTGACCATCATTTAGTGTTGCATCTAAATCATCCCCTCCTTCCTCATGCACTTAGACCTCATGTTCTTCGTCAGATAAAAAGGAGAATAGGTTTCCTTGAACATCATTAGATTCTTGTATCTACTTCTATAGATCACATTCTCTATATAATGGGGGTTGAATGTAATCTTACTGCTATTTTCTCTCCCTTTGCAATATTTGCAAGGGAAGGGTTCTGTATTGAGGACTGAAGCATTGATTAGGGTCTTGCAGATTTGTCGGGGAAGGTTTTTATTTTCTAGCTCCAATTTCACAAGCTTATTAGATAGGTTCCTTATCAACTTATTCATTTCCTCTAGTTTTTTTACTTGGGTCTCCTTCCCCTAGTTTGAGGAATTGGCTTCCTCTTTCCCCTTTCTACTCACTCCAGTATCAATTATGCCTCTCAAATTCCTGGTAGAGGAAAAATTTTCTTCAAACTCTAAAGCATCAATTTGGATTTGGTCCGAAGTGTGAGACTTCATCTCCTTGAGTGAGAAACTGAAGTCTGATTTAAAAATCCCAATAAAAACTACCCTAGCAACTTCCTATGGAGGTTTAATTTCAGAAGGAATACTATTATACAACTTATTAAAACTTTTTATCAACTCTAACACATATTCATTGTGTTTCTTCTTCATGGCATCAAATTTAGTGAGAATATAACCATGATCCCTCTTCTCCCCCCATTTCTACATAAAATAATTTTCCATCTCTTCCTAGTTGGTACTGGAAGCATCATGAAGACACTTGAACCATTTCCTAGCCTATCCATCTAGAGATTGGACAAAAAGCCTTAACACTACATCTAGGTGCTCGACATTGGTTTTTTGTGAAGGCACAAAAAGTTTTTGTATGCCTCTGTGTTGATATGTCCTCTTATCCTGTAAATCTTAGCAAGAGTTTGAGATAGTCATGTGGTATAACGCTCAAGTGTTGAGTCATTTCTGAAGGAGCATACTTGTTTAAGAGGAAACCTAGGACAACCATATGGAGAAGAGCACATGGTAATAGGTTTATTATAGGTATCCACAGAAGGTCCAATTGCGAGACAATTGAATGAATTTGGATTGGAATGTTCTTCACACTTTTTGTGGGACTTCTCTCGAGAATCTCTTTAAACTACTCAATTTCAGGGACGGGTGGAATGAGAAAGAAGGAGTGTTGAGTGAGGATTCTTCATCCTTGAAATTTAAGAATGGTGTGTTGAATAATTGACTTCTTTTTGAATGATATTCCAGGACTCTAGGGGAAAAAATGGAGTAGTGTATTATGATGCTTTGCGAGTTGGAAGATGATACTCTAAGGAAAGAGGAGACAAAATCAATGGTAGTTGGAGTTATTTCCTTCCAAATAATCCTAGATATTATTATTTTAGGGTTAGACATGGGAAAATTTCTTTGTTGAGAAGTATCTGAGTTAGTATGGGACCTTTTAAAAGCCAAAGTGGTCAACTTAGATTTACACAATAGAGTTTCCAAGGTGAGAGAATTGCAACCCACAATCCTTTTCTCACCTTATTAAAAGGTGCACAAATGTTGTACCCAGGAAAAACTATTCTAATTCATTGCCTGACAATGATGCCAAAGTATTTTTTTCCTCCCTAGAGATAGTCGCTGGGTTGAATGGAGACCCGTGCCTAAGACATCTTAATGAGTGTTGTAATATTTGAATGGAAGCTCATAGCACATTTACTTCTAAATATAATTCAAATGAGTTTGATTCAGAACCCTGCATAAGAGATTCAACACAGGAAATGATGTAAATAATAATCCATAGGAATGTTACTATTAAACCCATGGTGACCGATTCTGATTTAAGTTTTTTACTAATCAGTTATTTTAGGGTGTGCAATGGAAGGTATGAGTATAAATTAGACCCAACATACAAGGCTTAAATGCTTAAGAACCCTATATATTTGAGTTCAAAAAGTTATGAAAGCAAGAAAAATATTATGAGGTGCAAAGATAAATGGAGCACTTTTAAGGAATTACTTTCCATATCCATACAAGTGTTAATTATTAACATATGATTTAAACGAATCTATATATTCATGAAAAATAAATCCAACAACTACTTTACATGTGATCTGAGAAGAATATTAAACACATATGTGCATACATAGAAGAGAGTATTTCATTCCATAAAATTGTTCATATAGGACCTCCTAGAAAGAGAGACGCCATTATAAAAATATTATTTTCTTGATCTCATCATGATAACTAAGCATGTCCAAATGCATGCTCGATAACACAACTATAGTAACTAAGTATTAACAGACTTAATAGAACAAAATGTCAACAAAAAATATGCAAGTAAAATGTCGTAATCAACGTGATCAGAAATATCTTAAAGGATGGTGGGCTAGTCAAGTATGTTGTGTCAACAATTTTGTTGGGTTATTAATATAGGTTTATAAATTTAGTTCCTCTTACATTTATTTGTCAATCCAAGCTCTGTATGGCTATTTCAAGGTTAGCATGCAAGTTCTATGCAGGACAAATGTTCCATGCCTAGTATTGAGCAATTACGAAATACAAGGCCTAATGAGTTCTGCGAATCGAGTAACAAAAATGTAAATAACACCAACTCTAAGTAACAACAATTTGAAGTAATGACAATCTGTGAAAACAACAAGATAATAAAGAAGTAAAGGAAGGATCAAAAAATAGAAAGAATTAACTATATATAACTAAAACACATACCTATCCACATTACTGTATCCAATAACACCTAATCGAAAGAGTGGGATGAACTCTTCGATCATGGCCATGGCTGAGAATTAAAGATTAGTGATGAGCCTCAAAAATTGGTAATTATATGGGCTCATTTTACCTCCTAACCTAGTCAAATCAACCATTCTCTTAGCTTATTGTATGATTTTCTGATTATATTTATGCTTATAGGGTGAGTTGAGTTAGTTATTATTCCATGTGGTCTAACATGTATTTAACGCAGATTATTGATGGATTTTGAGGTTAAAGTCAAGGATTTAATGGTCAAAATGTAGCAATAACTCAAATTAGATAGAGGAGAGGAATTATAGGAGGGAATCCCCCTCATTTATTTCTCCACACTTTGAATTCCCCTTCATTAAGCTCGGAGTACAAGCAGCTGAATCATGCACTAGAAGGCAGTCGAACAAGTGGAAGATGATTGAGAGTTATCTCGAGTTTTGGGAGCCAAGCCTCCCTGATTTTAAGGAAGTTGCTGGTAGCTTCAGATGTACAAGTAGAGAGGCTTAGGGCCTCACTAGGGTCAAATTTTCTTTTCTTATGTAAACTCTACTCAATTTTCGAGCTTACTATTTTTGTGACAGTTTTATGTAATCTTGCCATTTTTTTTATAATGAAGATGAAATCCTTTTTGAGCTATCACTGAGTTACCTTAGATGGCTGAACCTCCTGGGTTAGGGCCTAATTCAAGCATCCAAGCTTCTATTTACTTATATTTGTATGTTTTACTTCAGTTTGTAGACTAATTTGTTGTTAGATGTATTTCTCTTATGGTTAAGAATAGGATGCTTTTGATGATTTAGTAGTTTTCTTCCATTTGTGTTTTCCATAGTAGGTTAAGCAGTGATAAGAAAAGATTCAAAAGGTTAGAAACAGTGCCTTGGCCTCTCTTCCTCCCTCTAGGACCATGATTTGAGACAAAGACTCTCTTGTTGCCCTAAAAACACAGATTTTCCTCATTCCTAGGACTTCTAGTGTTTGCAGCTTTCTAGTAGGATTGATAGTCCATTTTTGCTTTGGTTTAGATCTTTTTTATCATGTTCACTTCCTGATTTACAATAGTCCTTTTGCATGCTTTCCTTTCCTACAAAATTTCTCAGCATTTGCTTTCACACATCATAATTTAGGCCACTTTAATGCAAAACTTTGTTTTTCCTAGGATGCACTCATTTCATTGGTTGCTTGATTTTCTTAGTTGCCTGCCAGTTTCTATGTAGTAGATCTGTTCTAGCAGTAGGCCGGCCTACTAGAAATCACACCCCTCCATCTGATCCATGCCATATATTTCTCCCAAACCTCACCTAAATTCTGCCCTAGTTTCCTTCATTTCTCATAAAACTTCTTCCTCTCTTCTTGAGCAAACACAGCCATCTTTCTCTCTCTTGGTGATTCATGGTAGACCTTAGGCAACCTAACACCTCATTCCAACCTTCATCCACCTTTTCCACCCACTCTCACAGCATCAAAACAACAAAAATTGTTCTCGGCCTCCTCCTGTAGGCCTCATGTGGTTTCCCTGTTTTCTTCCTGTAGTTTTTGTGTGTCCTCCTGTAGTTTTTCTTGTAGGATTTATTTTGAAGGTTGAGTGTGGAAAAATCTTCCAGAAGGCCACCTAAGACCTTATAGGACCCATTCACACCCTCTTACGTCCTCCCAAGCTCCAAAACCGCCCTCTAACGCCACCTATTCACTGCCACATTCACACACAATAAATTAGATGTATGTTAAATTCACATAAAACCACATAAAAATCCAAAAATATGTATTTTTCTTATTTACTTATAGAAATAGCATGGTTAGATGTTGTTTAATTCCTTGAGTAGGTAATGGAATTTCTTTCATGGTTTTCATAGTGTTTTTGGCAAGAGTAGAATTAGCTTGTTAATTAGGGTTTACTAGGTTTTGCTTTACATTCTAGTATTTCTCATTTCTACAAGTAGAGTAGCATCTATAGAGTAATCTTTATTTCTTTTCATCACACATAGATCTTCTTTTGAAATCTATGGAAGTTGGATTGAGCTCCTAGTGATCTCGTGTCGGCTAACCAAGTGACAACTTGTAGTGAGAACTAGTACTTGTGCATATAGCACCAACGCTTCCAAGTTTGTTACGAACTACCGGGTTGATAAAAGTAAAGTTGGCAGCCAATGAGTTGCAAAATTCTTGCTGCAATACTGGTGCTCACCACTTTTTGGCATCGTTGCTGGGGAAGCATCAAAGTATTCTATGATTACTTCTTTCTTCTATTTCCCATTACAACATTATGCTAATATTTTATTTCAACAAAAGTAGACTAGTCATTTCTTTTCTTTTAGTTTTGCATTTCTTTGCTTTCCTTTTCAATTATGCAAATTTCCATTCAGCAAGTTCATTTCAGCTAGTTGAAATTTGTTTTTTTCAAGCGCAATTTCAGTTTTTGCATGTACTTTCATTGTGGGAAAAAGAAACAAAAAAACCAACCAAAAATATTTCCTTTCATGCCTCGTAGGAGTATAGATAGCTTAGGAAAATTCTTGCCCAACACCCCCACTACTTCACACAGCCAATCTTCTCTCTTCTTCAGTGGCTACAATCAAGAGGAACCCTTAGGTGAACAACCATACATATTTGAAGAACCTTTATGGGAAGAAGAAGAATAAAACATTCTTGTGGAGCCAATGGCTAAAAACAGAAATGTTAGGGGAAATGGAGAGAGAATAGAGGGTACCTCCCCCATTCAAGAGACCAAGGGGGACACTAAAATAAAAAATATAAGTCCTTCAATCCTACCTCACTTCTATGGGCTGGCTACATAAGATCATGACACCTTCTTATTCGAGTTTGCTATCATCTGTCGAACTTATGACTATGCAGAAGACAAGAAAAAGTTGAAACTGTTCCCTATTTCTCTCAAGGATGCAACACTGCGCTGGTTCATGGGATTACCTAGTAATAACATCACAACTTGGGCTTAGATGCAATAGGCCTTTAACAACAAGTATCGAGACTATTTTTGGTAAAAATATACTAAAGAATAAATCTTCTGAATGACCATAGGAAGTGATGAGTCCCTGGAAGACTATGAAGAGTGGTTCCACCTTAGTTACAAAGGGACGAGCATACACTTGACCCTGAGTTTCTGAAGTTGGTCCTGCTGAGGGGAATTTGGGAAGACCTTTTAGACACCATCCATCTATTGTTCGGGAGAGACATCTACCAATTATCATATGAGGAAATAAAGACTATTTTTAGAAACTATTCTAGAGCAGCCAGAAAGAAAGGTAGGGGGAGTCAACCCATAGCCAACACCTCTTCTCCCAATTCATCCATTAAAGGTGAAATTTGAAACATGATGGAAGAATTCAAGAGTGAGATGCTACAGACTTGTTATAGACATATTTTGGCACTGTGACCCCAATCACATATGTCCATAAACCAAGGGCTTCTAAGTCCCCAAAAGTGTTGTTTCATGCCCTAAAGGAACAAGGTCAGCTGATTACATCATCTCCCAAAAGTTCTCCACAGAAAACTGCTCAGAACTGGTCAAAACTGGACCATACAGGCTTCTCAATGTAGAGGGTACGATGCATTTCACTTGCTCAGTGCAAAAAATCCCTTCTGTAGGGTGTGATGGGTGAGAGTAGACAAATGGCAGAGATAGTTTGCAAGGTGGATGATCATGGAATCTTCCAGAAACTTCTCCTGTGACACATGCCTCTCTAAATTCGCCCAGGGATGAGTAAGAGATCATCAATCTCCAAGTGGAATCAAGAACTATCAGAGAGAGGACACTTATCAAAATCCCAGAAGCTGACTCACCCTCTTACATTCATCTATATATGGATCCCTCATCCCAGAGATCCAAAGGCTATAATATTGTATCTTGTAAGGAAGTGTTGTTGGTTTCCTGGTGGAATATCATAGTGTTGGGTGATCTAAGCTTCTCATGAGGTGAATAATGGATTTCATGCTGGGAGGATGACACTGGGTCAGATCAATGGGTTGTAATCCTCTCTTCTAATCTCTATATCAATAAAGCTATTCAAGTTTTCCTCCACATTCTTCTATGTTTGTTAATATATGCATGTATGTGGTCAATATATATCTGGTCCTATATTGTTTATGACTGTAGGTCTCTGCACTTTGAAGGTATTATGCTGCTTTGACTTTACAGGTACTCTTTGAAGCAGAGTGGTCAAGGGAGGAGCGACAAAGATCTGTCAAAGGGGAGAAGAAACAAGCAGAGAACCAAGCGAAATATCGAGGTTGGTATTCTTTGCTCTTCTCCTATCTACTTCTTATAAAGGAAAATGAAAGTAACTTTAATCTGTTTGTTTCTAAGGTAGCTACCCGTCTTAGTGGGACTAGCGGCTCTACATAGACACTAGATTTCCTGGTAACAAAATGGTGACTCCACTGGGGAGTGACTAGATTGTTTGCTTGTCTATATTTGTTTGCTTTATAAACTTACAGACGGAGCTTGAAGTCAAGCTAGCTAGCCTTCAAACTGCATTTGCTATGCAAGTGCAAAGTAGATCAATGCTGCTTCAGTCTATCTCTGGGTTTTGTTTATAAACTGAGCAATTGATTTGTAAACATCCTAATTTCCCTGGTGGTGGCTCAAGTAGCCTCATTAGATCAGCCCCTGTGATTTGCATTTACTGACTATCATTTGGTCGGCCTAAATCCCTGAACTAAGCTGCAAACTGTGACCCAGAACCAAGTTGAAGTCTTGTCCCTGGACCATCGCACCTTCTCCTCTTGGGAATCTGGATGCATCACACCTCCTGTGTGCATTAAGTGACATGCATCGCACTTTCCCTGTGTTACAGGTGTGATGATTAGATAAGACCTCTTCTGCTTCTAGATTTCGGTTTTTTGTTCACTCTCGTTAGCTTTATTCAGGAGTTTTGTTGTCTGTGATTAGTAAGCCACTATATAAACTACCTTCCTTTGCATGATTCAGCCTCCATAGTACAAAGAACTGTAAATTTTTTTATGTATTGTTCGCCATTTACGGTCCTCTTTTAGAAAGAAGTAGCGTAATCAAGTTGTTTCCTTTTGATTTGAAAGTGTCACAAGTGTCGTTTTCAGTCAAAGAAAAGAATCCTATTGTTCATGATGGTCAATTACACTGTTACTCTTGTATTTTATTTGAATTAGTGGTTTTTCAAGTGTCAAAAGCAATTTTCAATTCAAAATCGTAAAGTGTCGTCATTATCTTCCTGTCATTTTTTGAAAAGAAAATCGTTGGTACTGTCACTTGAAACGATTCAAATTTGTACTTAGCATTCTTTTTGTCATTCACACATTAAGAAAGCGAAAACAAATACATGCACATGCATTTGCATTTAGACTGCTTGTCGATTTTAATTTAGGACAGTGCATCTAGTGTGTGCTTTGTGCTCTTTGTTGAAAGAATTCCACTTCTCTTTCCTTAGTAGCTAGGATTTTCATTGCAAAAAGAAGATTAAATGATTATTTATCATCTTAGATTTCATTTTAGGAACTGTATATCTACATCACGCGGTGAACCTAAAAGGAAAACTTCTTAAGAAAGATCAATTGTAAAATAAATTCAATGAACATAAAAACGCTTTGGAACCTAATGCACAACATTTAGAAGTCTAGGCTAGAGATGTATTCTGGCATCCTAAAGCATGGTAACTATTGCTTTCATCGTAGGTTGGGTGATTCCTCCTCTTTGAGATGACAAGTGCCAGTACGGACTTGTGCTCCCATGTACCGTCGAGTGTATATTGGGAGACTACAATAGGCTATATCCTTTATCCTTAGGAAGCCATGTCTGCCACCCTATCAATCACAATGCACTAAAAACAACATTCAGGAAGATTGAATGTTGTACCGTAAAAATTATTCTGTAGTTTTGCGATTGGTTTGGTAATCCCTCTGTCTAGACTTCCAGAGTAGTCTCTTTCATTCCTTTTCAGAATCCTTAAAGGAGAAGGTCCATCTGAGCACTTGTCACTTCAGGGTCATTAAAAATCGAAGGCTACTAGAGTCATCTTTTGCTTTTTGTCGACTCTTAAAAATTGGAAAAGCAAGCTGTGTCAAAGTGTCTAAAATTTATTTTAATCGGAATAATGTCACTGTTCCCTCATTGGTCTTAGGTTGAGAAAAATGGAGTCCACCAACCAAAGATTTCCCCTTGGGGGAAATCCTAGTCCTTTCTCCTCTTGGGGAGATGTTGGTGCATCTCATATGGCCACATTGTCCCTCCCAGGACTGACAATCAGCTTGCCAATATGGCTCTTCTCGACCTCTGGCGTTCAAACCGCTGTGATTCCTGAGCAATAAAGTTAGTAGCTAGATGATACTAGAGTTACCCCCAAACCTTCTGCTTCACTTGTTTCTCCCTCCCCTCCTTCCTCTTCGCTTGGTAAAGATGGTGAAGCTAGTAACTGAGAAGAAGAAGAAAGAGAAGAAGAATAAAGAGAAGAAGAAATAAAAGAAGAAGAAGGAGCCAAAGGCAAAAAGGGGCAACCATGCATTGTCTAGCGAAAATCCACACACTGCACCATCCAAGGCTAAATCTCCATGTGTCATTTGCAAAGGAGACCACTATCATCGAGATTGGCCTTACATCCCTTGGATCTTAAGGTATTGGTCTCCTCGTTTGCACAATCCGGTGTCATCAACCTCTGACGTTCATGTTGAAATCACACAGACAACTAGTGAAAACGAAGTCTCTAGAAAGAAAGGAAAATGTAAATTCCCTTGTGGACTGTGTGAAGGCAATCATGCTGTCCATCATTGTCCCTTCCTGGGTGAAGCTAAATGAGTCTTAGATAATCATCCTGCTTCACCGCTACAGCTTCCTCTTGGGTACAAGAAATTCTTGCCGAGTCCATCACTAGTTGAAAATCCAATTGACATGCCCTTGTGGTCGGTTGAAGCATCTATCATTGAAGATAAACCCTCTGAGTCCACACTAGATGAAAGTCAAAAGGTTGAGGCGATAGTCGACCTGGTCTTGTCTTTAGAAGGTTCGTCTTCAGATGATATAGTCACCGAAGAGAATGATAAGGACACCATTCAAATTATTTTCGTAAACACAGACTTCGATGAACATGGAGGAAATCTACCCATTCCTTTACCGCAGGAAGGAAGTTCGTGAGAGTCATATACAGCTGTCTATTCGGTCCCACATCCAAGCAACCTAGTCATTTCCTTCGATTGGAATCGACTAGGCAGACCCCGTTTACCATCTAAGATACCATTCTAAATCATTGTACAAGCTTACAGAATGGTGATGGCTGGTACCATCATAGACGAAGGGGCTTTTGTGAGTATCCTTTCGTAGACTACTTGGAAAGCGCTTGGTTCACCATCTCTTATGCCTGAAATGAGAAATCTGACAGGCTTCGACAAAGGAACCAGTCAACCATTAGGGATCCTTCTGAATGTGCCTATAACTTTGAGAAGGAAAACCGTGTATATGAACATAATGGTAGTCCAAGGACCTTTATATTACAATCTACTCCTTGGGCGTGACTATATTTATTGCATGGGAGCCACTGTCTCCTCACTCTTTCGGGTAATGTGTTTTCCGCATGAAGGCAAAGTGGTATAGCTTGTAGACCAGCTTTCATTCCCCGACTCACACATAGCTAATAGTCAAATGCCATCCCTAAATGGTCTTTTCATGCAAGGAATGTCTCATCAATCTCTAGTTCGTCCACCTAAAGAGCATGAGTAATTCGGTGGCCATGACTGAAACCCAGGGGGTATGCACCCTGGTCTGCCTCGGCAAGAAAACTTCAGGTATAGAGTAGGTTTCCGCTTAGGAATATGACTAGTCTGACATGCTCATCCATTTAGGAAAATGGGGTTAGACTGGAATAAGATACCTCCATTAGAAGGTAGGCCTTTCATGACAGAACAGATGTTTTGTCTGCAAATTGAAGTGTAACCTCAAAACTCTACTTCGTTATACCTGAGGGCATGCAAACCTTTTTGCGTGCAAGTGAAAAGCAGCAAGTTTAATGCTAACTATATAGTTTTGCTGACTTCAGCTGCTTAAGTTAGGTGAGTGGTCAAGTCGACCGTTCACCTTCGCAGGGACCAAATGGTACCAGAAAAGTAAAGGAAAAATTTTCCTACCTAACCTTAGTAGTTAACTAACCCCTAGTAAAGTAGTTGGTTGTTCCTAGCTTGCATGAGAGAGGGAGCGAAGAAAGTTTCGAATGGTGCAAGCTCCTTAAAAATTAAACCTATCGATGAGATATCCTTATTATACGACTAGCACAAGAAGTTTTTATGTGAAGTTCAAGCTCGTTAAAAATTAAACCTAAGCGATGAGAAAATGTTCCCCCAAAGTTTAGGCTCATTAAAGAATGAACAAACCTCTGGTAAATAACCATCGCGAATGCATTATCATCAGCTTCTGAGCCCTGGTCGTGTTCTTGCCATCCCCTCCACTCTGTTTTAGCTGATCATATGCCTCCATTTGATTGCTTACCCTTTTGAGGAACAACTGTGAAGAGCGATTCTGTTAGCCATCCTTGTGACACTGCAGTGATTGGAAAATTCAAAACCTTACCTGGAATTATCAACTACCTGAAAATATCACTTGTTCCTCAGAGACGAGTCTCCTTTAAGCTCTTTTCACCTGACTCATAAAATATGAAAAGATAGCTGAGTAGTTGGCCTCTCCAGCTTGTTAAAGCTACCGGGAGTGCTATCCCTCCTCTAGATTTTAATATTTTTGGACCTGAGGGATTATTACACAAAAATATCGAGCACTTGTCTTATTCGACTCATTAAAACTATAAAAAGTAATCCCTTTCGTATTATTTTATACTTTTTTGGACTTAAGGGATTATATGACGAAAAAGGATTACTGGAGTTTCATTTCCATCCCTTTCCAGACTCTCTAAAATTGAAAAAGGGCCAAGTTGTATTTGTCATTAAACTTGTTAAAACCAATAGCAACAAACTTGTCCATGCAAACAAGAACGAGTTTCACTGTCGCTAGGCTCGTTAAAACATAGCGACGGGTTTGCCCAAAGGGAAAATTATAGAACAAGCATATGTTATCCTGCTCAAGATTGATAAAAATAAAGAGGTACTGGTTAGCAATGACTAAGGAAAATTGGGAAGAAAACTTGAAGAAACTTTATTGGTAGTGAGTTGCTCTTGAAGATGACACTTTCACTCCATCACCATGATTGAGTTGGGTTGGGTTATTTCGTTCGCCGGTCATCTTACCATTGGTCCGTCATACCATCCATCTTTGGGGTTAACGCTACCAATCCATTTCAGTGTCACTGATATGTTCAATAGAAGTCAATTAGAGAATTCACCAACCTAGCTTGTGTTGTCTCACCCACTGCAATACCTTCACGCTTCATCCTTTCATGACCGCCACCTTGAATCCTGTATCATCTGATCATTTTCATCTCCACAAAAATAATTTTCTCTGTTCCGTGTCGTAGATGTGGGATTCATTAGGGCCCTCCTACGATGGCTTACTTCTTGTTCACGATAGCTCTTTATCCAAGAAGTTGACCTAGGAACAACCCTTTCAGTACTTTGAAGATTGCATGCCTCAATTGCAAGTTTCTCACTTCTGACGATAGGTTTACATCAATGACCTTCGACCAAAAGATTTTGCGTGGTGTTCGACACCAAGTCCCTTTTTCACACCACATGAATTGTACTGTAGTACCTTGAGTGTCATCATCATTATCGGTGATTCCTGACGTGCCTGTTAACAGCTTACATCATTGGCTGGTAATCAGGCAATGTCTTTCCATGTTCGACTCCAAAACATTTTTCACGTGAATCGACTTGTACTTTGGGCAAATATTGGACGAGTTTGAATACCCTGGATCTAGTTTCATCCATCTAGGCTGCGATATATTCAGGAAAATAGAGACACCAAATGTACATCATTGCTACACAGATGATCATCCAAATCAAAGGATGATGGCTCTACCAAAATCATCAGTCTGCCACACAGACAATTGTTTGTCCTATGTACATGAAAATGAATTTATAAAGCTGAGCGTGGGAATGCCCACCTCAACTAAATCAAGAAAATGCTATGAAGATAATGTATTGTATTGTATCTTATTACAGGTCACCTTCTAGTTCGAAAAACCTCAGATCCTCATGATAAAGCATTTCACCTGACATCAAAGATCTACGACCTCATGCTTTAGGGGGAAATTTTTATAGACATATTTGGGCACTATGACCCCAATCACATATGTCCATAAACCAAGGGCTTCTGAGTCCCCAAAGGTGTTGTTTCATGCCCTAAAGGAACAAGGTCAACTGATTACATCATCTCCCAGAAGTTCTCCACAGAAAACGGCTCAAAACTGGTCAAGACTGGACCATACAGACTGCTCAGTGGAGAGCGTGTGATGCATCTCACCTACTCAGTGAAGAAAATGTGATGCATACCGAAAATCCCTTCTGTAGGGTGTGATGGGCAAGAGTAGACAAATGGCAGAGACAGTTTGCAAGGTGGATGATCATGGAATCTTCCAGAAACTTCTCCTGTGACACTTGCCTCTCTGAATTCGCCCAGGGATGAGTAAGAGATCATCAATCTCCAAGTGGAATCAAGAACTATCAAATATAGGACACTAATCAAAATCCTAGAAGTTGGCTCACCCTCTTACAATCATATATATATGGATCCCTCATCCTAGAGATCCAAAGGTTGGAATATTGTATCTTGTAAGGAAGTGCTATTGGTTTCCTGGTGGAATATCATAGTGTTGGGTGATCTAAGCTTCTCATGAGGTGAAGAAGGGCTTTCATGCTGGGAGGATGATGCTGGATCAGATCAATGGGCTATAATACTCTCTTCTAATCTCTATATCAATAAAGCTATTCAAGTTTTCCTCCACATTCTTCTATGTTTGTTAATATATGCATGTATGTGGTCAATATATATCTGGTCCTATATTGTTTATGACTATAGATATCTGCACTTTGAAGGTATTATGCTGCTTTGACTTTACAGGTACTCTTTAAAGTGGAGTGGTCAAAGGAGGAGTAGAAAAGATCTGTCAAAGGGTAAAAGAAACAAGTAGAGAACCAAGAGAAAGATCGAGGTTGGTATTTTTTGCTCTTCTCCTATCTACTTCTCGTAAAGGAAAATGAAAGTAAATTTAATCTGTTTGTTTCTAAGATAGCTACTCGTCTTAGTGGGACTAGCAGCTCTGCATAGACACTAGATTTGATGATAACAAGACTCTTTCCATTCAAATGGATACCTTACATATCAAAAGAAAACAAGAGGAAGCAGAGAGGGCTTTCATGATTTTTTGCCATAGATGCACCAGGGGGCATCCTAGGAATGAATGCCCATTGAAATCTATAGAGATTTGTTCAGTCTATGAAGAAGATCATTCTATAGATAAGTGCCCTTTCGTGCCTGACTTAAGGTTGTATACCAAGGGGCTAAAGGAGTCACTGAACAGATCTATTACATAAACCAAAGGAGGCCACATGGTCCAAAGCCATACTAGTAGTGGTTGCAAGGGACATCTCAAGCATACTACAACCCAAACCAAGTCACCTCCATGCCTCCTTGGGCCCCCCATGGTCATCCTTCCTGGTCCACACTTCCTCCTTGGTCCTTCATGTCTCAATATCATGCCCAACTAGCCTCCCATTCATTTCAATCCTATGCTCAGCCACAACCTTAGTGGAATGCATCTCATCAGGGGTGGAGGCCCTAATACAAATCTCTTCTCACTCTTCTACTTCCACCACCTACCTAACCACAACCATTACCTTCTGATC
Organism: Pinus taeda; assembly: GCA_000404065.3. Classification (NCBI taxonomy): domain Eukaryota; kingdom Viridiplantae; phylum Streptophyta; class Pinopsida; order Pinales; family Pinaceae; genus Pinus; species Pinus taeda. The sequence goes on from APFE030793692.1 coordinate 197,562, forward strand.
CACCAAGGCAACCCCAAATGCCTGCCTAGCCCAAATCTGAACCCAAACAATAGACAGGCTCATCAAGTGTATAGTGGGGAACCATCATGCCCAACTTACGCTATGCAGATTCAAGAAATTAACTTGTGATATGGGAAAGTTCTCCCAGATAGCTAGCCTCCACCCAGGGAGGTTGAGGAAGATAAAAAGGAAAGCGAACCTAGAGAAAATCCACCCTTTCCTGAGAGACTATCCATGACAATCCAGCCTACCCGAGAAGAGACTAAACTCTTAGGAGAATTGAAACATTTATGTGTGAAGATACCACTTCTACAAGCCATAAAATATGTGCCTATCTACAATAGGTTGATCAAAGAGAAGTGCTTTAGGCATCTAGGAAGGCTCAAGAAAGATGCCCCAACCATCAATGTCATAGGACAATTGTCCGACCTGATGCTGGGGCAAATAATCTATCCAAAATATCTGGACCCTGGAAGCCTAGTAGTTGATGTCCACATCAATGGCACAATGGTCCCACATACCTTGATTTATTTGGGAGCTTCCATTAATGTGATGACAAAAGACACAATTCTCAAACTTAATCTCCAAGACTCCTTGAGGAAGACCAAGACAGTGCTGCAGCTAGAAGACCGCTCCATAGTGATCCATGAGGGGATTGTGAAAGATGTGATGGTCTCCATTGATTCCAAGGAGTACCCTACTGATTTATTAGTTCTCTAGCCAAAAGAAAATATCATTGGGTATCCTCTCACTCTAGGAAGACCCTGGTTGGCTACAACCAATGCCTAAATTAGTTGTCGAGTTAGGAACGTGACCATAAAGAATGGGCACATGTCCTAGTAGTTAACCCTATTTCCTCCTACCCAACCCTTGCTAGAACATGATTTACCTTTCTAGTTGGAGGAGGAGGATGAGGACAAAGTTTATTCTGCACCACTTTGTGCATTAGAAATCGCCATGGGGGGAAACCGCAATGAGGATGATATGATTGAAAATTTGATTTAGAATCCACCTGCCAGTGTATCATCATTAGAAGACATAGTAAGAGAAACCCAAAACAACCCTCAACTGATCTCTGTGTGGCCAACCCTACTCCTCTCCATGTTAAAAATATAGAGTTCAGCCCAAAAAGAACATTGAAAATCAATCCATCCCTATCTAATTCATAGGAGGAGCTATGCAACATATTCAGAAAACATCTAGATGCCTTCTCCTGGAGTTATAAATAGATGAAGGGTGTGCACCCTTCGGTATGTACTCACCATATATATGCCAAGGAAGATTGCAAGCTAGCCAGGAAGCCTTAAAGGAAGATGAACCCAACACTTAAAGATATTGTTAAGGAAGAACTACAGAAATTGCTTGATGCAAGATTCATCTATCCCATCTCTGACAATGAATGGGTCTCTCCTTTGGTGCTAGTGCCAAAGAAAAATGGTAAGTGGAGAATCTGTTTTGACTATCAGGAATTGAACGAAGCCACTAAAAAGGACCATTTTCCTTTACCTTTCATAGATCAAGTGTGAGACGGGCTGGCAGGGAAAAAGTTTTTTTCCTTCCTAGATGGGTTTAGTGGGTACAATCATATTCAAATCAGTCTGGAAGACCAATATAAGACCACTTTCACTTGTCCTTGGGGTACCTCTACATAATGGGTCCTTCCTTCCGGTTTGTGCAATGCTCTAACCACTTTTCAAAGAGTGGTATTGAGTATATTTTTTGAACTGGTTCATGATGCAGTAGAAATATACATGGATGATTTTACTCCTTATGGATCTAACTTTCAGGAAGATTTATCTAACCTAGGAAAAGTTCTAGATAAGTGTATTGAGATGAACCTATCCCTCAGTCCAAAAAAATTTGAATTCTTGATGACCGAAGTGACCGTGCTAGGTCATGCAATATTTCAACAAGGACTGCAGTTGGACCCCAACAAAATTGCTGTCATCCAATGTGTCCCACCTCCTCAAAAGGTGAGAGATGTCAGAAGCTTCATAGGCTTAGCTGGATATTACAAGAGATTCATTAAAGACTTAAGCAAGATAGCCTCTCCTCTGTTTGGCCTCCTAGGAAAAGATGTTGAGTTCATATGGTCGGAAAACTATCAAGAAGCCCTAGATACCTTGAAGAGCAAGCTAGTGGCTCTCCCAATTCTCAGAGGCCCAAACTAGGCTCTACCCTTTCACATTCACACAAATGCCTCAAACAAATCAATAGTAGCAGTCTTAGGACAAGTGGATGAAAAGTTACCTTATGCCGTATACTTTATAAGAAAAAACTTATCAAAGGAAGAGTTAAACTATAAAGTGACCAACAACGAACTCCTAGCTATCGTGCATTCTTTAAACAAATTCTGATATTATATCATAGGCTATCAAAGCTTTGTGCACATTGTTCATGCTGCAATTAGATATTTAACGAACAAACCAAATGTTACGCTCGCATTATTAGATGGTTACATTTACTTCAAAAGTTTGATTTGACGATTATTGATAATCCTGGTAAAGATAATGTTGTTGTTGACTTTTTGTCTAGAGTAAATTTGCTTGCAGATGAAGAGGGAATGGTGGATGACCAAATGCCAAATGAACACCTATTTTCTATATCAATACTCTCTCCATGGTTTGTTGATATATCAAACTACTTGGTTTCAGCACAGTTCCCACCACACTTGTCCTCAAAAGAGAAGAGCAAGATAGTAAGGAAAAGCACTCTTTTCACGTGGATTGGAGGCAATCTCTTAAAACTTGGCCAAAAGCAGATCTTGAGAAGATGTGAAAAGGAGGAGGAATTATTTGACATCCTCCTGACCTATCATGACGGGCCTTGTGGAGGTCATTTTGCAGCAAAAGGAATCAACTTCAAGATATTGCAAACAGGCTATTACTGGCCCACTCTTCATCAGGATGTGAGGAAATACATAAGCCAATGTGATCGGTGTTAGAGGATGGGGAAACCCACTCCAAAGGATGAAATTCCCATGCAAAATCAAGTGACCTTTGAGCCATTTGAGAAGTGGGGCATCAACTTTCTGGGGCCTATCAACCCCCCTTCAAAGAAAAAGAAGTAGATCATTGTGTGCACATACTAACTGACAAAGTGGGCAGAGACAAAAGCAATCAAAGCAATGATAGAGGAAAAAGTAGCTAAATTTTTTAGGGAAAACATATTCTACAAGTTCGGGTATCTGAGAGAGTTGGTCACAGACCAAGGCAGTCAGTTCACTTCCAACTTGATTGAAGACCTGCTCACACATCATAAGTTCAAGCACATGACTTCCACCCCTTACCATCCACAAGCCAATGGGAAAGTGGAGGTCACTAACAAAGCATTGGAAGGGATCCTAACCAAGGTAGTGAGCAGCAGTAGAAAAGACTGAGTGGACAGATTAGTTGAGGCCACTTGGGCATACAAAAAAATATGGAAGACCACCATTGGGGTCACACCCTATGAACTGGTCTATGGGAAGAAGGCTTGGCTGTCAATAGATTTTGAATTCAATACCATAAGGATGGCAGCTTAGCTAGACCTAGACCTCAACCATGCACATAAGGAGAGATTACTTCAGCTTAATGGATTGGATGAATATAGATTGCAAGCCCTTGTCCATACAGAGGTAGTTTAGCTTCAGAGAAAGATATTGCATGACAGAAATATTAGGGAGAAGCAATTCCAAGAGGGATATTGGGCACTACTCTATGATTCAATATACACGGATTTAAAAGGCAAGCAGAGGACAAGATGGCTGGGACCCTACACTATGGAGAAATGCAATGATAATGGTTTAGTTATAATCAGAACCATTGATGATCAAGCCATCCCCATGCTTGTCAATGGACATCAGTTGAAAGTCTATAGGAGACCCCTGTCCAAGTGAGAGTTTATTGAAGATTTGAATAAAATAATGATGGTAGTGGAGCATGTCTTAGCTTCCACTTCACCCACTCACTAAAGGAAAAAGGGAAAAAATGAGGAATCAAGTGAAAACCTCCATGAGGCGCTTGAGTCCCATCATTAGGTTGAAAACCTCTTCTGAGGTAGCCCAGCGATGTAAAAAAAAAAAAAGGGAAAAAAATAAGATCTCTGAGTGAAAACCTCCCCTGGAGGTGCCCAGGGCAGGAAATTAAGGTGAAAACCTCTCTGAGGCGCCCTAGTTGTTTTCCAAAAAAAAAATAGAGAGAAAGAAAAAATGAATTTTTATTGCATTGCAGGTTTGCAGGAGGACTATAGGGAGCAGAAGAAGGTGCCAAGGGGACTGTGACATCCATACTAGGACCCACCTTATCTTCTCCACACCTTCCTCCATCATTTTTTGGTATCTCTTTCACCCCACTGTACCTCTTTCTCCAAAATTGTGTTTTCTACAGGAGGCTCCTGTAGGAATTACAGAGAGCCAAAAGTGTCTACAAGAGGCAGTTTGAAGGACAAGAAAAGCTTCATGAGGAACCTAATATCCCTCTTACCATCTTCAAACCTCCTTACCATCATTTCCAAGCCTGCATCACACTCCAAGAATCATTATTACTTTTTTCCCTGTCTAAGAAAAAAACACAGGAAAACAGTTTTTCAGTTGTGAAAAAAAAAGCAAAAAAAATTGAGAAAAATGCACCATCAACTTTACCTAAAGCTTACCTACTATCCCTCCATCATTCATATCCACCTTTGGCATCATACTTGAGCTTCAAACATGGGAAACCTAAAGTTTCAAGGGAAGAAGTAGCTACAGGAGCTCCTGTAGGAATTCCTGTAGCAGCTGATCCCATAGAAGTCCAACACCAGTAGCAAGGGACAACACATCTAAGGGTTGGAATGGCACATGTAGCTCATCTCCAACAGAAGAATAACCTACAAAAACACACAACAACACATCAGCAAGAAGAGACATCATGGATGACCAAAAATGAAGGCATGTAGTAGAGAAAGCCAGAACACCTCAGAGTCGATGGCAGCAAATACACTCGAATTACAGGTAAGTAACTAAGTCACTCCTCTATCTTCATATGCGTAATTAGGAATCATACCAAGGTAATGAGATGCTTGAAATTGAAAGAGGAAAAGGTGGCTACTTAACTTGGCCACCTTCATTTATTTGACTCCACTTAACCAAGATATCACCCACACGTGCACAGAGTCAAGTCATGAGAGATGATTACAAGGAGAGTTCATGATGACCAAGTAGATGGGGACCAATGGTCCTAATATAGCAATGTACACCATGCCATCTTAGCACTCATAATCGAAAACAACCATAAAGGGTAATGAGCACTCCTCCTCGTACATTCTCACCACCTTTTTTTTCATTTCCTCCTTGTAGCTGAGCCACACAACAGCCTTCTTGTGCCCCCACAACCTCGTAACCACCATCTTCCATTGATTTCCTCCATATTCTTTCTCGTGACATTTTCTACAGGAGCACCACAGGAAATCTGTAGGAGCACCTACACGAAATCTACATGAGGGACAATGGGCTTCTACAGGAGGGGCAGTGAGTCAGTTTGAAGGGAGAAAACATGATTTTTGGCACGAATTTGCAGTCTGAAGAGGTAGGGTTCATGAATGTCCTATGATTTTATATCAAAATGTGAAAGAGTTGGTCTCAAATTGAAGATAAAATGAATCTTTAAGAGGGTAGAAAATACATAAAAAAATTCTAGTTACAAAAAAAAAAAAAAACACATCTCCTTTGTTTTTCTATTTCACTCAATTTAATTCTTTGTCTCCACCTCCATATTTGATTTCAAAAGAAGAATAGGCAGTATGATAGGGGGGTTTATGTGAGAAGATCCCACTAACTCCACTAGGCTCCGTGCACATCCTCAAGTGGTGGACATATTTACAAGGGAGAACTAGATGAATTTCTTTGAGAAGTTTGGAGGGTTTGATGATGAAATCTCCTAAGAATTTTCTCTCTCTGGTTCCTCATAAAAGAACATATGCTACTGTAACCATTAGAGGCCTCTCCATTGAAATAACCCTTGAATTCATTAGTAGGGTCACTACCCTTCCTCTTGGGCTGCCTTGGAGTAGAGATGAGAAACTAATTGGCCAGGCTACCAAGAAGAAATTTTTCCAAGATAATGAAACCCCTGTTGAAGAAAAAAATGGAATTAGTAGAGCTAGTATACCATACCCTTGGGATGAGGTTAGCTACCAAGTGATCAAATACATTTCTCATGAGGGGAGGCAGAACATTGTTTATGGATATCATTTTCGAATCCTCCATGACTTGAGATATGGCATGGATACCCCAACACCTCAAAAGCTTAGTATCCCTTACTTTCTCCTTCAGTCCCTCATTAACTCTAGCACCAAGGTACAAGTAAGAAATTCATAGCAGCTAGCTCACTATGGCCCAATAAAAATCCTAGTAGAAGAAGCCCTCCATAATCTTACAATCCCTATAGCATGGGAAGTTTTTAGAAATATGATAATTGAGTATGACATAAAGGAATCAACCTATGATGTCATTCCTACTATGAGTGATGAGGGAGAACAGTAAGGAGGAGAAGATGAAGCCAGTGGTGACATAGCAGAGCAAGAAGAGCAGGAGGAAGAAAAAGATACAGAAGAGGGAGAAAAGGAGGCAGAGAGGGCAGAGCAAAGAGAAGAGTCCCCTGAAACTTGGGAAAGAGAAGTAGTAGCTACCCTCAGTTCCCTCAGTACACCAGTCAAGTAGAAGAAGAAGAGGAAAATAAAAGCCTCCATGTATTTCAAGGCAAGGAGGAGTACTAGAATTAAAACAGGAAAACCTTAGCCATCGTCAAAGACTCCCATTACCATTGAGGATTCACCGTCTACCAGGGTGGAAGAATCTCTTTCCAAGACACCCATAACCTATGAAAGGGGGACTCCAATATCCTCTACATGAAAGGGAATGGAAATCTTACAGGACCTCAAACCAGACCTATAGGAAGCTGAAACAATCCTACAAGAGACACTGTCCAAACTACAGGAGACACAAAAACTTGAGGAAAAGATAGAAGGACAGCCAGAGGTGAAAGAGGAATCACAAGATCTACAAGAACCTGACCCCCAGCCTAATCTCTTGCCTCCTATTACAATCTGCTTGAGGGAGGCAAGATAATCCCACAAAAATTTTCAATTCCACTGTTTTTTGAATTGGAAAAAGAGAGAGTGAGAACACATAGGTCGATGTAGATAGCCAAGTCCAAAGGAGTTGAGGATATTGGCCACATGGAAAACAAACTCAGGGAAATGGGAAGGGAATTGAGTGCTCTCGAAGACAGAGAAGCCATCACAGGAAGCCACCTTGAGAATGAGAATGAAATACTAAGGAGGAAACTGTAGGAGAAAAAGACTCATTTGGCATACATGGCTAGCTTATCCATGGAAGTGTTATAATGTAGAACACTAGCCAAACCTTATGGCCTCTATCTAATGGATCAATGGCTTCAATTCCAAATAAAAACTTTGGCACAAAAAGGCACAATGCCTTTTCAAGACTATAGGCAGTTCATGGATTTGTGTGACCAAAGTACCTCCGAGGACAAAGCAAAGAGGGCAGAGTTCTATCTACACAATATGGCCCTCACAAACCTGAACCCAATGCCAAGCTAGGGGATCTGCAATTAATGACCATGGCCTCATGGATGAACCATGAATAATTGAGGGTGGAAGAAATGAAAATATTAGTAATAAAAGAGAAAAATGAACCATTGATGATAAGATTTGAGCCATCAGATCCTATGGCACTCATTAGCACACACAACCTACTAGCCAATGACCCTTAGATTTCCCCTAAATATCTAGCCAATCAGGCACAAGCCATTGCACACTTTGAAGATATGCTTAGGCTACTTGGGGATGAATGTGTGCATGCATGCATGAGAAGATGGAACACCCTACCCCAAAACTTTTAGATCAGAGAATACCATTCCCCCATGAGGTTGAGGGAGGAATTAAATAGAGTACCAATGTACACGCACTCCATGTAAAGGTTTCAGGTTAACTAGATTGGCCTCAAACTAAGTACTCCACTCCTATTAGGCATGCTGGAAGGTAGAAGGGAAAAAGAAGAGAAGGAGAAGTGGAAGGACATAGACATAAAGGTAGGATTTTATGGAGAACATGAGCAGATCACATCAGAAGCCTGGGATACTAGGGAGGTCACCAAGGCCATGAAAGATGAAGAGGTTGACTAGGTTGCTTAGAGGATGAGCAACACCTTCAATAGGGGGTGATGATGAGCCTAATAAATGGGTAATTATATGGGTTCATTTTACCTCCTAACCTAGTCAAATCAACCATTCTCTTAGCTTATTGTATGATTTTCTGATTATATTTATGGTTATAGGGTGAGTTGAGTTAGTTATTATGCCATGTGGTCTAACATGTATTTAATGTAGCTTATTGATGGATTTCGAGGTCAAAGTCAAGGATTTAATGGTCAAACTGCAGAAATAACATGAAGTAGACAGAGGAGAGGACTTATAGGAGGGACTCCCCCTCATTTATTACTCCTCACTTCGAATTCGCCTTCATTCAACTCAGAGTACAGGCAGCCAAATCATGCACTAGAAGGCAGCCAAGCAAGTGGAAGATGATTGAGAGTTATCTCGAGTTTTGGGAGCCAAGCCTCCTTGATTTTAAGGAAGCTATTGGTAGCTTCAAATGTATAAGTATAGAGGCCTAGGGCCTCACTAGGGTTTGAGTTTTTTATTATGTAAACTCTGCTCAAATTTTGAGCTTACTATTTTTGTGGCAGTTTTATGTAATCTTGCTATTTGTTTTGATAATGAAGATGGAATCCTTTTTGAGATAACACTGAGTTACCTTAGAGGGCTAAAGCTCTTGTGTTAGGGCCCAATCCAAGAATATAGGCTTCTTTTTACTTGTATTTGTATGCTTTACTTCAGTTTGTAGATTAATTTGTTGTTAGATGTACTTCTCTTATGGTTAGGAATAGGTTGATTTTGATAATTTAGTAGTTTTCTTCCATTTGTGTTTTCTGTAGTAGGTTAAGTAGTGATTGGAAAAGATTCAAAAGGTTAGCAATAGTTCCTTGGCCTCTCTTCCTCCCTATGGGACCATGATTTGACGCAAAGACTCTCTTGCTGCCCCAAAAACACAGATTTTCCTCAATCCTAGGACTTCTAGTGTTTGCAGCTTTCTAGTAGGATTGATAGTCTAGTTTTTCTTTGCTTTAGATCTTTTTTATCATGTTCACTTCCTGATTTGCAATAGTCCTTTTGCATGCTTTCTTCTCCTACAACATTTCTCAGCATTCGCTTTCACACATCATAGTTTAGGCCACTTTAATGCAAAACTCTGTTTTTCCTAGGATGCACTCATTTCGTTGGTTGTTTGATTTTCTTCGTTGATTGCCAGTTTCTATGTAGTAGATCTCTTCGAGCAGTAGACCATCTTACCAAAAATCACACCCCTCCATCTAATCCATACCCTATAGGTCTCCCGAACCTCACCTCAATTCTTCCCTAGTTTCCTTCATTTCTCATAGAACTTCTTCCTCTCTCCTTGAGCAAACACAAAAATATTTCTCTCTCTTGGTGATTCATGGTAGACCTTAGGCACCCTAACACCTCATTCCTACCTTCATCCACCTTTTGAAGGAAGTTTACCAAGAGGACAATGGAGCAAGTCAATTTCCAATGTAGCTATGTTATGTAGCTCCAAGAGGACCATGGAAGCCTATTCAACCTAATATGATGCAAGAATCTAATTCATAATTTCAAGGTTATGCATATGCACCTAAAATTAATTGGAACACACCCTTTCTTTGGCAACATTGGCCATCTCAACCCCAAAACCAATCTTGGCAACAAGGCTGGCAAGGAACTTATGGGAGCCCTCCACAATATCCTCAATTTCCTCCATACCCAACTCCATGTTATCCCTACCATTCATCTCCACCACAATCACAACCTGAACCACATCCATCTCAAATATCCACTCCCACTCGACTACTTGTACCACCATTTACAAACCCACACATTGAAGTAGCTTAGCCCACTTACAATGCTGAGGTACAACACTTCCAAACATCTCCTCTTGAGATCAATGGTATTCACCATAGCTCAAGAAGAGTATTGCAAAAAAGAGATTATATTGATACCATTGAAGGACCGCATCTAGAAGAAGAAGATTCAAATGAGAAGAACATAGAATCATGGGTTGCACTTAATGAAGAGCAGACATCAAAATTAGAGATCGAGGGACCTCCCGCATGGTTGCGATAAAATCCTTGATATATTCAAGAGAAAAATTAGAAAAACGAGGAAGATTTGAAGGTCATGGAAGAATAAGACATGAAGAATGATATAGATAAGCAAGAAATCAAAGGACATCAAATTTATATTGAGTTTTGGTTCAAGAAAATCAACAAGATGGAGCATCACTCTCTTCTTGAACTATGCTTGGTCCTTTGAGAGTAAAATAACTTAGTCTCTGAAATCCAGATACATATCAAGCCTACACATCACTTTTTTTGTCATCCTGATGTGCACATGGCTCCATTGGAAGTATTCTTATACTTGAAAGTGATTTTGTTTTTCAAGTAGGATAGGGTAGAAAAAAAATGAAAAATAAGAGAAAAAAGTAAAAAAAAAAACTCAGATGAAAACCTCCTTTGAGGCACCTCAGGTTGGCTCATTGATTGAGAACCTCCATAAAGCAGTCAATGGGTTGGAAAAAAAGAAAAAAAGATAAAAAGGAACAGATGCTAGATGAAAATCTCCTTTGAGGCGCCTAGGCGGACCTACTAGTTGAAAACCTCATTTAGGTAGTTAGTAGGCCTAGAAAAAAAGAAAGTAAAAATAAAAAATCATTTCTCCATGTATCTTTTTGATGAATGTAGGTGCTCTCCAACATCTACAAGGAAAAAAAACAAGTTTCCACAAAATAAAGAAAAAACAGGTCAAACCTAGTCAAACGAAGTCAAATTTTGACTTTTTCCTCCTTTTCTCAAATGCTCCAACAAGGAAAAGTCCATGCCAATCCATCACCCTTACATAGTTCAACTATCCACCCATAATTCTCAATATTTTCCCATTCATTTTGCTCTTTGTCTCAAAATACTTCAGGAAGGCTCTGTTTTACTACATGAAACAAAAATACACAGAGCATAAACTTGTTTTTTCCATAACATGAAAACCATGCATCAATTTTCCAAGTTGTTTAAGGGGGAGATGCATATGGATGATGGTAACATGCTCAAGAAATTTCAACAAATTCAAGTGCACAGTTTTCGAGAAATCAGACTCCATCAACTACAACCATTTTTGCATTTGCTCGATATCTGTGCATACATTTAAAAATATGTTTCATGGGCAGATGCATATGGATGATGGTAACATGCCCAAGAAATATCAACAAATTCCAATACATTGTTTCCAAGAAATCAATCTCCATCACCTTCAGCCATTTTTAGTTTTTCTCGATATCTGTGCATTCATTGATCAAATTTTGGGAGGTGCATAATGATGATGGAAACATGCTCAAATTTTTTTAGGTCAATTGATTCTACCATTTGGAAGATAAGGAGGAAACTAATATGCTACAAGAGTTTGTCCTGAATTACTACAGGTGTTTCTATAATACTATAGGAAGTTTTGAAAATCTATAAGAAGCCCAAGAAGAAGACACAAGAGACAACATGATGGAGAGATGGTTCAAAAGGTTAGGTATTCTTTAGGAAAGGTTGATATAGGTCCCCTAACACCTGCACATCAACACCAACTCAGCAGCAACATGCATGTCTCTCTAACAACCATTAGGTAGGTATAGGTATGTAATATTCTTAACCTCTTCTCTTGAAAATATTATAGTTAGAAATTTGTTTTCAATGCATAAGAGATGAGGTTTTATAAGCTAAGGATGGGTCAACAGTCTCATTTACCTTCAACTAGTTAATTACAACTCACGCCTTCACTCATGCAATGTTGAAAAGTCAAATTATGAAGGGTGATGATTTCAAGGAATGAGGACGGTAGTTAAAAGAATAAATTTTTGCAAATTCCAAGTCACCACAACACTCCAAGGCCTCCACCCACTTCATATTCACTATTTATGCATCATTCATCCATCCCATTTCATAATTTCAAGAACAAACCCTATCTCACCATAAAAATATCTTGAAAAAGAAAACAGAGCATCCTCTCCACTTTCACAAACCTATATCATTTCTCATCATTCCCATATAGTGAGAAGACTCTAAAGGAAGAAGGAATTACTACTACAACAATGCTACTACAATAAGGAAGAAAGAAAAATTTATGCTAAAACCCAAAATGACAGTGCCTAAGAGAGACCTAATAAAAATAGATAACTCCAAGGCCATTAGGAAATCATCTAGGACACAAGAGAGAAGAAGAAGGAAACAAAAGGAAATGAGGCATCCTCCATCAAAACAACACTCAAACTGCAGCGATGAAAAGAGACTTTCCAAGAGCTCTCTAATCTCTTTCTAGCTTTTGTCCAGGGCCTAAAAATGGGAGAAAGGCATGGAAGTCAAGTTGAGGTCCTATCCTAATGTCAGATGTTGGCTTATTGGGGTTTGTCCCAAGTTCAAATGTGTTTTATCCAAACAAATCCCGCACTACCAGCCCTTTCTGTAACAGTCTGTAGAGTGCAAACTGAAGTCTCACCCGAGGTAGTATGGGAGGGTGCTTGAACCAGGCTTCCACATCCTAGGGATGTCTTGACGAGGTCTAGAAAGGTTGCGAACTAACCCTGTGAGCTCGCACTGCTCTGAACGACTATCTAACCTTCACGTAGCTATGTGAGGAGGCACTTTCTAGATTCCTTACCCTTAGTATGTTATTATTATAGATCTGAATTAATTCAATGGTCTTAATCAAACATTCAATATTTATAACCACTGCGTGCAAACATAAACCTTAAATATATGCATAAAACCATAACATATGAACAACACATAGATCTGTGATCAGATGCACAAAATTTCAGAAACACTTACCTTTTATTAATCTTATGTTCCAGTACAATCCAAGTCCATGCTGCACACTCAGCTATAGGGGTCTGTGCACATAGCTACAGACTCTATCAAGCCTTTGCACACACAGTTGTAGAGCTTATCCTTACTACGACGACTCAGACTCATAGACTCAGAGCAACTTTCACATTCATAAACCCATAATACTTAAGATCAGAACTAATCAAAAACTGCCTTCTTCACTTAGAGCCTTGTTCTATTTATACATTCCCATGGTCCGCGGACCATGGGTAGGCTAACACATTCTATATTAATTTACAATATTTTAGGCGAACAACCCTTTGACTTGACTCATTACAATACCATTACCCAAAATTGTGGGCTTTAAGCCCCAAAACCATTATGCGGGGGATTTGCTACCCAACAGGCCCCCAACACAATCATTGTGACTCATCCTGAGTGTGACAAGTGACTGATCTAATAGGCTGGCGCACTCCTGTATGGCACACGCTATTGTTTCCAACTTGGATTAAATGGTGTGATGTCACTGCTCTCTAACCTTCGGCGGTGTAGAGGGCTGTGCTTTAGCCTCAGCTCCATGATCTGCAAGTTGAGGTCCAACTGGATCCTCGTTGCTTCCTCCTTCGCCTCACAGAATCCATTGGCCAATTTTTGGATGCGTATACTCACCGATAAGTCTGCTGCAATCTCTAGTTTGGGGATGCGATGACATGCTTCCTTGATGATTTGCTCCAACTACTGAGTTTGTGCTACCGCTACACCATGTTAGAGTCTCAGTTGCTGAATATTGATTCGTTGTTCACTAAGCATCTGTATTGTGCGTCCTTCCTTAGCACGGAGCTCTATTTTTTCTCCATGTTGTAACTAGTATCATATCTCTCACGGAAGGGTGACCAAGTTAGTCCAAGGCCTTTGAGCCGGCCTACCGTGGCTCTATCCTCTGCATTTTCTACTATTAGTGCCCCTTCTGGCAGTGCAACAATATTAGCCTTTTGGCTTGTAGCAACTGCTCAGTTGCTGATGTACCCATGGCCTTGTAGGTGACTACCATTCCCTACTATGGGGGCTGCACCTGAAGTTCCTAGATTTGTGTCCTGAGTGCTCCTAACACATTCTGTTGCTCCATCATCTCCTCTTGGATCACATCCATGGTGGCTTCACAAACTATGTCACAGATGTCATATAGGTCACCCTCAGTTAGTGTAATAGGCTCCCCCTCCAACTTGGAAGCCTTGGTTTTCTTCCATGGCCCAGTTCATTCTACCACATGTGGGCGTTTCAATTGTGTAAAGGTGGTGCTTGGGTCTGTGCCTTCCGTCGTCACATCTATCCCTTATTCTGTGGTTATGTCTAGATGTTTTTATTCCTACATTGTAGTGGCCCCTACTACTACACTGTTTTCTGCGGTGGCCTTCGCTACCTTCAGAGATACCCGTACCTCTACAACTAGTTGTTCATTCTATTTCTGTTGTGTTAGTTGCTTGGCATCAACCTTTTGTTTCTGGATCTTTGTTTTATCATGCACTACCATGTCTGGTCTACACCATTCTGGTGGCCATGTATTGAGCACTACGAAAGCAACGTCATCTTTGCTGATGAAGGGGAGTGTGGTCCACTTCTACTCTGGGTCCCTTCGCGCTTTGTTATAGACATTGTGCATATCTACTTTAAAGTCTGCAAAGTTCTTCAGACTATTGTATATTGAGGTGGATAGGCATCGTCGTTTGTTGATCCACAATCGTATGCTTGCTTCCATTAGCACCTAGAAGATCTTGGTTTCTCTAATTCACGTAGCATCCTTCATCACCCACAGCGACGTGTATTTTGTTGCCTTTGGCTAGTCCTATTCAAGGGGAGGAAACTGACTATCCTTAGGCAATTCACCTGTAACCAATAGGATGGATAACAGTAACCACACACATTGGAAGTTCTTACCCTGCCCTTGGGCCTCCCTGTAGTTTGTCAAAAACACGTCACAGAGGAACTGTGCCCAGTTGAACTATACCCCTTTTGTGCATTGCTCAGTCAGTGTGATGATCGTTGTTGGTACCTCATTGCCCCGGCATTTTCTCATCACCTTTCTTGCCAACAAATGGGTAGCTATCTGGACCACTTTGTTCTAAATACTAGTAATAAGGTACCCTCTCTGCTTTTTCTCCAACTTATATTTCTTTTTCATAACCTTCGCAAGCATCAATTCCCCACTTGTGCTGGCAACTTTCGCAGGGTCCCTTCCTGAATAGGGAAGCTGATAAATCATATGAATGAGCTCAACCGTGATGAGAATGGGCTCCTCTAGCCACAAGTACCCATCGTGCACCATGCAAAGCACTTGTATGATAACAAATATCGTGATTAGGGCCCGATGGGAGTGTGGAATTTATAGGAGGTGGAGTAGCACAACCTCCTCCACCCCATGCAGCCATGTCTGTGGTTATAGTGTGGTAATTGCCCCATCCATGTTTTGTTCCATCAGCTGACTAGTTTCTAAATGAGGAAACTTCTCACTATCCGCAAGGTCCTAGTATTAAAACTTTATAGTGCGCACACAGCCCACAGCTGTACTGGAGTTTTGCACAAACTTGCAGGGCTGGAATCTCCTCTTCACATCCACTGTAGCATTACTGGAGCTCTGATACCACAATAATGGCAGGAGCGTCCTCAGACACATAATTTTATTAATCAGAAAAATTAATTACATACTTGATTTTGCAAGAGTTTACACCAAAAAAACCAAACACTCTTGCAATGAGCTATTTATAAGCTCCATGTCCTAACTACCTCTAATTATGGATCACTTATTAAATAACAAGTGTCCATTTACATTAAATGTTATTCAAACCAACTAGCTAACTAATCTCCTAAAATAGAGCCTAAGATACGACACATTTGGAGAGTCATATCTAGTTACAATAATATACAAATTTAAATTGTCTCCATTAAATAATTAATCATTCTAGAATAATAATATTAATTTAATTTCTTAAATAATAAGTTTTATATCAATTTTATAACCTATGATAATAAATTATTTTTGGATCATCTAACATGTACCTTCAAATAGAACCCCCTCGGGGAGGAATGGGAAGTTGAGGATCCTCTTCCTCATCATCGCTCTCAATATTAACTGTTTTTCCCTTCTCTTCCATTGATAGTTTGCCTGTGGGTCCTTTTTGGGCCTCAACATCTATGGTGATTTATGGATTTCTAGTGCATCACCTACCGGCGGTGTAGAACTCTAGGCAAGTCCCCTAGTTGTTGTCATTATTCTGATTAGGGACTCTTATGTATCGTTTGGCAATGCTTCAAACCACGAACTTGATTTTACAACCTCCAAGCTCATCAAGTTCATGCTTGTTTGATAACACCACAAGTTACATATGCTAAGGGTCATTTGGTGATGGGCCACTTCTGATTTATAGGCCTCTTTGAATTCAAATTCAACTGTTTCTCCCTTTCTTGGCTCATTAATGTGATTTTGGTGGCAGATCCTTTAAACCCTAGTTCTAACCCTATGTCTCAATTGCCCGTAGTATACTCCTCAGTGCCTTAAATTGGACATCTTGTTGTGAATAGTGTCTCCAATGGTCAGTTTCCATCCCATCCGTGCGGTAGCACAGTGCCTTGTACACGAATGCGGTCTGTGCTTCCTACCGATCTTGTGTGTTGTGTTTGAGCTGTGCAACTCCCACACAGACTCCTTTATAGTCCCATGCCCTATTCCAACTGCTTTTAGCACTAAGATTGTGCTTTCTACGGATATTTAGGCGATCGCACCCCCGGTGCAAGGTTTCAATTTTCCTACTAGCCAGGGTTACAAGCATCCTTCAAATACCCTTGTGTCCAGTATTGCATCGTGTTCTTCTTTGTATGGTATGCTCCCCTATTTAATAAGTTGTGGTCACAACCATGATAGCAGGGTTGCAACTCTTTCTAATGCAGTAGTAGGGCCGGCCAGTTCTAGTCCCGTCATGCTTACTTTCTCGCGGCCCACTTGTGTGACTTCGGTTACCAATTTGTTGAGTTATTCATCCAATTCACATTTTTCCTCCTCAGTCGTGCCCATTCTTCATTGACCTCATGAAGTTTCAATCTCCCTCATCGAATGGCTTCCTGTAACTATCGAATTGCTTTACCCAAGTACTCATGTCCTATCCGAACTGCGGGGGCTGTTGTCTCGGGATTCCTCTCTATCCTCCTGGTTTCATTTTCTCTTGTCCATGATGGGGTTATCTTCACACTCCTCTTCTTGCCTATGGTCATATAGGCTCATCAAACCACTGGTACGCACATATCCCAATTGGTTCGTTTTATCCGGCGAACTCTATTCAGGATTCTACATGTCTTTTTGAACAATATATCACGAATTGATTGTGGAGTTCGTCACCTTACCTGCTGCTACATCAGGTTCTAATTTTCAATCCTTAGTTTGGGAGGTGGTTGCAAAACATACATCTGCATCCCTTGATGTAGGTGGGCGCTCAAATTGCTTCATCCTCACTGCTCAGATTGTGCTCGACACTGGGGACTTTCAAACCATACATGCATCCGCCTTCTACATTCATGCCAGTTCCACCTAGTCTTCCGATATGTATTCCACCATTGTTCATTTTTCACTTGCAATGCCCATTTTTGCACACCATACTACTGTTTTTCTGGTATTTCATCTTCACACTAGTCTAAGGATTCCTCCATGTTCGTTGTGCCATCATCTGTTGGCAGTTCCCTTGCTTTGATCATCATGCGTCACAATGATCTAACCATCATATTACAATTTAGCATTGTTACTTTGTACAATCAATTCTACTGTCGCTCTATTTCTTCATCTAAATCTGAAGTGTAGGAACTGTCATGCTCCCATGAAATTCTCCCATCCACTGTCAGATTCACCCGATCTTGGTCTTGCACCATTATCTGGTAAATGTAGTCTAGTTCATCATCACTTTCCTTATTGTGCACCAGTTTAGTTTAACGTTCTCCTTCGGATGGATATAGCAGAACTACCATGCATAGGGAATTTTTCTCGAAAATCATCTTCCACTTCTTTAGGTTGATGACTCCATTCATATCCATGGCCCAATTTATTCCTAGCAACGCGGGGTAAGGGTTGTTGTCATCAAAAATCTCTATTACCTCAAAGTCCATCTACATTCTTGCACCTTCGATATCCATTGTTACCCCCTGTAGCCTTCCCATGGGCAAGATCTTTTGTTGGTTCACCATCCGTAATTGAATCGAGGACCACTACAATGCGGGCCTTCCCATGCGTTCCCACGTCTATTTTGGTAATACATTCACATTTGAACCGAAGTCTAGGATGACTTGATCCATCTCATACTCACCAATCTACACTGTCAATCATATTTCTCACCTAGTGTGCAACGTATGATTTCCTATTTTTCGGACCACACGTGGTTCACCCGACCTTGTGCACCTAGTGAACAGTTCTTGTAGTCCCTTAACTGCCTTATTGTCACATAGCAAATTCATTCTCTAAAAATGTAGTAAGCATACAAGAATCCATTCCCGACTCTGGTTTATCCTTACTACCTAAAGTAGAGGCCTCCATGAAGCTCTTCTTAGCTTCTAGAAGCATCTCTTGCACGCGTTCTGAGTTAGACTTAGGTTCCTTTGTAGGAGCCTTGCGATCTTCTTCAGGCTACTTCCTCTCATCTTCCATTGTAGTCACACCACTTCTGAGCACCATGTTTACGTTGGGGTCTTCTTTGCGAGGTTCGGACGTCATCATTTGGATGTTCTAGGTCTAAGTAGGCTATAATACCCCTTTCTCATGCATCTAAGTGATCACCATAGGAAAATATACCATTTCATGATCAAACTGCTCATAGCATGAACAAGATATTCTTGTTGGGTTGGTACAATCGTGAGCATAGTTCCCTGGCCCTCTGCAATTGTAACATATTAGTTTTCCACGACCCGTTCTTGGCCCCATTCCTCCTCATCCTCGACCTTGCCCTTGAAATCTAGCAAGCACCATCCCCGCGGTTGGGTCAAGGCCTCGCATCTCCATTTGCATCTTGTAGGCAAGTGTTTGATCCATCAACAATTCATAACTTCGACAGTTTCACTCATTGTGGCCTACTGATCTACAAAAATTAAAAAAAAGCTACTACAAATCCTATGTATACTTCTGCAACAAGTGATAGTTGTCCGTCGTGTGCTCTCCTCCCACCTGATAGATCGCGTAAAAGAGTGTGAGTGCCACACTTGGCCCTACCTGTGCCTCTGGCCTCAACGACATTGCTCCTCCTCCGGCTAAATATTTCACAAATACTGGACAGTGATCCTTATCATGGCCCTGGCCTTTACATTTTATGCACCACACTTCTTCGCGTGGTCTTGACCGGGGCACCTTATCTTGCTTCAAACTCTGTATTTCCAAGCATAGGTTTTGTAGTTGCACGTGGATCTGTTGGACTCCTAACCCAGGATCCTGTGTCGAAGTTTCATGTAATCTCATCGCTATTTCCAATGCTTCTGACTGGGTTGAAAGCTTCAACTGTGATAGTGCTATCTTGAGGTGTGGTGTTAAAGATACCACAAACAACGCATGGTGATACACATCCATTAGCATCATATTAGTCTCACGGATCACGCTCTCAAGTCTTTGATCCAGATCCCAGGGGATTTTTCTTGGAAGCATTGTAATCTCTTTAAACCCAATGATTGACCATGTCTCTGACTTCAGCCGACAAAACTCTCTACTCAATGCAGTTTGGATTTCCATTAATCCTGAATTTTGGTGATCGTTTGAGTGCTTGACATACCATGCCAGGGCGTAATCCTGTAGTGCACTCACCAACGTGGCCTTCTTGATGTTGTCATCCGTGACCCTGTGTGCTTCCCATACTACTCTTATTATAAACCAAAACTGATCTAGATCCTCATTCCCTACTCCTTTGAAGACTTGTAGCTTGATTGCACTCAGCATGCTGAACTGTAGGTTTCATGGTGTTGGTGTGGTCGAAGATGGAGGTGAAGAAGGTGAAGTGTGTGATGGCATCAATGGAGGTGACAACTGTGGAATACGCTGCCTTACCAAACTGACCGCACTCCTCATAGAAGCTCGAGCATGTTCTTCCTTGCTTTTCGGTGAAGGTGAAATTAGGGGACTATTTCCTAAGCATTTGATACCTTGGTAAATCCTTCCGCTCCACATTGCTCCAAACATTAATGTAGTGGCATAACCCGCTTTTCAGATAACAACATCTTAATCCAGGTATTCAAGGATTTGATGTGCCTACCTCACGGACCCTTGAGAAAACGTTGCTCTGCTTTGCTATAGCAAACGGTTGTGTTTATCATGAACTCAGTGATAAACCCACCTATTATTCGGTTGAGCCAATGGTCCACAGTCCATGTGATTTTATCTTCTGATGCATCTAGTCTGCGGCCTCGTGATCCAATCATATAGCTCTAAAGAGAAGGTTGTGAAGAAGATCTTGTGGATTTCCGTATATACATAGAGATCCAGCCACCTCTTCTCAGATATCTACAGAGTTTTGCATTCCTGTACCACGAACTCGTGAAGCTTCTAATCTCACCACTCTTCAATTTCCTTCTCAGTAGGGTTCTAGTGTTCTGACATCAGACATTCCTTAGGTAGATCTTGGCCCCAGCAATGGAACCATTTGTTGGCTTATTGGGGCCTGACCCAAGTTTAGAAGTGTTTTAGCCAAACAAATCTCGCACTACCAGCCCTTTCAGCAATAGTCCACAGAGCGCAGACTGAAGTCTCACCTAAGGTAGTATCATAGGGTGCTGGAACCAGGTTTCCACACCCTAGGGATGTCTTGACGAGGTTTGTAAATGTCGTGAACCGATCCTGTGAGCTCGCGCTGCTCTGTGTGGCTATCTGGCCTTCACATCGCTATGTGAGGAGACACTTTCTAGATTCCTTACCCTTAGTATGTTATTATTATAGATCTGACTTAATTCAGTGGTCTTACTCAAACATTCGATATTTATAACCAGTGCACACAAACATAAGCCTTAAATATATGGATAAAACCATAACAGATGAACAACACACAGATCTGTGATTAGATGCACAAAATTTCAGAAACACTTATCTTTTATTAATCTTCTGTTCCAATACAATTCAATTCCACCCTGCATACTCAGCTCCAGGGGTTCGTGCACATAGCTGCAGACTCTACCAGGCCTCTACACACATAGTTGCAGAGCTTACCCTTATTACCATGACTTGGACTTACAGACTCAGAGAAACTTTCACATTCATAAACCCATAATACTTAAGATTAGAACTAACCAAAAACTGCCTTCTTCACTTAGAGCCTCATTCTATTTATACATTCCCATGGTCCCCAGACCATGGGTAGGCTGACACATTCTATATTAATTTACAATATTTTAGGTAGACAACCCTTTGAATTGACTCATTACAATTCATGTTTTGCGCACTTCGCGGAACCTTTACAATACCATTACCCAAAAGTGTGGGCTTTAAGCCGCAAAATCATTACACGAGGGATCTACTGCCCAAAATCAAACTATCATTTATCCTCCAAACTGATTTCCTGTAGTTTTAACAAGGTTTCCTGTAGGTTTCCTATAGTTTTGACAAGAATTACTACAGGATGTCCTAGTTCTCATCTAAAGGCATTTTAAAGGTTTTAGAGGTGTCCAAATGGTGGAACAAGGTAGAAAAAGGTTGATGCAAATGTGGAAGACCTAGCCAATTCAAAAAATATTCAAGAACCATCTTGAATAAAGGAAGAAGGAAAACTAATGGTCTAAAGAAACAAGGATTCTTCTTTGCAAAAATATGTTTTTGGGCTTGTCCTTTCTGAGCTTACAATCGAAATTCTTAATGCACAAGAGAGAGGCCACCAGGGCCATGAATGAGGCACAATGAGGCCACTAAGTTTCTCAGAGGATGAGAAACACTTTTAGTAGGGGGCTATGATGGTCCTCTAAATTAGACATAAATTAAGGCCCATGCCTCGAGATTAAACATAAATTAAGGCATATGACCATCCTCCAACACATTAAACCTCTATTTTTGCATTGGATAATGTATTTTTAACTTTAATATATTCATTAGGAAGGTTTATGAATAATTTCATATTTGTGCCCAATATTATATATTTTTGTGGAATATTATGAGAATATTGGGCAGATTATGAAGATTTGGAGGAGGATATAATTTCTGGACTTGCTCTCTACTACAGAAGGATCACCATTAAATAATAAATCAATAAGATATTATGGAATTATGGCATAGATTTTGGAACTCAATGATTGAGAAAATCTAGGAATGTGTTCCCTGCCATTTAATGTAGATTCCTAGCATTGGGAACTAGATACACTAATCAAGGGATTTTAGTGGGGAAAGCTTCCTCCATTCATGGGGAATGATTCCTAATAATTTTGTATAAGTACCAAGTCAAATTTTCCTCTAGAGATAGATTTTTATTAGTGTTCTTATGGAGATAACTCGTATTTCTGTAGTTCCATTGTATTTCCTTGAAGGGATGTAATTGCATTGATGGAAATAATGAAGTTTGGTGTCATGTTCAACTTCTAAATCTTGTTCTCCTCCATATGTCTCTGAGTTTCCTTGGGCTTCACCATCCCAGGAGTCTCAGAGCCCTTTTGTATCATTTTATTTCCTTCTTTTCACTTCTTATTCACATGCATCTCTTGTTTTTTCATTCTATTTCTCCATTTAGTATTAATGATTTCTTGTTCTAGGATTGGGTTAAATGGTTTATGTAAGTTCTTTTGTAGGATTGAAAGCATAACTTAATCCTTGGAAAAGACTTGGAATGTCATAGTAATCATTGAGCTACTTGGATTAGCTTTCTTATTCCGAAATCTAGATTTCTGGAACTCCTTTGTGGCAAAGAATACTAAATTGTTTGCTATTTTTTAGAGCATGCTAATGAGCTTCAATCGAGTTTATTCCACTTGCATTAGATCACAAAAAAATTATATTTTATAACGAATATCACCCCACTGAATTTGCACTTGATTAGGTTAGGCATTTTATGGATTTACTAGCTCACTAGTTCCCAAATTTGTAGATTTTAGACTAGTAATTTTCTGCTATTTTTTAGCATGCATTAACAGAGGTCTCTTTTAGTGATGCCACTTGGAATGGGGACCTAAGACATCCTATTCAATAAAAAATATTATCCCGTCCAATTTGGATTTGATTTTCTTGGTCATTCGATGAATTATAATTTCGTATGGTAAATCTATAACATCCCGTAGTAAAACACAAAATCTTGTTGGAGAACTAGGGGATCCTATAAGAGAAGTAGTACATCCTATAGGAAATCTTGAAGTGGCCTGTTTTGAGCCTGAATTGAGAAAAATCATCATTTAAGCTACGATTAGGCCCCTACTTGACCTCCAAGCCATCAAAATCATTGTACCCCTCTTCCGCCATACCTTTCTCCCCTACCAAAGAGAAAGGAAAGATTAACATTTGCATTTATAAAGAAAAAAGATTAAAAAAATTGAGTTCTCTTACATTTACACATGCACACGATAGTTAGTACACTCTAGATTAGATTTCATGCTTATATTAGTTAAAACATCACATGTGAGAAATAGGGTTAAAATAGGGTTCTTTTGCAAGAAAAGTGTGGTAATAAGTAGATAGAGGATTTTATGTTACTTTACAAGCATTCTTAAATTCAGTCTTTCATTCCTACAAATAGGCAGCATTTATTTTCTCTCATGACGAAAAGGCAAGGATACACTGTATGTTGAACATATAGTGTCAATACCTCTTAAGTTTGTATGAAATTTGGGTTGATAATTAAAGTTGGTAGCCTTTGAAGTTGCAGCATACTTGTTGTAGTACCGAGTCACATCATCAAGCATGAATCTTAGCCATCTATCAGAAAGAGGAAGATACAGTTCACAACTCGTGAACTTGAAAGAATAAAGGAAAGGAGACTTAGATATAGAGAAGGATCACTAGATATCTGAAGCTTAAGGTTAAGAAGGAAAATAAATTTTTGATTGGGTTAAACTTGATGAATTAACCTTTGGAAGGCTTAGACTTGTGATAAATTAATTTGTAGAAGAAGTGTAGACCACGACCTAAAGAAAAATTTCATGGAGTTTCATTTAGTAGCTTTTTTTAGTTCTATAATGTTGTCTCAGATTTGTGAAAAGATTAATTCTTGTACTTCTATGACCTCAGATTTGTAGGACCTCGGCCCAGTGAAGTAAGGTTACATCATTCATCATTTGAAGGCAGTTGAATATGACACCAACATATAAGTATTTGTGAAGTAATCATATTGCAAACCTCTAAATAAATCACTTCCAAAGAAACCACCTTGGCATTGCAAACAAAGGCTCGAAATAGGGACACTTAGGCTTAATGCAACCTATTAAAGATATCTTGTTGAAAATCTTTAATAGATATTGGAGAAATCAGTTGAGACCGTGATGCATTGTTGAAATCATCATGAGGTAACTTTGTAGATCATGTTTTGGTAACATGAATAGTTGTGGAGACTCCTTCACGTGAATACAAGGTTGCCAGTGATGAAGTAATTTGGGGGAAACATTGTTGAGTATTGATAGGGCTCATTGAAGAATATATTGGGAGTTGGGAATAGTTAATTAACTTATTTTATGGATTGATGCTCGAGGTTGGAGCCTCATAGAAACAAGGTATGTTCCTTAGAGGAGAGGGTTGGAGCTCTAGAGGATAGGAGTCCTCAATATACCAAGTTGGAGCTTGTACCAGAAATAGTGTTGGAGCCCTAGAGGTTGCTTCCTCAAAGTTGACAAGGTTGGAACCTTGGAAAGTCGAAGTCGGAGCTTCAGAAAATATAGGTTGGAGCTTTGGAGATTGAATATTGGTGTCTTCATCTAGGTTTGTAGCCCTACACATTCTTGTATTAAATTTATTGTAAATATGATTGGAGTCCTCATCATTAATTAATAAAAGTATCTATTCTTATTTTTCATTCTGTTTTCTAATTATAAGTGATTTAAATGGTAAAAAATAAAAAAATGGAAAAGAAATATTAATTCACCCCTTCTCAGTATTTCCAACAATTGGTATTAGAGCCAGTACCTTCTCTCAAAGCCTAACAACTTGAATGTTGATCCTTAGAACACAAATGGAAAATCCAATGAAAAAAGCCTCCAATCCTTCAAAACATGTCTCTTCCTCAACTATGAAAAATGAAGACAATCATATTGGGAAAGCTCCATTGTTAAATGGAAAATTTGATGTATGAAAGGTAAGAATAAGAATTTTCTTGATGGATCAAGGCGTTGAAGTATGGGAATTATTGATTATTGACAACATGATGGAAGGAGAATCCAAGGAATATAATACAAGAGCATTGAAGGCAATCTTGAATAGGCTACCAGATGATATAAAGACCAAAGTGGAGAAATGTTGATTGGAAAAAAGTATGTGGGACAAAATTCATGATATTCACTCAAACGAAACACTGACCATGACTACTAGTTAAGAAGATGATGGAAAGATAGAAGGAAATCTAGAACCTAGTAAGGCAGCTAAAAACATTAGTGAATACATAAAGGTCAAGGAAGACCTAGAAGATGAAGAAAATAAAGATGAATTTTAAGAAGATCTCATGGAAAAGCTTGTAGCCACCCTAGAAGAGATAAGAAAATTGAAAAAGGAAAATGATGATCTCAAGAAGCAATCACAATACGGTGACCATGAACTTGTCAAGACAAGGAAGGAAGTTAAGATATTGAAGGTTCAAGTTCAAGAAAGAGATAAGGATATCACCAATCTTAAGGAGGAATTTCATCAAAAAAAGAGAAAGCATTATGAAGAAGTCATATCCAAGAAAAATCAACTAGATAAAGAAAAGAAAAGGGAAGAATATTTGTCAAGCCACATTGAACAAAGACACAATATATTGAACAAACATGAAGTAGAGTTTGGTCAATACAAGGAAGAGGTATCCTCCCTTAGATATCAACTAAAAAAAAAAAAAACAAGCACAATGAGGTGAGAAGGTGATGGAATATTTGGCACCAATAGAAGGATAAATTGATGATGCAAAAAAAGGAAAGAAACATCATGATATGCCAACTAGAATAAAATGGTGAAGAGATATTCAAACTGAAATCAGATATCAACTTTCTCAAGGCCGAAATATGTGAAGCAACAAGAATGAAGGAAGAAATGGAGATGATTCTAGCAAAGGTGAATTAATAAATATTTAGGATAAAATTAGATATCATCTCCCTTAAAGTAGAAGCTAATGAAGCAACACGATTCAAGGAAGAAATTGAGAAACAACTAGCTAAGAAAAATTATTATTGCAGAAAATTGGAAGAAGAGATTGTTTCACTAAGGAAAGAAGTTGAATTACTAAACAAAATCTTGAAATTTTATCAAGCCTTGGATGACTTTCTCAGCCATAAAAAATATCCATTTGATAAAACAGGTCTTGGTTATATAGGTGAATCCTCAAACAGAAGTAAAACAACTCTTATTACTTCAAACAATAGGGATGTGGAGAAACTTGGAAGAAACATTGATGCCCTTAGTTCCAACAAAGGAAAACAGAAAAGTAAGTATGCCATTGGAAGAAACCCTGCTCCAGGAAGATGTGAATATGGTTTCAAGACTACACGAGGCAATAAATCTGATCAAAGGCTTGCAAGACAAAATAACTTTAGAAGTACATCAAGACAAAACTCTGCAAAAAGTGTTAAGGATGCAAGAGGAAATGAATATTATCAAATAATTCCAAAGAAGAATATTTTAAAAAGTGCATCAAGGAAATCATCATTTCCTAGGTACCAAAATTTAGTTCATGGCTATTTTTATTCCTGCTCAAATTTTGGACACATGGCTAAGAACTGCATAGCATATGAAGATCCCTATCAGTTCTCTAGAACAAGATTTACAAAAAGAAACTATGTTCTCTCATTTATGTTTAAAACTAAGTACTTCAAATATCATAACATTGGACATGTGGCTCATGATTGTAACTTATCTTGGGTTTTTAAACAAGCTCAAAGCATAATTCCCAAGCCAGAAAGGAACGTCACACAAGTCTAGGGAAAGAAGAAGATTGGATCGTAAATGCTCTTAAACACTCAAGTCAACAATGCATGTTGTTGATATGATGAATACATATTTGACAGATCTTTATGATGATATTTTTCCAAGAGTAGAACATCCATACTATTAAGGGGAGCTTATGTTTCTGAATTGTTCTTACAAAAGCCAGATGTGAATAGCCATGTGAGACAATCGATGAGTTACATATGGAAAATCGTGTTATGAGGCATATCTCCCGATAAAATCATTTCTTAGAAGTAACTCCATTGAAGAAAATAATCTATTGATTGAATATACCTTCCACTTACAAAAAAAATTCTTGTCAGAAGCAAACAAAAAACTAGAGGAGTTTATGTAGGTAGGGGGAGTTGATTGATAATCTACAATTGAATTGTAGACAATCACTACCATTGAAAATTACGGGTCGCTGAGATTGTACTGATAGCACAACGTAGTAAATTCTTGGTAAAAATAGAAAAATGAAGTTGACCTCAAAAGTTTTGAACAAAGTTAAAATATGGAAATGACATTTGTGGAAGTAGATAACAGTTGAATCAGAAGGATATACAAACAAGTACAAAATATTTGACCTGGTATTTGAGTGTCTACAAAGAAGACCTAGATTAATATAGCACAATTGGAGAGCTATAGAACAGACTGTCAGAGGTCACTGAGTAGCATGGTGATGACAGAAAAGGGAGCACAAATTAAGGCAGGGTTGTATAAGCAAATGTCTAGGTGACAACGAAAGAAGCAACATGACAAGAAACAACATGATATGGGGAGTACTTGGGCACCCTGTTTCCCATTGATATCAAAGGGGGAGAGAATGTTGCAAGGGAAATAATATTTCCATGAATGATAAAGGGGGAGACTATTAGTAAAGGTTTTCATCGATGTCAATATGGCATTGGTTACGATGGAAAATTCTTGTGACCCATGATGTCACCCTAAGATGCTCATTTATCATAATGATGAATGTTCTTATGAAGATGCCATACAAAGAAGATGGAATATGATGAAATGTTTGGATACCATATGATGAGATAGAGAGACACATGGATTGAATATATATATAGAAAGAATAGAAGCAGTAGACCCAAGGCACAGTGCCAAGGAGCAAGAGGAAAACCATCATAATGCATTGAAAGCAATCGAAAAGCCATCTAAAGCCAAAGGAAATCCATCAAAGCTATAAAAATCCATCAGAAGCCATCAAAATCCATCGAGAGAAAAAGGAAAGTGATCAGAAGTCAAGTGCAAGAGTGACAGGCCAAGGAGTAGCAGATCCAAAGAGGAGACTGCATATGCCCAAGAGAAAGAGACAAAGGGAAGAAACAATGAAATATCCAAAACCAAATCAAAGAAATCATATTGGTATTTTATTGTTATGTGTCACCACTTGGAAACCCCGATCTCCGATCTCCAACTCCAACTTTGATCTCGAATTTGTGATGTGGACCTTCAATCTCCGAACTGCATATATGTGGAGTTGATTATTCATCATAAGAATTCTAATGTAAAAACGCATCCACTCTCTATTGAAGATTTTGGAATGGGACCTCCAATAAGATCCTCCAATGAGGCCTAGTCTCTGATATGCAGACCCGACTTGTTTTCTTTAATAACTTTTTAATTATTAAATTACAATCTCCTTTATCAAAAAAATTGTAATAACACCTCCAATAACACCAAATATCTGATTGCGATATGGTTTCGAACCTGATTTCTCTATCATAACACGTTTAATATAATATCGTGTTTGTGCATCACAACTTTCCTATCATAAGTTTCAAAGGCATGTCATGTTGAAATCTCTTATTGCTATATGCTTTGCGGACCTAATTCATTTATCAAAAATAATATTATTGAAATATCGCATTTGCTAGATTGGAGGTTAGAGTAAGTAAGAGTGATATGATGCAAACGTGATTATATTATCAAAATGATTTTATTGAAATATTGAATCTTCTCTGTTGGAGGTCAGAGGAAGTAGGGGTGATTGTGTTATAGGAATATCGATGTTGTTGACATTGGAACTATGGCATGTGCATAGCTTAAAATATCTATGACATTCATGTAGTTGCAATATGTAGGAGTAAACTAAGGATGTGGCATGTGGGACCTCTTGACATCTACTATAATAGGGTTTCCGTTCAATGGAACTATGTCAAATTTGGTCCAATATTATCAAAAGACCCCTTCTGACAAGTATTGAATATATTGCTAAAGTGCCACCTCATGCACAAGTCAGGCTCTCCTCTCATTTATTAGTGAAAATCATATAAATAAAAGTCAAATACTTCATTATCAAGAATGGATCTCAGTCATCTATCACAGAGAGGAAGACACTGTTCACAACTCATGAACTTGAAAGAATAAAGGAAAGGAGACTTAGAGGCTGAGAAGGATCACTAGATATTTGAAGCTTAAGGCCAAGAAGGAAAAGAAATTTTTGATTGGGTTAAAGTTGATGAATTAATATTTGGAAGGCTTGGGCCTATGAAGAATTAATAAGTAGAAGAA
This sequence comes from Pinus taeda, assembly GCA_000404065.3. Lineage (NCBI taxonomy): Eukaryota > Viridiplantae > Streptophyta > Pinopsida > Pinales > Pinaceae > Pinus > Pinus taeda. Next base: position 227,114 of record APFE030793692.1, read on the forward strand.
GTGCAGACTACAACCTGAAGAAGAGTTCTGTGGAGGTTCATTTAGTAGCTCAGCTCAATTTTATACCGTTGTCTTAGATTTGTGAAAAGATTAATTCTTGGACCTATATGACCTTAGATTTGTATGATCTCGGACCAGCAAAGTAAGGTTACATTTGTCATCTTTTGAAGGGAGCTAAAGAAGACACCAAAATTGAATTATTTGTGAAGTAAGAATATGGAAAACCTCTGAAGCAGTCACTTCTTAAGTAGTCACCTCGACATTGTGAGCAAAGGCTCGAAAAAGTGACATTGAGGTTTAGCGCAACCTATTGAAGATATCTTGTTGAAAGGCTTTAGCAGATCTTGGAGACATCATTGGAGACCATGATTCATTGTTGAAATCATCATGAGGTAACTTTGTAGATCATGTTTGGGTAACATGAAGAGTTGTGGAGACACCTTAACATGAATACAAGCTTGTCATTAATGAAGTAATTTGGGGGAAACATTACTGAAGATTGACAGGGCTTATTGAAGAAGATATTGGGATCTGTGAACAATTACTAAAACTATCTTGATGAATTGAAGGTGGAGGTTGAAGCCTCATAGAAACAAGGTCGGTGCCTTGGAAGAGAGAGTTGGAGCACTAGAGGATAGGAGTCCTTAATATACCAGGTTGGAGCCTATACCAGAGATAGGGTTGGAGCCCTACAGGTGGGTGCCTCAAAGTTGACAAGGTTGGAGCCTCAGCGCTTGGAAAAATATAGGTTGGAGCCTCAGAGATTGAAGATTGGTGTCTTCATCTAGGGTTGGAGCCCTACACATTATTTTATTTAATTTATCGTAAACAGGATTGGAGTCCTCATCATTAATTAATAAAAGTATTTATTCTTATTGTTCATTTTGTGTTCTAATTATAAGTGATCTAATGGTAAAAAATAACAATTGAAAATAAATATTGATTCACCCCCATCTCCCAATATTTCCAACAATAACAACAAATGGTATCATTATTAATTAAATTTGATAGTCTCTCCCCAACTAAGGTATGGACGTCCTCGACCTTGATTGGTCATGTCATTATTGAAACGTCAATTAAATTCATGGAGTTGTCCGGGGATGTACTTGACGACTTACCTTAGTGGAGTATCAATGTTGACTAAGTATCAACATCGACAAAGTATCATCACCAATGGAGTATCAATATCGTCAAAGTATAAACATGGGCAAAGTATCAGCACCAGTGCAGTATCAACATCGACAGAGTATCAACATTAGTGGAGTATCAAGATCAGTTAAGTATCAACACCGGTGGAGTATCACCATCAACAAAGTATCAACACTAGTGGAATATCATCATCTACAATGTTGTAATAGATACATATGATATGCTACAATAGGAGTAGGAGCAAGGGAGAGGGAAAAAGCACTGCAACTGGAGTAGCAGCAAGGGAAGGGGAAAATAGTGCTATAACTAGAGTAGCAATAGAAGAAGAGAAAAAGAGTGTTACAACTAAAGTAGCAACACAACTTAAAACTTTATTTTATATTATTATTATTATTATTATTAATTTTTTATATTATTCAATACGAGGTGCATACGAAGAATTTTATGCACAAATGATTTCGAAACCCAAATCATCAGAAAATTGTCTAATAAAGGAGTCCCTAAAGGTGAGACGATGATACAACCTGAGGCGATGTCCATTTTCAAGTAAAGGAGTATTTGCATCGTATATCGTTATGAGTTTAACAGTTCTCTTGTCAAGAATTGTGTCGAACTTATATTGACCTCAAATTAAATTGAAAACATAGGGGGTTTCCCATACACAAGTTCATATGGTGAAAACATCATTTTACTCTGCCATGTTGTTCTATATTCCCAAAATGGTTCACAGAGATTTTAAGCCCAATTCTAGTGATGGTTAGCCACAATATTTGTAAGAATATTTTCCAATACTTTATTTATACTCTCTACATGCCCATTCGCCTGAGGGTGATATGGGGATGTCACCTAAGGTTTGATTCCAAATTTATTCATAAGAATTTTTGTTGAATGTGATGTAAACCGTGCCCCTCCATCTAAAACTATTTCCCTAGGAGCCCCATATCAAGTAAAGATTTATTCAAATAGGAAGTCTGATTTAGTTTGTTTAGTGGTTTTGAAACAACCTTAGCTTCCACCCATTTCGTCACATAGTCTGTAAAGACAATGATATGGACTTTCTGGTTAGATGGAGGGTTAAATGGCCCAAAACAATCAATGGCCCATTTCTCAAAGGGCTCAAGGACTAGTTGAGTCTTTAGTGGAATTTATTTGATCGAATAGACTAGCCCATTCATTGAAAACTATCACACCCTCGAACATATCTCTAGCATCCTGGAATATAGAGGGAAAATAGTATCCCATCTGTAGCACCATGTGACCGGTCCATTTTTTAATAAGGTTTCCTCTGCAAGGTTCATCATGGGTATATTTCAGGACATCGTAGATCTCATCCTCACCTACACAATTTTAGATTTGATGGTCTAGTCCAATGTAGAAGAGGTACCCTTCTATCCACATATAACAGACACTCTATTAAATAATTATTCCTTGTTCCCTGTATGATAAATGATGAGGTTCCTTATCTACAACAATATAGTTAGAAACATATGCATACCAAAGGGTGTGAGTAGAAATTGCAAAAATATGTTCATCAAGAAAACTATCTTCTACAGGTGTATCTTCGTTATTAATATTTAACCTAGATAGGAAATTTTCTACAACATTATATTTTCCTAGTTTGTCCAAAATAGTGATATCAAATTCTTGTAACAATAATAGCCATCTTTTGATTTGTCTAAGAGTTATAGGTTTGTTCATCAGATACCTGATTGTTGAATGATCTATATGCACAAAGGTGGGGTCCCTTGTATTAAACAACCAAATTTTTTTAACATAAATGAAAGCCAAAATTTCCTTTTGAGTTACTGTATAATTAAGTTTTGCAGGAGTTAAACTATTTCTGATGTAGTGGATTGAAAATGACCTATTATCTTCTTGTTGTCCCAAAAATGCCCCAACTTTTGTATGGGAAGCGTCTATTGAGATATAGAATTGAATTTTCCAATCAGGGCCACACAATGTTGGAGTCTCAAAAACTAATTTTTTGATCCATGAAAAAGTTGATTCACAAGCATCAGTCCACACAAATTCTGCATCTATACATAGTAGTTGGAAAAGTTGAAATGCTACTTTAGAAAAAAATTCTATGAAGCATCAATAATACCCAACATAACCAATAAAGCTTCGTACCACTATTTGTGTCTTTGGAGAGGAGAAATTTAACATTACCTCAACCTTAGTGGGATCAACCTGTATTCCTATTGTTGGGTGCATGAATTACAGTTAGGCAGACCTCTTCAACACTTAATTTTCAACATGAGGGTTTCATAAACTTAGAGACAGCACCAGAAATTCCAAAAATGATACGAAATTTTCCAAACTCTATTCCTACTTCCTTAATTTATATTTCATATTCAAAAATAAAACATCACTTGACAATTTACACCAAAGATATTCTAGTGCTAGAATGGGAAAGAATGTACCTTTGCAGGAAAATAATTGAAAGAAACTCTCAAACTTCTTGCAAACAATCTTGACAAATGAAAATTTAAATCTATGTTTATCTTCATTATAGTTTTGTGCCAGGTTAGTAATTGGACACTTCATATTAGTTGCAAAGATTATTAAAGGTACAAAATCTATGAAAATGATTAATTAAGAACATTCGCAACCCTTAAACATGAAATATAAAACTAGTGCAAGAAAATGCACGATTCTTGGACTAGTGCGGGAATAGGGAGGTTTAGAAGGTTAAAACGGAGGTCTAAGGTTATGTTTTTTAGAGGAAAAGGGGTTAAAAATGAAGTAATTTAGCCTACCAACATCCTCCCCTCCTTAATCTGTTGTGGACCCTCACACAACCTTTACCTGCTTCAAAAACACCAAAATAGAATACCCTCCATTAAATTCTAAACTTGTATGCTAATCCTTGTTTTCACTGTCATTTCCTTCTTGCTTCGAGCCTTTTTAAGTTTCTTTGTCACCTTTTTAAGACGTTCATAACACTTCGAGGCCCAATATTTCCATATCATAACTTATCTTTTCTGCTCCTTCACCTCTCCTACCAACTCTTTGTTTTCTCATTTTTGCAGAGTAATCTGCTCTTTCATGGCTTGGTTTAATACCTCCAAGTTGTAAACATGTTGCTTGAGCTCTTCTATTTGATTGTTCAGACAGAGGGTGGAGTTTTCCACTCCCAATTCCCCTGGGATAGAGTTCTCGATAGTCGATTCCAGACATGTGTGTCATCATCAAGTTCGAGGTTATCCTAGACACATTTCAATTCCTGCATTGCAATATCATCAAGGGTTTCAACACCCAGAGTCTCAATGTCACTAAGGTTCTCAATACCCTGCATTTTTACTTTTTTCAGGGGTTTTAGTACCCTGCTCATCCAATTTACCTGTGGTTTCAGTACCCGACTCCTCAAAGTCATTAAGGGCTTCAATACCATGCTCATCCATCTCACCAGGGGCTTCAATACCCTGTCCTTTAAAATTGTTGAGGGTTTTAGTACCTTGTGTCCCATCATCCTCTTGACCCTCTGTCAGGTCCTTTCTTTCACTCGACATCACTTTTCTTTTGTTCATCCTGCCAAAGAGGACTGACAAGAGTGTTTTGTCTTCCTTCTGCACATAATCACCATCAACCACAATATGATTTGTTGCCTCAGTGAGAACTAAAATATTATCTTTACTTGGTGAAGGAAGTGGCAAGTCATCCAACAGTATTGGAGAGGTGGATTGAACATGACCCACCCTTGAAGAAGCATTCCTTCTCCTATCTAGCCTCCCAGTCTAGGTAGGATGTGGGGTTAACATTTCTGGTTTCTCATTCTTGCCTGCACTTCTATTCTAAATCAAATTCCCTGCACTCTTCTTCTTAGCCAAATTTTCTACACTCTTCCTCTGAGCCGACTTTTCTGCACTCTTCTTCTGATTCATATTCTCTATGCTCTACCCCTAAAAATCCTTTAAGAATTCCTCCTAAGTCACATTTATAGCTTCCATCTCCTTCTTAATTAAGATTATGATCAGCCTGTGGTGATATAATTTATAAGAAACCTTACTAGAATTCCCTTTCTGGACCCCTTTCGGCATCTTTTCTAAGCTTCTAAACAAAGAATACGGGAAATTGATGAGCTTACTAGAATCAAAGTGCAAGTGTAGGTGTATGTGATAGAGGAAAGTTAGTGAGTAGAGGTCCTCACAAGTAAGGAACTTCTTCAACACATATAGGAGACCCTAACACTTTCCGATCATAGCGTTGCACTAGAGGCCATTCTTCTAGTCCACCTTCTACTTCAGGTTGACCATGAACCGGTGCCACAGTTTCTTTTCTAACTTCTCCTTCTTGAACAATTTCTCCCCTACTGCTCATAAACTTATAGCCTGAGATATGGACTCTTCCATAACTGCAAATTCTAATGAACCAACCATGTCTCGACTCTCATCAAAGGTCTGAGCGAATGCTATTACCACAACTGATTCAAATCCATCAAATTTCTGCAGAAATGGGAGGAACCCAGATTCCTGCAATATTACAAGACTATTCCTATACTTAGCTATGTCTTCCATCTCTTATATGGATTGTGGCTTAATCCTTACAGGCACCATGTCTGTTAGAATTCACCCAATCTCTCTCTCAAGTTTTAAAAATATATTACAACATAAAGAACTGAAATGATGATTGAGATATACATCCACCACTATATTAAGCATTCCCTGAAAGGTCATGATTCATTATTAAAATTACACGGATGTCAATGCAAATTGGTTCAATTACAGGCAAGCAATGATGATTGGAAGAGGCGACGGTTTAGATAATAATTCCACATAACGGTCATGCAAGGTCGGATATGGAGTAAGGCCATTATTATCAGGTGATGAGCTTTTCAAGGGAAGGTAAGTATTGGATTTCATGAGAATCGTACCATCCCGCATTTACTCCATGATTTCACATAAGGTGTACTTAGTACTCATTGAAAAGATAAGATTTCATAACCTAAAATATCTTTGTCCTTAAACGATTTCTTCCTAATTTTGTAAATGATAAAATAAAGTGTTAATCATAATACAAATTGAATGCCATGATCTGCAGGATGTACAATTTTTCTGCTTGTACAAAATTTCATGAAATGAAAGATAAGCTTCAATACACATTTTTGAACCAGTTTTTCCTACATCAGAACATGTATTTTTTCGAATTTAGTGCACTCAACAGTGAGGATTCTTGTATTGAATGTGCCTGCATTGGACGTGCTTGCACGAACCATGCCTACACTGAGCATGATTTCACTTAGACATGCTTTCACTACCCATGCCTACACCAAATTTGCTTGCACTTGAACATAGATTCTTGCACCGGGGATATTTGTAGCATAACAAAAACCAAAATAAAACTCTGATAGGATATAATTCATAGGTTGTATTAAAAAAAATTGTTGCGTATACAAAGGATGTTTTATTCGCCATTCTTTGGTGTTGACATATGCTTTTCAATCTGATTTCTAAGTTCACAACAGATCCTACAATCGATCCATGAGGGGAAAAAAGAAGTGGGAAAAAGGGTAAGTTTTTTTAGAATGTGAAGGAAATTACAACAGGGAATTCAAGAGAGAAACCACCAAGAGGGAAAAATCGAAAAAGGGATTTTGGGGAAAAATTTTCAAGGGAAAAGAGGGAAATACGAAATCGGATAGGGAAAATTTCTTTGAAAAAATGAATGGTAAAATTTATGGGATAGAAAGAAGAAAATAAGGGGTTTTTTTTATGAAAATGGGAATAGAAGAAGGGGAAAATTTCACCTGACATCTGCCTATATAGTGTTGATCCATAAAATAAATGCAACAGGAATTGAGTGTTGCCTGAATAAAAATTTTCGTGCTAGCTTTCCCAAAATTTGGATAAGGGCCTGCTTCCTGTACTTGAACCTGCTTCTCCTTGGTGACAGTTAACACATCTAAAGATCAAGCAACATTCAAATTTTATTATAGCTGATCTTCCTACTAGCAAGCTGGTTTTCAGGTTGATCCTTCTGCAATCATGTCAGTAAAACTTATTTTCACAATCACAGGAAAACCAAAATTCCTTTTTTTTTTTTTTTTTTTATTTATTATATATAATTTTTTTTTTTTTTGGATTTTCTTTAAACTTTTTTTCAATAGAGAAGAAATAAAATTACAATAGGCTAGCATATACACCTACTAACTAAAGTTAAGATTGTTGTTGCACGTGTTGCATGAAATCTTCCTTTGTAATGGGCTGAAAATATACTTTAAGCTTATGCCTATTCACATGGGAAACTGAATCTCTCCCATCGATAGTTTTGACTTCTGCAACCCCATTTTTGAAAACTTGAATCACCTCATACAGTCCCATCCAACGAGTATGGAACTTCTCTTTAAAATGTTTAAATATAGAGTCATAGAGAAGTAACCAATCACCTAGTTGGAACTGTTTCTTCATGATAAACGTGTCATGCCACTTCTTGCGTTGCTGCTGCACCAAAATATTCTATTGAACAAAAACCCTTTGAAATTCATCCAACTCGTTTAGCTATACTATACATTATTGTTTTCCTTTCAAGATATCTAGACCCAACTGAACTATAGTTCCAAAAGTCTTTATCTAAAATTCAATCAAAAAAAGGAATTGTTTTTCGTACACCATCTCATATTGTGTATACCCCATGTTGTTCCTCCAAGTGGTTTGATAAGCCCATAAGGCATCAGGAAATTGGCTAGCCCAATCCCTCCTGTGCATGTTTACTATTTTTGTGAGGATGGATTTGATTTGTGGATTCCACCTGGCCATTTTCTTGGGGGTGGTATGGTGTAGATTTCCTCTTTCGAATCTTGTATTGATTCATGACTTCTTGTTGTACCATGTTAGAAACAAACTGTGGTCCATTGTCATAAAAAATTTCTCTAGGAACACCAAATCTAGTAAAAATCTCATGAGAATCGTACCATCCCTCATTTACTCCATGATTTCACAGAAGGTGTACTTAGTACTCATTGAAAACATAAGATTTCATAACCTAAAATATCTTTGTCCTTAAATGATTTCTTCCTAATTTTGTAAATGATGAAAGAAAGTGTTAATCATAATACAAACTGAATGCCATGATCTGCAGGATGTACAATTTTTCTACTTTTACAAAAGTTCATGAAACAAAAGATAAGCTTCAATACACATTTTTTCACTAGGTGTTCCTGCATCAGAACATGTATTTTTTTGAATTTAGCGCACTCAGTGTTAGCCTCTCTCATAAAACAATAATAAATCCAAAAATAAATTAATTAATTAAATATTCCAAGTTAGGAATTTGTGCCTAACTCTTGGGTTGTTCCTCTAAGATAGAAATTAGTTTAGGTAACTCCTATATTGGTGTGTGTCTGGTGAGAAATTATCTCAACCAAAGGAGAAATTATCTCAACCAGAGGTGTCTAAGATAGCACACACTATCTTGAGACATTCTCTCTCATCTATTTATTTGGAACATTACATTCAATTATTTTGAATGAAAATGAGAGAATACCTGAGGAAGTATGAGGCTTCAGCCTTTTTCTGCCAATATTTTGTGTCTGATTTTATATGTGTTTTTCTGTAATCTGCTTGAGTTAATTTCATTTTTCATTATGTGGTATCAGAGCTTTTTTGGTTCTTAGGGCCTATGTGAGTCTATCAGCGTGAAGATTTGTGAATCTGTTGTAGCATTGATCATTGAGCATGGAAAGAGCTTGGCGTTATGGACAACTGTGGAAGGAGGAGCAAAAATAATCTGAGACACACACAGGTCGAGATCACGACAGAAGCATGGAAAGAAGTTGAATCCTTTTTCCACTAGAGAGCTTGAAATATTAGGGAGCGTCTGTATCGAGCTCTCTACTAAAGAGAACATATTGCGAAGAAAACTGGTGCGTCAGAGAACCTAAGTCTGAAGCATTGTGGACCAGAGATTGAAGCTTGTGCATAAACCATGGCTTAACCTCTCAACTGCAGCAAAGTGAGATGCCACTCATCCACATTGAGGGGGTCACGCAGTACAAATATGAGCTGTTGCGTTCTTTGTCTAGGTAAGCCAACATTGAAGCACAATTTCTAGAATATCGTGATAAATATCTAGAGCATCGTTTTAGTGGCTTGTAGTTCTTTCAACATCAGTGGAAGGCATAAATCAGAGAAGATGTATGAAGTTTTGTTTTAAATATCCGTGGAAGTATATAAGAGAGACTACGTGGGAGATTACTTGCGTGAGAGGTTCCTAGATGAATCAATACATTTGCGTGGATAGCGATTGATCCTTTAGTCAAGGGATAAGGCATAAGAATGTCGCAATCTTGCTAAGTTTGGACGGTCATTCAGGAGGTCAAGCCAGGTACGTCGGGTTGAACTTCTTGTGATGCGTAATGCTTGTAACAAACCAACGTGGAAGGAGAAGATCATGTGAAGGCGAATATCGTGCCAATTCTCGATATCATGGAGGAGTGTTTCTGTTCTGGAAGACCGTGACTGATTATTTGTGTGTTGCAAGGACAAAATATTGCTTATTTAATTATTGTTTGCAGATGAAGTACTTTCATAAGTGAAGGACAGAGTGGCATAAACCCAGGCTGCAGCTATATCTTCCATTTTCTATTGTTCCATTTTCCCATTTGCAGAACACATACCATCAACAACAGCAAGCAGAAGGATCGTTTGAATGATAGTCAAATGATAGTGTTGCCGCGACAAGGCGAGATTTTGTTGGCAGAATTAATATTCGGACTTGACAAAAGAAGCGAACGAGAATATGAGATCACAAATTTGAAAGGGAATTGTAATTTCGTTTCTTTTTATTTCCTTCCCAAGGATTTCAACACCACAGGTATTCAAAATTAGAACTCAGTTTTGTAGCATTCCCTTTTCTTCCAGAAATTGATGGTTATATGAAATGGCTGTTCTTACTCGGAGCTAAAAGAGATCTTAGATTTCGATCTTATGATGTGCCTCCATAGAGATCCCGTGACTTTTTGGCACCCCTTCAGCTACAGGCACCATTAAAATCTTTTTTGGCAGTGTGTGTTTTGTCTATCCATCATTTTAATAGCAGCAGGAGGAGCGAATTCTATGTATGCGTGAGGATCCAGTGGACCATATGGTGATGAAAAGTTGTGCGCTTCTATTCTCAAGATTCTAGAAGATTTGACTGCAGCAGAATCATGGTGTCGCGGCGTGGTAGAAGAATTGTTTTTGGTGAGGTGCGTTCAGTTAAAGAGTACTTAGTGTGGCTGCCGGGTTGCAGGGAATGCTCAATCTCTTTCAAAATATAGCACACCAATTACACATTCCCATGTTTCCTGGTAGATTTCAGAATTGGTTTCAATAATCTAGGTCTCATGATCCCACTCACAATTTTCTAAGATGATTTCAACCTGTTGTTGATTGATTGGCTTGGTGATGCCCAGATCTGTGTAAAGAGGAATCATTCCACGCCTTTTGTTCTTGTGAACCACCAAATCTTCAGCCAACTTGAGATGATCACGAGGCCCATCTTTAATGGTCAAGATGTTGCACAGAGTAAATATATTTCCAGAGTAAATATGATTTTACAGGTGTGAGATCCATAGCCGAGCCACTTTCCTTTGCTTCCAACCGTTATGTGTGGTTGTTGAATGTCAAACAATGAATTTTGTGGAGAGAATACTAAGTGTTGGAGTTGTCAATGCACAGAGGAAATAAATCAAAGAAAGTGTTGAAGTATTGTTTGCAGATATGCAAAGTTCCAAGCACGTGAAAGAAATCATATCATTCAACGTGGTGCACTGGAGGAGAAGAGGAATGCCTCCCTCTGACAACAGAGAGCGCCTTGTGTTGATAGAGAAGTAGGCACGATCATAGTTGAATTCATGAACAAACAAAATTCAAAAGGGTCTACTTTTTTTATTGGATTGGTTGCTAGAAGAACAGTATGCACTGAACAACCTCAGCCTTTTAGAAAGGTATCCACATGATCTCTTTATCTCTCAAACCAAACCAATGCATGGTGCGTGCTTTATCATTTTACACTCATTAAACTTAAAAGTGTGAACGTGAATTCACCTTTCATAAAGTGATTTTATAAAATCCATAAAATTGTTTTTTAATGGAAGTTTAAAAAGGTAATAAAGTGAAGAGTGGATTTACTTGACATGAAATTGGAGATGCATTTTTATATGCATGAAAGTGGTGAGATTGTGAGTTGAAAGAATGGTATTTCACTCTTTGAAATTGAAGAAATAAGGAGTGTTTCTATTTGTATTTGGAGTGATAAGGTGCATTACATTTTGTAAATTTGAAGAATATTTTGTGGAGATATAAGTGTATTATTTTGTATTTGGAGTGATAAGGGAAAGTTGTTTTCATTCAAAGTATTGCATTACTTTGAGAGGGATCGTGTCACTATCCATTCAGATTTTGAAAGCGAGTTGTTTCAAAGGGTTGTTAGCTTGGCATTATCATTGCTTCAGATGTACTCAGTGATTAATAAAGATATCATTTTTTTTGGTGTTGATGTGTCTTAGATCCGCTCGAAATTGAATAAGGGGATCTAAGGTACACTATGTGTGTTTGATGGCGCATGTGTTTCATGGCTTCATGTTTTTGCTTTTTGGTTTGTGTCTAGTTTTGACACATAAATGATCTCATTTAACACACATGAAGTTCAATGCAAGCAAGCACAACACTTGTAATATAATAGCATCAAGGAAGGATAATTAAGCTCAACACATGCATTTGCGTCACTACAACAAATAATCAAAGTTTTCAACATCGGCATTCTACCTCAACAAACAAATTCACTCAATACAATCAAGTTCATGAATCTGCAAACTCCAGCATTTCAAAGCACAGTCTACATCAACATTATTGAACTTGTAATCAAACTCAATTGTAAGGGTGCATTCTCGGTTGAAACCGACACCCAACTCTTGAATTGAGTCAAATTGAATTCATTGTAGTGAGTCATTAAAATCATTGTAAGCTTTTTTGGGTGCATTTTCTACAGTGTTTGACACCCTTCCTTTAAGCAGAATCAAGTGAATGCGCGAATTTTAACTGTAAATGAAACACACAACAAGTTCACATCTCTTGCAAGCGATCGTGAGTATTTATTCAAGCAATTTGTGTCAAAACAGTAGAAAGTTCAAACCTTCAAGCGAGCCAGAGTGAAGTTCATTGCAGCGACCATCAAAGCAACCAAACAAGTTCAACTCTAACACAAATTAAGAAAGTTGAGATCGACGTCAAGTGAGCGTGGCTATTCCTTCAAGTGAGCGTGAAGTCATCAAGGCAAGTGAGCATTCACGCAAACACGATCGTCATTAAGCAAGCATGAATTCCAGAGTTTAAGCAAGAACATTCTACAACTCTAGCAAGTGTTCCCAACAAGTGCAATAAGAAACAAATCAAGCGAGCGTGCCATTCAAGTCCCATAGCAAGCGAGCATGTCATTCAAGTAACAAAATCAAGTGAAACAGTTCAAAGCAGGAAATCTACGACAAGTGAGCCTGATTTCAAGTGAGCAAGTTCAGATGGCACAACATATTCAATTGTTAAACATTCTTCATAGTTTGATCATCTCCAGTGATGAAGACATGGTGCACATTAGCAAAGAAACTCTTGCTGATCTTTCACGACATCTACAACAAACACATGAAACCATTGAGTTTCTTCAACTAGAGTCGCAACTACAAAGAGATGAGTTGCAACAAAAGAGTGCTTCTTCCAAGTCATTCAATCATACAGATGAAGATAAAGATGTTGATTCCAAATCACTCATCCAAACAACTTCAAGTGTTGAAGTTGTTCATGATGAAATTCAAATTTCTTCCAAACCCATCATCAAGCCCTGGGAAGAAATTCAAAATAACAAGAATCGAGGAGGCATAGGATATGTCACTGATGACACCAACTTACATATCCTAGATTATTCCAAGCCAATTAAGTTTGTGAGTGCAGGATTTCTTGAACAACTCACCTCAGTAGTTTCTGAGAAAGTTTCAGACAAACAAAATTGCACACAACCTAAAGTTGATGTCCAACAAAAATGTTCTCATTGTCAAAGAACCGGTCATATGGAAGATCAGTGTTTTGATCTCCATCCTTGTTTCCATTGTGGAAAGCCCAATAATTCCTCAGAAAAATGTCACAACCAACAAAAATCAGCCAGATTGAAGATACATTATGAATGGATCGATCCTTGGGAATGGTCATCCATAGTCAAAAGATTGTCTCAGTTCTACAATCGATGACAATCACACATAGTGCAGCCAACAGTGAAATGATGATGGTACTCTCATGCAGTTGAACGAGGGAGTACAACAACGAAACTCTCCTACACCTGAAGGCGGGGAGTTAAAATATGTTTTGAAGAAGATTGTCTCTCCTTTCAGCTCAGAAAGGGGGGAAATGTCAATGAAATTGACAAGCGGTTGTCAGACTGAAAGTCTCAACAACATCAACAAAGCAGTCAGTGAGCATCAACAAATTCGCCAGTGGGCGTCCAACAACAAAGTAGCAGTGAGAAGCTTTCATCATAGCAAAAGAAACATTGAGTTGTTTTTTGACATCTTCAGCCAATGGGCGATCATCATCAGCAAATACGCCAGTGGGCATTCATCAAATTGTGTCAGTGGACACCGGATGCTGTTTTCAAGCAAAGGATAGTTGGATCCTTTTGCGGCTTGGCACATGATGGAGTTGTCAAGCGTCCTTTCGAGATGAATCAGTCATGCAGCTGACTCAGTCTCTTCATATTGTAGTTTCTTCAGTATCCAAATTTGGCAGTTTTTTCAAGCAATATATTTGAGGATCAACATGAGAACTTGGAAGATGGTTCCTCGTTCTTATTTTGGATTTATCATTGAAGGGGGGAATGTTAGCTTCTCTCATAAAACAATAATAAATCCAAAAATAAATAAATTAATTAAATATTCCAAGTTAGGAATTTGTGCCTAACTCTTGGGTTGTTCCTCTAAGATAGGAATTAGTTTAGGTAACTCCTATATTGGTGTATGTCTGGTGAGAAATTATCTCAACCAAAGGAGAAATTATCTCAACCAGAGGTGTCTAAGATAGCACGCACTATCTTGAGACATTGTCTCTCATCTATTTATTTGTAACATTACATTCAATTGTTTTGAGTGAAAATGAGAGAATACCTGAGGAAGCATGAGGCTTCAGCCTTTTTCCACCAATATTTTGTGTTTGATTTTATGTGTGTTTTTCTGTAATTTGCTTGAGTTAATTTCATTTTTCTACACTCAGCAGTGAGGATTCTTGTATTGAACGTGCCTGCATTAGACGTGCTTGCACCAACCATGCCTGCACTGAGCATGATTTCACTTAGACATGATTTCACTACCCATGCCTACACCGAATTTGCTTGCACTTGAACATAGATTCCTACACCAGGGATATTTGTAGCATAACAAGAACCAAAATAAAACTCTGATAGGATATAATTCATAGTTTGGATTAAAAAAAATTGCTACATATACAAAGGATGTTTTATTCGCCATTCTTTGGTGTTGACATATGCTTTTTGATCTGATTTGTAAGTTCACATCAGATCATACAATCGATCCATGAGGGGAAAAAATAAGTGGGAAAAAGGGTAAGTTTTTTTAGAATGTGAAGGAAATTACAACATGGAATTCAAGAGTGAAACCACCAAGAGGAAAAAATCGAAATAGGGATTTTGGGGAAAACTTTTCAAGGGAAAAGAGGGAAATACGAAATCAGATAGGGAAAATTTGAAGAAATGAATGGTAAAATTTATGGGATAGAAAGAAGAAAATAAGGGTTTTTTTTTTTTTATGAAAATGGGAATAGAAGAAGGGGAAAATTTCACCTGACATCAGCCTATATAGTGTTGATCTATAAAATAAATGCAATAGGAATTGAGTGTTGGCTAAATAAAAATTTTCGTGCCAGCTTTCCCAAAATTTGGATAAGGGCCTGGTTCCTGTACTTGAACCTGCTTCTCCTTGGTGACAGTTAACACATCTAAAAATCAAGCAACATTCCAATTTTATTATAACTGATCTTCCTACTAGTAAGCTGGTTTTCAGGTTGATCCTTCTGCAATCATGTCAGTAAAACTTATTTTCACAATCAAAGGAAAAACAAAATTCCTTTTTTTTTTATTTTTAGTTTTTTTGTTTTCATTATTATATATAAATCTTTTTTGTTGGATTTTCTTTAAACTTTAATTCAATAGATAAGAAATCAAATTACAATAGGCTAGAATAGACACCTACTAAGTAAAGTTAAGATTGTTGTTGCACTTGTTGCATGAAATCTTCCTTTGTAATGGGCGGAAAATATACTTTAAGCCTATGCCTATTTACCAGGGAAACTAAATCTCTCCCATCAATAGTTTTGACTTCTACAACCCCATTTTTGAAAACTTGAATCACCTCATACAATCCCATCCAATGAGTATGGAACTTCCCTTTAAAATGTTTAAATATAGAGTTATAGAGAAGTAACAAATCACCTAGTTGGAACTGTTTCTTCCTAATAAACGTGTCATGCCACTTCTTGCATTGCTGCTGCACCAAAATATTCTGTTGAAAAAAAACCCTTTGAAATTCATCCACTCATTTAGCTATAATATACATTATTGTTGTGTTTTCAAGATATCTAGGCCCAACTGAAATGCAGTTCCAAAAGTCTTTATTTGAAATTCAATCAGAAAAAGGAATTGTTTTTCATACATCATCTCATATTGTGTATACCCCATGTTGTTCCTCCAAGTGGTTTGATAAGCCTATAAGGCTTCAGGAAATTGGCTAGCCCAATCCTTCCTGAGCATGTTTACTATTTTTGTGAGGATGGATTTGATCACCTTATTTGTGGTTTCCACCTAGCCATTTGCTTGGGGGTGGTATGGTGTAGATTTCCTCTGCCAAACCTTGTACTGATTCATGACTTCTTGTACCAAGTTAGAAACAAACTGTGGTCCATTGTCATAAACAATTTCTCTAGGAACACCAAATCTAGTAAAAATTTCATGAGAATCGTACCATCCCACATTTACTCCATGATTTCACATAAGGTGTACTTAGTACTCATTGAAAACATAAGATTTCATAACCTAAAATATCTTTGTCCTTAAACGATTTCTTCCTAATTTTGTAAATGATAGAATAAAGTGTTAATCATAATACAAACTGAATGCCATGATCTGTATGATGTACAATTTTTCTGCTTTTACAAAAGTTCATGAAACGAAAGATAAGCTTCAATACACATTTTTTCACCGGGTGTTCCTGCATCCGAACATGTATTTTTTCGAATTTAGCGCACTTAGTAGGGAGGATTCTTGTATTGAATGTGCCTGCATTGGACGTTCTTGCACCAACCATGCCTGTGCTGAGCATGAGTTCACTTAGACATGCTTTCACTACCCATGCCTACACTGAATTTTCTTTCACTTGAACATAGATTCTTGCATCAAGGATATTTGTAGCATAACAAGAACCAAAATAAAACTCTGATAGGATATAATTCATAGGTTGGATTAAAAAAATTGTTGCGTATACAAAGGATGTTTTATTCGCCATTCTTTGGTGTTGACATATGCTTTTCGATCTGATTTGTAAGTTCACATTAGATCCTACAATCGATCCATGAGGGGAAAAAAGAAGTGGGAAAAAGGGTGACTTGTTTCAGACTGTGAAGGAAATACAATAGGGAATTCAAGAGCGAAACCACAAAGAGGGAAAAATCGAAAAAGGGATTTTGGGGAAAAAGTTTCAAGGGAAAAGAGGGAAATACGAAGTCAGATAGGGAAAATTTCCTTGAAGAAATGGATGGTAAAATTTATGGGATAGAAAGAAGAAAATAAGGGTTTTTTTTTTTTTTTTCACGAAAATGGGAATAGAAGAAGGGGAAAATTTCACGTGACATCTACCTATATAGTGTTGATCCATAAAATAAATGCAACAGGAATTGAGTGTTGCTTGAATAAAAAAATTTGTGCGAACTTTCCCAAAATTTGGATAAGGGCCTGGTTCCTGTACTTGAACATACTTCTCCTTGGTGATAGTTAACACATATAAAGATCAGGCAACATTCCAATTTTACTATAACTGATCTTCCTGCTAGCAAGCTGGTTTTCAGGTTGATCCTTCTGCAATCACGTCAGTAAGACTTATTTTCACAATCACAGGAAAAACAAAATTCCTTTTTTTATTTTTATTTTTTTTTGGATTTTCTTTAAACTTTAATTCAATAGAGAAGAAATCAAATTACAATAGGCTAGCATAGACATCTACTAACTAAAGTTAAGACTGTTGTTGCACTTGTTGTATGAAATTTTCCTTTGTGATGGGCTGAAAATATACTTTAAGCCTATGCTTATTCACAAGGGAAACTGAATCTCTCCCATCGATAGTTTTGACTTCTACAACCCCATGTTTGAAAACTTGAATCACCTCATACAGTCCCATCCAATGAGTATGGAACTTCCCTTTAAAATGTTTAAATATAGAGTCATAGAGAAGTAACCAATCACCTTGTTGGAACTGTTTCTTCCTGATAAACATGTCATGCCACTTCTTGCATTGCTGCTGCACCAAAATATTTTGTTGAACAACAACCCTTCGAAATTCATCCAACTTGTTTAGCTATAATAGACATTGTTGTTGTGCTTTCAAGATATCTAGACCCAGTTGAACTGCAGTTCCAAAAGTTTTTATCTAAAATTCAATCAGAAAAAGGACTTGTTTTTCATACACCATCTCATATTGTGTATACCCCATGTTGTTCCTCCAAGTGGTTTTATAAGCCCATAAGGCTTCAGGAAATTGGCTAGCCCAATCCTTCCTATGCATGTTTACTATTTTTGTGTGGATGGATTTGATCACCTTATTTGTGGATTCCACCTGGCCATTTGCTTGGGGGTGGTATGGTGTAGATTTCCTCTGTCGAATCTTGTACTGATTCATGACTTCCTGTACCAAGTTAGAAACAAATTGTGGTCCATTGTCATAAACAATTTCTCTAGGAACACCAAATCTAGTAAAAATTTCGTTGAATAAAAAATCAACAACAAGTTTTTCAGTGGCAAAAGAAATAGCTTTAGCCTCTACCCATTTAATAACAAAAGTAGTGCAAACCAAGATATGCTTTTTATTTAATGATGCGGGGTTTATGGGTCCTACGAAATCAATAGCCCATTTTTTAAAGGGCTCAATCATGACTTGAGGACATAAAGGTATTTCATTGGCTTTAACAGGTTGACCCATTCATTGACAACTATCACAATGCCTAACATATTGCTTGGCATCCTTAAACAAAGAAGGCCAAAAATAGCTAGTGCATAAAATTTTATATGCAATTCGCTTGTCAGCAAAGTGGCCACCACAAGGTTCATCATGGGAAGATTTTAAGATATCAAATGTTTCTTCCTCTCTTACACATTTACGAATAACAAAATATGGTCCAATGTAAAAGAGGTCTCCCTGTATCCAAGAATATGAAGCACTGTTCTGAATAATATGCTGCTTTTCATGACCAGATAAGTGAGTTGGTGTATTTTCGGTGACTAAATAGTTGGCTATGTCAGAAAACCATGGATATTTTGTTGATATAGAAAAAAGATGCTTGTCAGGGAGATCATCATCAACAGGAATTACTTCATCAAGATTGCTTAATCTAGAAAGATAATAAGCTAAAACATTAGACTTTCTTGGTTTATTAATAATTGTAACATTGAATTCTTTTAATAGAAGCAACCTCCTAGTCACTTTGTTAAAATTTGGGTACGAGAGGACAAGTGTTTCCCTAAGGCTTTCATATTTAGCCTAGGAATAGGTGTCCAAATTTATTTTCACTTTTCTCCTAAAGTGACTTTATAAGTAGTAAAGTCAATTTAATTTTAAAGTGACATTATGAGTGGTAAAGTTACATGCTAATTTAAAGGTGACATTATTAAATTCAATGAAGAATTAGAAAGTGAAAAAGTGACTATGGAAATAAAAGGCTAAGTGGGTCTTTATTTAAGTGGGCGAGTTAAAAAATAGAAAGTGAGAATTAAATACACATTTATTCTCATCCCAATATCTAAATGAATCTCAATGATTAGAACTTAGGGTAACCCAAATGGTCATTTAGAGAGTAAAAGGAGAAGAGAAGAGGATAAGGTCAATTCATTCTTACATGATTATTTGAGAGAAAGAGAAGAGAGAGCAAAGAGAGAATTTCTAAGAGGTAAGGAAGTGAAGTGTTGGGAGCGGGATCCCCCAAGGATAGTTTTTGGGGCGAAAGGCCCATGTTTTGGTCAAATTTTGTAATAAATTATAAATACTCCACATTTTGTGGTCGTAGAGTGCGAAGGTGTCATAAGTCATAAAGGGTTGTCTGCCCTTAGTTTTGTAAAGTAAAGTTGGTTGTAAGATATCTACCTATGGTCTACGGTCCAAGGGATTGTATAAAAGAGCTAAGCTCTAAGTAGTTAGAGACACGAGACACAATGGATATCATGTAAGAGAGTCATAGCTCTGAAGTAAGAAGTCTAAGTTTCAGGTCATGGTGTAGGTAGAGGCTCTGCAGCTGAGTGCACTGAGGCCTAAGGTACAAGTCCGCACCTGAGTGTGCGGACCCCTACAAATGTGTGCACAAGGGAGATAGATTCTCTAACCACTTCGAAGATATCAATAAAGAGAAATATTCTGAAATTCTTGTGTCTTTGTTTTGATTAATGCATCTTGTCATTTAATGTATGAATTCGATTTACAATGCTTATATGATGCGCAAATTAATGCAAGTACATTGGATAATTGAATGCAATTAAGGATATCTATTTACGCGGTACTAACTAGGATTATCTAATAAGATAAGTAAGACACTTAGACTAATTTGAAAATCTATGCAATATGTTGCCTCAACAACGTGAAAGTGTCTAGATTGAGGGTTAGGGTTGCGCGAAGGTCAGTCGTACCTTTTCGTAGAGGTATTGAAGAATGGAATAGAGGCTTAGCTGGCAAGCCCTAGAGCAAAGTGACCTATGTGAAGGAAATAATAGAAGGAATTAACTGACATCACAACCATCTCAGGGTGTGGAAACTTGGTTCCACCACCCCCTCCCCCTACTGCTTTGGGTGAGACTTTGGTCCGCGCTCTGCAGGCTGATGCTGAAAGGGCTAGTAGTGTGGGGATTTGTTTGGCTAACTAATGTTGAACCTGGGTCAGACTCCCTTAAACCAAAAAATGGTTTTGTTTCGAGGATGAGAATCTGCATAAGAGATGTGTGATGTTGTATCACTGGAATCCAACTAAGAAAGAGATCAGAGACTGGTTGGATAGGAAGATTCACAAATTCGCGATGCAGGAGAATAGAAACCCATGAGTGACAAAGGAACAACAATTGGACAGATACCTATATACAAAGATCCATGCAATCTTTTTCTATTTCTTTCCGGTTGAGCTATATAAGTGGATCACAAAGCTAGTAGATAGCCAAGGAAGGTGGAAACTTAATGGTCCTATTGTTTGGACACTCGAGCTAGTAGATAAATTAGAAGCACCTGAGGACAAGATCGTTCGCTCTGTCGATCATTGGCTCGATTGCATCATAGGAGGATTTGTGATAGAATTCACGGTCGACACCTCAGTCGACTACATCGAGGTAGAGCGATGCTTTCTCAAATGACCATGAGGTAAGTATGTGAAATATTTGAAAACCTGGACTAAAATGTTATTGTGTGAAAAATGGGTTATGCAGCTACCTTGATGTTCGGAGCTATGGGAAGCGAAAAAATTTACAGGAACAAAGGAAAAAAGGGTCCTGAATATAGATCATTAATTTCACCACCGTGAGGTAACAAAGAAGGGATAGCGCAGCTTTCTCCTTGAAGTTCTATTCAGTTAATAAGATAATGATTGCCATAGATACCACCTCTGCCCACACCACCTCCAACTTCACCACCATCACATGCAACTTCACCTGTACCATCTCCACCTACACCATAGTTTAGTATGGCAAATTTAGTGAAGCTGCCTTTATTCAAAGGCTTGGGAAATAAGGACCCATACCAGTCTTGGTTCGTAGTAAAAGCCATATGGCAAGCTCACGGAGTTACAGATGATCACATAAATAAGGGGACATTGGTTAGTTCTTTGCAAGATCACATGCTGACCTGGTATATCAATTACTCTAATGATAACCTAAATGCTGGAGTGGCAGACATCCAGACAGAAATAAATAGAGAATTTAGTAGGCCTAAATCCGAGGCATAGTCTACTGTGGAGCTCAAAGACATCACGATGCAAACATGTGAGATACCTTGAGAATTAGATCAGAGGTTGAATTATAAGATCTGTGAAGCTAACATGAACTTAACAGACAAACAACATCGTGAATGGTTTGTGGATTCGCTCTTGCAACACTTAAGGGTTGTGTTGTCACAACAAAAGATAACAACTTAGGCAGAGGCCTTGGAAATTTCCATGAGACTACATGAAAAACCGATGCAAGATCCAAATTTGGGGGTTTAGCAGGTCCATTTGTAGTTGAAGAATCTGTGCCTTGAGATGAAAAGTTTGAAGTAGGACAAAATAGTTCGACCAAAAGTGCATGAAGAAGTGTGGTGCTTGAAATACAAGAGTTAGGGGCATGAAAAGGACCATTTCCTGGTCTTTGCAAACTATATTGTAGGAGGATCAATGCCCTTGAGGCCAGAAGCTCAAGCAGGACTGAGCACGGGGCCTACATTGTGGTGTGATATATGTAAGGTAGTAGGAAAACATGCCATGGATAACTATCATTTGCTGTAAAAATTTGTACAGACACTGCAACAACTGTTCTGCAACTTTTGTAGGTCAGTAGGGCATGATGAGTGTAATTGAAGGAGTTATGAATTAATGATGGATAGAACTCATGCCTATAGGTTTCAGGCAAAAACGTGGCCCCTAACCAGAATGGAGGGATGGCATGTATAGGATTTCAATGGCACGGACGAGGCCGAGCCAGAGGAGGACCTGGTAGAGGTCGAGGATAGTTGATCCGCTAAAATTGTGAAGGACCAGGACACTATGCCCACGATTTCACTAACCCAACATGCTTGTCATACAATTATTGAGCTCTGTTCGATCTTGAAATAGAAGACTATCGTACATTGATAGCTAGGATACATGACAAATGGGCACTACCACCTCCGCTGATTCATAACCTGTAGATGATGAGGTTTGAGCCACATGAAGAGGATCCAAACGTGAATAGAGTGATCTGGGGTGGAATCACAATAGGATATGACAAGGGGAAACAACCAGACAATAGTACATGGGTTCACAAAGCTCCAACGAAGGAGGCTAAATTCGATTTAGGGCGTGTCTGGGAAACATTCATGGAAGCCAAGAAGAGCTTTACTGAGGGCTCCAACTCAGGACGCAAGGATAAGCCTGATTAGGAGACGGACCCTTCTATGCTCACAACCTTCCTAGAGACCTACATGAATTTATTGCACGATAATAAGGCTGTAAAGGGGTTACAAGGGCTCATAAATAGATGGATCGAAAATGCTCCAGGTGAGCTGCGCGTGGTATGAAATATTTGTAAGCATAGAATAAGGATAGGATGGGAGATGAGATTGATCATGCAAATAGGAGAGTATGAAATGGATCAGTTCATTTTATACCTGGGGTTAGATGAAAACGTCCTACCAAAGAATACTTCGGAATGGATGGGGTGACCCACACTGCAATGGTCTCTAATTCAGCTAATAATTGTGAATCAGCAGAAGATAATCCCCATGGGGCAACTGTAGGGGGTGACTGTGGATATTGAAGGTGTGAGCACGCTGGCTGAATTTGAAGTAATAAAGATAGTGGATGATACCAACCCCTATCTTGCACTCTTGGGAATTGATTGGGATACCGATATGAACGAGGTAATCAACCTAAAGAAGTGAAAGATGATATTTGAGAAGAAATCTCTATTCGTGATAGTACCTTTACATCATGCCAAAGGATCGCGCTATACTGAACTAGTTTGCGATTATGATAGTGATGATGATTTGGACTATATCTATAAGATAACAGTGGGAGACCAAGATTGGGTAAATCCCACCACGAATGGACGAATTACATGGTATCGTGAGAGTTCCTGCACTTCACATTGCGATGAAGAGTTAGAGCACTGGAAGAATTGGTTACATGAAGTGATTATGCTGAGCTGCAACATGATGACTCAGTCGCTATGCTATATGTCCTTAGAGGTAAGAAATATATCTACTTATGATGGCCTGAATGAGGTAGATATCTTTTTGGACACATTTGAAAGGGAGGTACTAGAAAATCAGTGCCTCCAGGTGTTGGAATGGGCACTACGCACTATGCCCGTATGATGGTGGGGTATGCATAAGGGAAGCTTTGATGATTGGTGTGAATGTAGGAGAATGATGAGAACACGCTTTCGGAAGCCAAAGATGCAAATGACAGACAAGTATGATGGGAAGGATGATCTGTGCACGCACTTGGCAAACTGGGCTCAGGCTTATGGAGAAAAGCCCCAACCTGAATGAGTACACTTGTTCAGTCACACCTTAGAAGTTGTCCTGATGAATTGGTATGTAGAGACAGAGCTTCACCATGGTACAATTCAATGGGATATCATGTGTGAAGGATTCATAATGACATTCAGTTTTGAAGATGGGTTTGACTATATTGCTTAGGTGCTACAAGAGGTGAAAGCAAAAATCTTTAGGATATCGAGGATCCTTTGGACTTGATTTAGCCTAAGTGGGCTATTCAGTTGAGTCATGTGTTGGAATGCTATAATGGAACAACTGTAGAAGAAGATGAGGATCTGTGAAAGATTAATATTTTGGAAACAAAAGGTCACCATGAGGTTGAAGAACCACAGATTGAGAAGCATGATATTATTGTGCCATTGAAAACGAAACAAGTAAACATTGGTATGGAGGCAGAACCCAAATTTGCAAAGATTGGAGACTACTGTGATGACATAACAGTGGATAAGGTCGTTGAATTACTCCATGAATACCAGGATTTATTCCCTACCAATTTTACAGATATGAAGGGGATAATCGGGGACCTAGGTGTTATGAAGATCACATTGAAACCTGTCATGAAGCCAGTTAAGAAAAGACCTTACCATCTCAATCCGAAGTATAAGGAGAAGGTCCACTTAGAGCTAGACAAGATGCTCGCGGCAGGCATCATTGAGCCTATGGAAGAGTCTAACTGGGTAAGCCCAATGGTAGTACAAGATAAGAAGTTGAAGGGTGAAATAAGTATATTCATACTCAGAAAGCTAAATGACGTCTGCGTACCTGATCCTTTCTCAACTCCATTCACCGTGAGGCATTGGACAATGTAGGAGGCTAGGAAGCATATTCCTTCACTGATGGGTTCTACAGGTATCACCAGATCAACACTTAGAGCTAGACAAGATGCTCGCGGCAGGCATCATTGAGCCTATGGAAGAGTCTAACTGGGTAAGCCCAATGGTAGTACAAGATAAGAAGTTGAAGGGTGAAATAAGTATATTCATACTCAGAAAGCTAAATGACGTCTGCGTACATGATCCTTTCTCAACTCCATTCACCGTGAGGCATTGGACAATGTAGGAGGCTAGGAAGCATATTCCTTCACTGATGGGTTCTACAGGTATCACCAGATCAAAATCACGCTGGAGGATAGGAGCAAGACAACCTTAGCGACTGAGTGGGATTGTTTTCAATACACTGTAATGTTGTTTGGATTGAAGAATGCACCTACGATATTCTTGCACGTAGTCGTTGCTATGTTCAAGGAATTTATTCATAAGCTCATGGAGGTATACTTTGATGACTCGACTATGTTTGGTCTTGTAAAATGCCATGTAGCAAGCTTGCGCTTGATGTTGGATACTTTTCGAAGATACCAGATCGTGCTCAACTTGAAGAAGTGTCAGTTTTATGTTCCTTTTGGAACCATGTTGGGTCATGTGGTTTGCAGACTGGGACTGATGGTAGATACCGTAAATATCGTGGTGATACCTTAGGAGAAACGAGATATTACAAAATTTTTATCAAAGGCTATGCCCAGATCACTGCACCTATGGAGAAATTGTTGAATAAAGCTGTCAAATGCTTCTAGAACAAGGACTGTAAGAAGAGCTTGGATATATTGAAATAAAAGATGGTCACTACACTGATTCTAGTCTTCTTAGATTGGAAGAAAGAGTTTCATGTACATATCCACACATAATGTATAGAGATAGGAGTAGTGTTGACATAGGCTGGCATGTAGGTTTTAACCCCATATAGAAACTACCTACATACAAATTCTAAAACACAAAAAATAAACAATGCAAGAGCATATCACATAAAACACATATACATAAGGATTTCCCCTGGATCCCAAAACTGGGACTACCATCTTGATTTTTCATTATGTTCCTTTCGATGTTACAATACATATTTATACATGTCAAAGCATCCAATAGCATGGAACAAAAACCATCGCGTCCAAAACCATGGACCGAGAACCATCATGTCCAAAACCATGTGTGGAAAATCATGCACAAAACCATAGGTAGGTCTGCCCAACCTAATATAGGGTCCAAAAAAAAAAAAATTGGGCACTGCCCTATACCCGCATAGAGTGGGGTTCCTACACCGCCTTCTAAAACAACCCTGTGGACCCCCCCCCCTACACAATCAGCGCAACAAAGAGGGGGATCTGCCCCCCTTCTAACCCCTCGGTTAACTATGTCAGCTAGTCATGGAAATAATATAACACAACCCAACATTCTCCCACTTGTTGTTTTCTTTCCATGGGCGGCCACAAGGGAGATTAGTCATTTATATAGCCTTGCAATGCCCATTGTTTCTCTACACTAAGAGAACATCTGAGAACTCACAGACTTTGTCAATGCATCTGTAGTATTCTTCAAATTGTCCACCTTTTTGTCTTCTATCATATCCCTCACAAAGTGATACTGAACATCAATGTGCTTCATCTTTGAATTGTATACCGGGTTCTTTGCCAAGAAAATTACAATTTGGCTGTCACAGACTATCCTTATAGCTCCCTATACTAACCCCATACTTGAACACAATCGCTGCAACCAAACTGCTTCCTTGCTTGCATGAGTGGCTTCCATGTATTCTGCCTCTGTAGTTGATAATACCGCTACAAATTGTTTCTTACTCATCCAACTGAATGCACCCCCAAATAAGTTAAACACATACCCACTTGTAGATATTCCTTGATCTAGATCTTTGACCCAGTCTACATCAACAAAGCCATGAATATCCAACACTCTATCCAATCCTGGTCTTCCTTGGTAGCACAAACCATAATCACTAGTGCCATGCAAATACTTGAAAACCTGCTTCACTATTGTTTAGTGCTCCTTCCTGCTTTTGACATAAACCTAATCAATACTCCCATTGCATGTGAAATGTTTGGTCTAGTACAGACCATCGCATACATTAGGCTACTGCGTGCACTTGCATATGGAACATGAGACATGTCGTGTTCCTCTTCTTATGTCTTGGAACACTATTTAGAAGATAAATTTACACCTACATGAATAAGAACCTTCACCAGTTACTATCCTTCATATTAAACCTCTACAATATTGTCTCACCATACTTCCTCTAGTTTAACCAGAGCTTCCTCTTTGTCCGATCTCTTTTAATTTCCTTGCCCAAAATACAGTTTTTAGCACCAAGATCTTTCATGTCAAATTTGGAGGACAAATGGGTCTTCAAATTCAGGATAGTTTCT
This sequence comes from Pinus taeda, assembly GCA_000404065.3. Lineage (NCBI taxonomy): Eukaryota > Viridiplantae > Streptophyta > Pinopsida > Pinales > Pinaceae > Pinus > Pinus taeda. The sequence goes on from APFE030793692.1 coordinate 253,972, forward strand.
TTGTCATTTCCAACCAGCAACATATTATCCACATACGAGACTAGATAAATAACATAGTCACCAATTAATTTAAAATACACACAATGATCTGCTTTGCTTCTGGTGAAGCCAAGTCTCTGTATAAATGTATCAAATTTCTGATACCACATCCTTGGTGACTATTTTAATCCATACAAAGAATTCTTTAACTTGCATACCAGTTCTTTCTTACCCTTCACGACAAAACATTTAGGTTTCTTCATGTAGATCTCCTCTTCTAGATCCCCATGAAGAAATTTTGTCTTCACATCCATTTGTTCTACCTCAAAATCAAAAGTAGCAACAATAGATAAAAGTAATCTAATAGAAGTTACGTTGGCAACAGGGGAAAAAATATCACCAAAATCAATTCCCAACACCTAGGAATAACCCTTTTCTACCAACCGAGCTTTGTATTTCTCCACCTCCTCTTCTGCATTTGTCTTCTTCTTGAACACCCATCTGCTACTAATGGGTTTCCTTCCAGCCGACAACTCCACCAGATCCCAAGCCTCATTTTTGTGCAAAGATGCCATTTCATCAACCATGGCCTCTTTCTAGATTTTTCCATCCTCTGAATCTACTGCTTCCTTCATAGTTTTGGGATCACCATCAGTAATAGATAAAGAAAAATTTGAATAGAAAGTATATGGAGTATACCTTTCTAGTTGCCTTCTTTCTCGAACTAATCTTCTCACACCCAGAGTTTGTGGCTCTTCATCTTGTGATTCCTCCTCTACTATAGAGTCTGATTCTTCCCCTTTTAGCTCAAACCCTATCTTCTTAGGTTCCTTTGGTTGGAATTCATGTTTAATAACATCTTTTACCTCTTTGAACACCACATCTTGGATGTACACAACCTTCCTTGTTATTGGGTCCAAAGCTTACAAGCCTTTAAACCATCCTTATACCCAATAAGGATGCACTTTTCATATTTACTCTCCAACTTCGTTTGTTTCTCCATTGGAACATGTACATATGCATCACATCCAAATACCCTTAGGTGTGAAAGAGATGGTTTCTTACCAATCCATACCTCTTTTGGAGTCTTATCCTCCAATGTTGATGAAGGTGATCTGTTGACCAGGTAACATGTTGTCTCCACCGCCTCAGCCCAGAATTCCTGTCCTAACCTGACACCACTGAGCATGCTTCTTTCCCTTTCCATCAACGTCTTGTTCATTCTTTCTCCAACTCCATTTTGCTCAGGTTTGTATGGAGTAGTCTTCTGCCATTATGTACCACACTTCTTATAGAATTCTTCAAATTCCTTACTGCAAAACTCTCCACCGTTATTTGTCCTCAACACCTTTATTTTCTTCTCTATCTAGTTTTCCACCAGAGCCTTGAATTCTTTAAACCTCTCAAAGACTTCAAATTTCTTCTTAAGGAAATATATCTATGTATTCCTTGAGAAGTAATCTATAAATGATACATAGTACATAGACTTACCGAGTGATGGAACCTCCACTAGTCCAAACACATCACTGTGCACAAGCTCTAATATCTGTTTCACCCTCTTACCATCAGAGGGGAAACTCACCCGATCCTGCTTCTCATATACACAATTTTCAGAGAAATCAAAATATAGAGATCTATTACTCATATCTTCTACCATACCTTTACCATGAAGTATTTGAAGGCCCTTCTCTCCAATATTTCCAAGCCTTTGATGCCACAGCATGGTCTTCTCTCCAGAGACCACTATATTTCTTCTCCACTTTTATGAACCACATAAATGTTGCACCCATCAATAATAGTGCTACCTTGCAGCACATATAATTTCCAATTCAACCTCCCCACATCAATACTAGTGCTTCTCGAACCATTTTGCTAGTATCCTTCTCGAACACTATTTTTACACCTACATCATCGCGCTTGCTTACAAAAATTCGATTTATGGCCAATACAAGAATATGTAGAACACCTGGAAGTGTTCTAACCCTTCCACCTTGCAACTTCAACTCTACTTTTCTGCAACCAACGATTCCAGTCTTCCTGTCATCCCCCAAGAACACATCACCACCACCATATTTCTCATACTCGTAGAACCACTCTCTATGGGGAGTGAAGTGAAAGGATGCACCTGAGTCAATCAACCATGCCTCATGATCTACATGTGTACTTGAAGAAGCCAAGTACACATCCCCACCTTCATCTGAGGTGGTTTTTTCCCTTGCAGAAGGAGCATCATCAGATCCCTTTCCTTAATCAAGAGATTTAGATTTACAATCCCTTTTGTATTGCCCTTCCTTTCCTTATTTCCAGCACACCACCTTTATAGGTTTTCCCGAAGATTTATATCTCCCTCTAGATTTAAATCTCTCTCTCTTGATGACTTATTTTTGTTTCTGTTCTCGGACCGTCCTCATACAGACAAGGCATCACCATTATGGCACTCCATATTTTTTCATCTCATCTCCTCCATCAGCAAGGATGAGACTATTTCATCAAACTACAAGGCAGTTGTATTGCTACCTATTGCAATAACCAGACTATCCCACGAATCTAGTAGAGAACACAATAAACTAATGCACACATCTTCATCTGAAATTTTAATATCAACAGATAAAAACTGACTTACCATAGTATTAAATGTGTTCAGATGATCTATCACTGAGTCTCCATATTTCATCCTCATGTTATATAACTTTTTCCACAGGAATAGTTTATTCACCAGAGATTTAGATTGGTACAAAGTCCTTAAATTGTCCCACAAAGCCTTTGCCATAGATTCCCCTGATAAATTCAGCAATACTGAATCTGAGACACATAATCGTATTGTGCTCTTTGCCTTTCGATCCAACTTCTTCCATTCTTCATTGAACACTCTGGTTGATTTAGTACCCAAATCTACCACGATCCACTAATCTTTATCCACCAACAGGTCCTCCATCTAGAGTTTCCACAACTCAAAACTCTGACTATTAAATTCCTCAATCTCTATCTTTACACCGCTCACCATCTTCTTTCACCACCAGAATCAATCTTCACAGATCTCCCATGAAACAGGGTCTACCACAGGCTCGAGTGAAACCCCTCAGCAACAAAGGCGTACCCTTGAAGCCAAAATAACTCTGATAACAAATGTAGGTTTTAACCCCGTACATAAATTTCCTGCATATGAATTCTAAAACATAGAAAATAAACAATGCGAGAGCATAACACATAAAACACATATACATAGAGATTTTCCCCTAGATCCTAAAACTGGGACTACCAGCTTGATTTTTCATTATATTCATTTCAATGTTATAATACATATTTATACATGCTAGAGCATCCAATACCATGGACCAAAAACTATTGTGTCCAAAACCATGGATTGAAAACCATGATGTCCAAAACCATGGACCGAAAACCATCACATCCAAAACCATGTGTGAAAAATCATGCCCAAAAGCATAGGTAGGCTTGCCCAACCTAAGATAGGGTCTAAAAGAAAAATTTTCTGCGGCACTGCCTCGGACCCCGCAGAGTGGGGTTACCTACACCCCTCAAACCCCCTATGACCCCCCTACTACACAATCAGCATAATGAAGGGGGGGCTTTGCCCCCCTTCTACCCCCCCAGTTAACTATGTCGGCTAGTCGTGGAAAGAAAATAACACAACCCAACATGGCAGAGAAGGCTTGGACCATCCTATTGCGTTTGCAAGAAGAAGGTTATCCAAGGCAAAGAATAACTATTCCACCATCGAGTGCGAAGGGTTAGCCATGGTGTATGCACTCCATAAGTTTAGGCACTACTTGTTGGGTGGCCATTTTAATATGTATAAAGATCACTCCATGCTGAAGTACCTGTTCAATATGCTTGTGTTGGGGGGAGAATTTGCAGGTGGCTCTTATTGTTCCAAGAGTATGATTTTGAAGTTATTTTGAAACCTAGACGACTAAACGTGGGTCCAGACCATCTATCACACATTAAAATAGGGGAAGAGCCCACTAATTTTGAGGAAGGATCTTCTAACACATAGCTATTTATAGTGCACATTGTGGATGGTCATTTCATGGATATAATAAACTTACTATTGACAGGAACTGCCACAGAAGGATACATTGTCTAGTAGAAGAAGGAATTAGTGGTGCACGTGACAAATTTCTCTATCATTACTGGACATCTGTACAAAATGGGGTCTGATGAGATGTTACGGTGATATGTACTAGAGTTTGAAAGAAGCATCCTGATGGACACTCATGGGGGAGCCGCAGGAGGACATTATTCAGGCAGAGCAACTACACATAAGATTCTACGTGTAGTGTTGTGGTGGCCAACCATCCATCACGACTCAAAAGCATATTGCAAGGTGTGTGATGTATGTCAAAGGACTAGCATACCATGATGGAGGGATGAGATGCCTTTGAATCCATAGATGATGTTGCAACCTTTCAATAAGTGGGCGATAGATTTTGTGGGACCTATTCAGCCCCAAGGAAAGATGGGAGAAAGGTACATTATCACTGCGACAAAGTATTTGACTCATTGGGGGGAGGAACAACCTTTGAAGGATTGCACAGATGTGACTGCTGCAAATTTTCTCTTTGAGTAGGTACTGACACGATTTGAATGTACAAAGATCTTGATGAGTGATTGCAGTACACAATTTCTAAATGACACGACCAGCATGTTGACAGAGGAATTTCAGGTATATCACTAGAAGAGCATGCCTTATCACCCATAGGCTAATGGGATAGTGGAAGCATTCAAGAAAGTTCAAGAGAACATGCTAACCAAGGTTTATAATGCTCAATGAAGTGATTGGGACCTACACATACCTGCAGTACTATGGTCTTATCGAATGACATGCAAAAAATTGACTGGACAAACCCCCTTTAGGCTTGTCTATGGGGTTGAAGCGGTAATGTCTATGGAATATATTGTGCCTAGTCTACACATAGCAGTGCTCATGGGTATGATGGATCATAGAGCCCTAGAGGAAAGGCTCACACAGCTGGATGAGCTCGAAGAAGTGAGATGTTTAGCTGGATTTCACTAACAGGTCTGGAGGCAATACGAAAAAGCATGGCATGATCGACATAGCAAGCTGCACACCTTTAAGGTAAATAACCTGGTTTTGTTATATGATAGTATGATAAATTTCCAGGGAAATTCAGAATGCAATAGTTAGGGTGCTATGTCATTAATTAAATTACCGATGGAGGAGTAGTACAACTGGTCAAATTTAATGGAGAACCCTTCCTAGGAAAGGTGAATGGTAGTTACTTGAAGCCATACACCGGCAATCTGGCCATGTGACTAGATGAAGGTAGCACAGTCTTAGCACTCCAGGTAACTAAAAGGAGGCACAGAACTATAAAATACACTACCCATATTGGGGAGTTGTGCACTTTGAGGTCTATGAAAAGCAAGGAAGTGTCAGAAGGTCCACGGTAGTGCGGATGGAGTTGTGCTATCCAGGGATAAATCACACATGTCGACCGGAAAGTGACTGTTAAAGTCAGTACTCATGATTTGATGGTAGAAGTGTGGCCAAACGAAGTGGGTGGTTGGCATTTAAGATGAAATTTATGTATCAGATCCTTGAAAAAATGTTGCCAATCTAGCATTGATGAACGAAATTTGGGGGGAATGATCAGACTTGAATTCAAAATGCCCTATAAATTACAAGTGGGTGTCTAGCGAAAAACACTTGGCATTTTGAGAATTGAGTTGTTCAGCTCTTAGGCACCCATAACTAAGAATTCTTCAAGGCTTTCAAAGAGAATCCCACATTTGCAAACTTGCAAGAGACGTTGTGAGCATTGTTAGAAAGTGTTATTTCAGCACCCATAGAAATTATAAATACCGAGGAAGTAGTAGAGGAGTCGGCACAGGAAGTGGAAATAGAGGCAAAAGTAGCTACTCCAAAAGTGGCCAATGTATTGGTAGAGGTCCCTAAATCATCGAAGACGCTGATAACAAAGCTAACCCCAACCAAGGAAACTGTGAAGGACAAGAAGGGCAAGTAGGCTTCCATATTGGTGCATGCATCGCCAAGGAGAAACCCACCAAAACCCACTACACAAGAGAAAGTCAAGGCCATAAAATTATAACTAGAGGAGGAAGACATTGAAGACATCCTGATGGACGATGAGGATGTGGGAGTTGAAGTGGAGGAGATTGAAGCCCACAGTGTGGACCCTATTACTCGGTTGTTAGAATATGTCCCTCCATACAAACGTAAGACCAAGATATCAAAAGCCATCGATGAGATTAAGACTACCTTGCAAACCCCTCTGCTGCTAGATGAAATTGTTTTTGATGGACCGCGCTTGGCACAAGTGTCGCTACTAAAACTTGATAACTGGGACCTGGCGGACCATGAGAAGTTCCCAAACGTCGTAACCGAGTAGATGATGTGTCACATTATTGATACAAATACGGGAATGACCGCATTGGAGCCATGGAGTTGGCTCAAGGGAGAAAAAAAGGCAGGGTTGCTCAACCTGATCTGGCTACCACACTACAATCGCACCCCAGTGACAGTTTTTGTCAGCAAGAAACTTCTATGCTTAGTGCATGATGGGTGTCTATCACTAGAGGAGCTGATACCCATCATAGATAGGTTTACTCACTTGATAATTCGACTACCATATACAAGAGAGAATCCAACCATGATCTTTGGCAGAAAAGGTGGCGAGCAGGCTCTAGCTGAATAAATGAAAGAAAAATTTAAACTAGTGAATAAGCCACACAGATACACTATATCGAGCATCTGTGGCCCCACTATGAAGGTAGCCACATAGATCTTAGCGTGGAAGGTGATGAGGAAGTGTCACACTGATGAGGTGCTGGTGCCTATCGTCGCGCTCACATCACAGTGCACTGAAGGAGTCGAGTTTAACTAGTCAGACTACCTTTGGGGAGAGTTCTTGGTGAACTACCACGAAGTATAGGAGCTCAGCAAGATGTTCCACTACACATGGATCTTGCTGTCAATTATGCTGGTAGTATGGTAGCTACTAGAGGATAGCTAGTGAGTCAAGGACAACAAGGTCTTTTGGATCTTGATGGAGATGAAAAACTGGATGGCCATCAACCCCAAACCATGATTGTTGCCTATGGTGTATGCCAACCTACAGGGATACGCTGAATTCAAATATGACTTCCATCGAGTATCCATCGGGATAAGAAAGGACCCTATGTAGAAATGGTATGACTTGCCTTATTTGGAAGTAGATGACACCATTGATGCAATGCTTAATCAATGGCCAGCGAAGTGGCACGCTACCATGGACTTGAAATGGGAGGGAGAAAGTCCGCCATGCAGAAGAATAAGTAGGAGGCCAAGCTTAAGATGGCACAGCTAACTGAGAAGAGGAAAAAGGAGGCCATTGATAAGGCCCAAGTAGAGTGCAAGGCTGCGCAGTAGGCAGGGAAGCAAATAGGTGGGATAGAGTGGGGCTTTGAAACAGTCGCAAGGTCACCTTCACTTAAGACAGAGGAAGAAATATAACAACATAGAACAGACCCTCAGGAGACATCCACCTGCATCAAGTGCCCAAGGGAGCTCAAGAAGGGAGGGCCCAAGAAGAAATCGAAGGTGACCAAGTCTTCACTAGACCTTATCACACTAACAAAGGGTGACTTGCATGATATTGATGACACAGTGAGGGATGTCACCATAGAGGACCTACAAAAATTTGAAAAACAACAATAGATCATCCTAGGGGCTATCTAGACAGGGTTGCAGGTGCTATAGACCCATGCGCCGCAAGCTGGCACAGTATCTACTAGCCTAGCTATCGACAGTTTAGAGGCTGCTAATATGTTGTGCATGAAGGCTTCCAGTGCGATAGTGCTACCTGATGGAGCACTGAAGACAGAGAATGAAGTGGATAGACCCACTGTCAGTGCCTTGAAGGGAGTAGGGTTGAACCTGGTACTGCTCTCGCATGAAGCGCTCCACCTCTTGCAGGATGGAGTGATTACAAAGCTAAGGGCCCATGAGCACTCCACCCTCCAAGTGATCAGTGAACAACAGATCAAAACGAGAAGATGGCCATATACATAAATGCTTCCATCATCACTGAGACTGAGGCAACCAATCAGAGCAAGAGTATTATGCAGGTCATTGAGGAGGCATGCTAAACAGTCCCATAGTTGGCCATTTCAAAGGAGGAGCCAGTTGAGTTATGCATCAGTAAGCTGGCCATAGGGGTCCACGAAACTCAGAGTAAGATGGCGCAGGTTCAGTTGGAGTTGAACTTGCAAATTACAGAGTTACAGTTGAGGGCCCAACCTTTAAATATGTCTGAAATGAAGGAATAGCGGGTGGGCACTATCACAGATGAAGTAGTGGTAGCAGCTAGTGCAGTAGGAGATTGCACACAGTTGTTTGAGCAGTCATTTGAGGTCCTGACAAGCTTGCAGGAGGACCCCAACATATAGAGGCTAGAGACAAAATCATGTAAGCTACAACACCACTATGATGAGGCTATGGGCATAGCGGGAACCGTCGCACTGACATAGAGACTAACTAAGATGCAGGAGGCCAAGCAGCTAAACACACAGGTGAATGCCGCACTGCACAAGAAAGTAGTGATGAAGGAAAGACTAAAGCCCTAGCTAGAGGAGACTTACACAGTGATAGGATCTATCAAAGGAAAGCTTGTGACTCCGCAAGTGACACTGAAAAAGCTTTAGGCTGACAGTGCAGGAGTAGTGACCGAGTAGATAGTGGAAGATGTAAAGCAGGCAGTCGCACAGTGCACGACTGAGGTTTCAGTTATACGACATGAGCTAGAAGGGCTTCCCGCAAAGACCTTTATGCTTACCAAGTGACTCGATGGAAAGTTATGATGTTTGTGTTCGGGGCCTTTTGGAAGTGGGATCCCCCAAGGATAGTTTTGGGGCTAAAAGCCCATGTTTTGGTCAAATATTGTAATAAAAGTATAAAGACTCCATGTTTTGTGGTCATGGAGTGTGAAGGTGTCATAAGTCGTAAAGGGTTGTCCACCCTTAGTTTTGTAAAGCAAAGTTGGCTATAAGAGATCTACCCATGGTCCGCGGACCATGGTATTGTATGAAAAGAACTATGCTCTTAGTAGTTAGAGACACAAGACACAATATATTTCATGTAAGAGAGTCATAGCTCGGAAGTAAGATGTCTAAGTTTAGGGTCATGGAAAAGGTAGAGGCTAGAGCTCAGTGCACGAAGGCCTAGGGTAGAAGTCCGCAGCTGAGTGCATGGACCTCTCTAGCTATGTGCACAAGGGGGGATATAGTTTGTAATCACTCGGAAGATATCCATAAAGAGAAATATTATGCAATTCCTATGTCTTTGTTATGATTAATGCATCTTGTCATTTTATGTATGAATTCCCTTTATAATGCTTATTTGATGTGTGAATGAATGCAATTACATTGGATAACTGAACGCAATTAAGAATATATGTTTACATGGTACTAACTGGGCTCTAATAAGATAAGTAAGACACTTAGACTAATTTGAAAATTTGTGCAATATGTTGCCTTAGCAACGCGAAAGTGTCTAGATCAAGGATTAGGGATGCGTGAAGGTCAATCATACCTTTTTATAGAGGTATTGAATGACAGAATAGACGGCTTGTCTGGCAAGCGCTAGACAAAAGTGACCTGTGTGAAGGCAGGAATAGAAGGAATTAACTGACATCAATACCATTTGAGGGTGCAGAAACTTGGTTCTAGCATGCCCACATACTGCTTCGGGTGAGACTTTGGTCCATGCTCTGCGGGCTGATGCCAAAAGGGCTAGTAGTGTAGGGATTTGTTTGGCTAATTAATGTTGAACCTATGTCAGGCCCCCTCAAGCCAAAAAATGGTTCTGTTGCTAGGACGAGAATTTGCATAAGAGATGTGTGATGTTGTATCACTAGAATCTAACTAAGAAAGAGATTAGAGACTGGTTGGATAGGAAGATTCACAAATTTGTGACACAGGAGAACATAAACCCATGACTAACAAAGGAACAATGGTTGGACATATACCTATATATAGAGATCCATGAAATCTTTTTCTACTCCATTCCAATTGAGCTATACGAGTGGATCACGAAGCTAGCATATATCCAAGGAAGGTGGAAACTTGACGGTCCTATTGTTTGGACCCTAAAGCTAGTACAAAAATTAGAAGCATTTGAGGAAAATATTGACTGCGTTGTCGATCATTGGATCGATCATGTCATAGAAGGATTTGTGACTGAATTCGAGGTTGACACCTTAGTCAACTACAACGAGGCAAAGTGGCACTTTCTCAAAGGGCTAGGAGGTAAGTACGTGAAATCTTTGAATACCTGGATTAAAATTCTATTGTGCGAGAACGGGTTATGTAGCTACCTTGATGTTTGGAGCTACCGAAAGCGGAAAAATTTATAGGAACAAAGGAAAAGGGGGTCCTGAATATAGTCCATTAATTTCACCTCCGCGCGGTAATGAAGAAGGGATAGTGCAGGTTTCACTATGAATTTCTATTAGATAATAAGACAAGGATTCTCGCGTATACCACCTCCACTCACACCACTTCCAACTTCACCACCATCAGCTACAATTTCACCCGTACCACCTCCACCACAGTTCAGCATCACAAATTTAGTGAAGTTGCCTTTATTCAAAGGCTTGGGAAATGAGGACCTGGACTAGTTCTGGTTCGTCGTAACAGCCGTATGGGAAGCTTAGGGCATTACAGATGATCACATAAAGAAGGCGACATTAGTTATTTCTCTGCAAGATCACGCGCTAACCTGGTAAATCAAGTACTCTAATGATAACTCAAATGTTGTAGTGGCAGACGTCTAGACAACATTGAATAAAGAATTCAATAGGCCTAAATCTGAGACACAATTTATTGTGAGGTTCAAAGAAATCGTGATGCAACCAAGCGAGACACCTTGGGAATTAGATCTGAAGTTGAACCATAAGATCCGTGAATCTAACATGAACTTAACAGACGAATAGCATCATGAATGGTTTGTGGCTTCGCTCCTGCCAGGCTTAAGGGTTGCATTATTACAACACACTATAACAAATTAGGAAGAGGCCTTGGAAATTGCCATGAGATTGCATGAAACACTAATGTAAGATCCAAATTTCGGGGTTCAGTAGATCCATGCACAGTTGAAGAATCTTTGCCTTGAGATGAAAAGTTTGAAGCAGGACAGAACAGCTCGACCAGAGGTGCGCGAAGACGTTTGGTGCCTGAAATGCAAGAGTTAGGGGCATGAAAAGAACTATTTCCTGGTCTTTACGAACTATATTGCAAGAGGAGGACTGATTCCCTTGAGGCAAGAAGCTCAAGTAGGACCGAGTGTCGAGCCTACATTGTGGTGCACTATATGTCATGGAGCTGGAAAACATGCACGGATAATTGTGATTTGTTATAGAAATTTGTGCAGACACCACAATAATTGTTCTACAACTTTTGTAGGTTGTAGGGTATGATGAGCATAATTGCAGGAGTTATGAATTAATGATGGATAGAACTCCCACCTATAGGGTTCATGCAGAAATGTGTCCCCCTAACCAGAGAGCAGGGATGGTGCAGACAGGATTTCAGGGGCACAAACAAGGCTAAAGTAGAGGAGGACCTGACAGAGGTCAAGGACAGTTGATCTGCTACAATTGTGGAGGACCAAGAGACTATTCCTACAATTGCACTAACCCAACATGTCCGTATTTCAGTTTCTCTATAAGAACATTTTTCGAAATAAAGAAGAGCTCTTAAACTAGTTTTCACCAAGAGTTATAGGTGGTTATTTCTAGGGTCACATTGACCAAAAATCACTGTGTTATTTTCTTTGTGTAGCTATCATAATTTGGCTATGTTTAATTTCTGCAATTTCAACAGTTGTGAAATCTCTAAATTCATGTTTTTAGAAAACACTTTCATTTCCAGATTCTAGAATATTTTTTATCATGCCTGGATGTAAAACTAAATGCATGGAGTGATAAGGAAAACTGATAACTGGAGTAGGGGTTGAAATTTCTTCATGGTATCAAAGCTTGGTTGGCTAAAAATTTTAGTTTGGGATAGCAAAGTGAAAATTACAGGAAGCTAATTTTTACACAAAAAACATAAACCTTTACCACAAATTTGAAAATTTCAGTTTAGTAGGACAATGAAACATGTGTTTGGATTTGAGAGTGGAAGATAGGTTGGATGTGCAAAACAACTACAATGCATGGAAGGCGAGAATCCATAACATCTTTGAGGAAGAAGAAGTATGTGGCATTATGGTAAATACCACACAAAACCAAGTAGTAGTACCTACTGACACTGTACAGTTGGAAGAGTTAAAAAAAAAGAATGTTAAGGAAAAAACATTGATTCTAGAAGGAATCAAATATCATGTCATTCCTCATGTGAGAGGAAAGAGTTATGCACATGAGATGTGGACATCCTTGACCAATCTTTACCAAATCTCAAATGAAAATAGAAAAGTGGTCCTAAAGGAGAAACTCAGGGCCATTAAAATGGCTAAGATTGATAGTGCTACAACATACCTCACAAATATCACTTCAGTGAGAGATGTGTTAGCAGCCGTAGGTGAGATCATTACACCTAGTGACTTGGTAAGGATTTCTTTGAATGGTCTTTCCAAGACTTGGGAGAATTTTTTGGATGGCATTATTGCATGAGAAAACCTTCCCAATTGGGAGAGTTTGTGGGATGATTGGATTCAAAATGAGATTAGAAAGAACCATCTTGTGGTAGCCAAACAATTGGAGGAGGATGATAATGTGGCATTATTAGTGAGAGGTTAGAAGGGCAGAGCAAAGAAGCAAGCTTCCAACAGTGGAGGTAAAGGAAAAGGTAAAGGCAAGTAGCAGAACAAGGAGATGGAATATTCCAAAGTCAAATGTTCGAATTTTCAAAAGTTGGGACACTATGTTGTTGTGTGTCTGGAGAAGAAGAACAATAAAGGGATATGTAAACCCATGGAAGCTTCTGCAGATATAGAGAACTTCTTAGAGATATTTGATCAAGAGTTTGAGTTCATAGCTTGTGAGGCCACTAGTGTAGAATCACCTACCATATAGGTTCCAAGGGAGTGTGCACTCCCTGCTACTAGCATAGAATCTTCTAGCATTTGGTATGTTGACAGTGGCACTTCCCACTACATGACAAGAGTTGGAGAGTACTTCTTAGAGCTTTTAGAGGATGATACTGAAATGGAGGTAGTACTTGGTGATGACAAAATTTTTAGAGCAGTTGGTGTGGGGACATTGACATTTGATAGGGGACCCAAACTTCCCTTGAAAGTGTTAGATGTTCTATATGTGTCTGGAATGAAGAAGAACCTAATATTTGTCTCAACACTTGAGGATAGCAGATATGATGTGTTGTTCAGGAGAGGGTAGGTGCTTATATATCCTAGGGGAACTCAAGCTTATTTAGCTAGAGTGATTGGTGTGCGCCATGCCAAGGTGTACAAGTTCTCATTCTAGCCCCTGATGGCATTGAGAAGAAGCACCCAAGACAAAACCAATAGCAGATCTAGAAGTTCAGAGTTGTGTGAGATTTGACACTGCAAGATGGGGTACATGTATCATGGGGCCTTGAGTACATTGCGGGAGATCACCAGTGGTGTGCTGGATTTCAGTTTTGATCACCTTGGTGTATGCAGAAGATGTGCTATGGGGAAGTTTGCCAGATCCCCTTTTCCCAGCAGTGACAGCTGAGCGACTGGGATCCTTAACTTGATTCATACCGATGTGATTGGTCGAATGTCTCATGTATCCTTGAGTGGCTATGAGTACTATGTTTTATTCATTAATGACCACTCTATGAAGACCTGGATTTATTTCTTGAATACCAATAGTGAGGTCTTCAAGTGGTTTCAAGAGTTCAAAGCTCTTGTGGAGACCGAGAAAGGTATGAAGATCAAGGTCCTTAGGTCAGACAATGGAGGGGAGTATACCCTTGGTGAGTTTGTTGATTTTTGTGCGAAGGAATGCATTAGGATGGAGTTCACTTTTCCTTACAACCCCCAATAGAATTGGGTTGTGGAGAGGAAGAACAGATCCATTGTAGGGGATGCCAAATCCATGCTTCATGATCATGGGTTATCTTTATTTTTTGTGGGAAGAGGCCTACAACAATGTTGTGTACTTGTAGAACAGGAGTCCACATTGTTCCTTGGGGAATGTGACTCTTGAGGAGGCTTTTTTTGGGAAGAAGCCTGATGTTGGGCACTTTTGTATCTTTGGGTGCCTTACAAATTCTTATATCCCCAAGGAGAACAGGACCAAGCTAGAGCCCACTTCAGAAAAGGGCATCTTTGTGGGTTACAATGAGACCTTGAAAGCTTATCAGATGTATATTCCTACACAGATGAAAGTGGTTGTCAGGCAGGATGTGAAGTTTGAGGAGAAGAGAGCTTTCAGGAGGTCACAGAGTTAGAGTATCCAAAGTCACAAGACCCTCAAGAGAAGCTAAGTCAGTCAGAGGGATCCATTGGTCAGGGATTAGGAAGTACATTGATTACAGTGTCAGGTCCATCGGTGAGGAGTGGTTCTCAGAGTCAGGTGGGTGGTTCTTCGGGAGCATGTAGGGTAGTCCATAGAGCAGTTCACAAACTAATCCACCAATGGATAGTTCAGATGGTACTTGAGCATCTATAGGCATAGATTTAGGCATACGGTCAGTTGGAAAGCCTTCAAGAGTCCATGCTTGTGGTGATGACGAGGATTCTTTCACTCTGGTGGGAGAAATATTCTTAGGGAAGAGGAAGCCCAAGTGCCTGCAAGATACCTTATGAGAGGCCACATTAGTTTTTGGCTCAAAGAGACACATTAAAGAGAGTAAACCACCTGAGTGGTTCTGTAGTTACATGGAATTGGTAACAAGCATTGTTGACTTTCAACCTTTTAGTTATGAGGAGGAAGCCATCTAGTAGGTTTGGAGAGAGGCTATGATGGAGGAATATTCTTATATTATGAAGAACGATGTTTGGGAGGTAGTGTCGAGGCCTGAAGGTACATCAATTATTACCTCTAGATGGATCTACAAGATAAAGAATGCTGCATATGGCAACATCAAGAAGTTCAACTCTTGATTTTTGGTGAGAGGGTTCTCACAGGTAGAGGGAGTTGACTATGGGGAGACCTTCACTCTCGTATCTTGCTACACTTCTATTCACTCCACCAGATGGATGTGAAGACCACATTTCTCAATGGCTTCATTCAGAAGGAGGTTTATATTGAGTAGACATGGGGCTTTGAGGTGCATGGGAAGGAGTCCCATCTATGCATATTGAAAAAGGCACTCTACGGCCTGAAGCAAGATCCTAGATCTTGTTACTCTAGGATTGATACATACTTACAGTAGTTGGGTTTCACAAAGAGTGAGGCTGATCTGAGCCTATACTTCATTGTGGTGGGTGAGGAGCCTCTCATTCTAGTGTTATATGTTGACGACTTAATCATCGCTAGTGCTGAGAGACTCATTAAGGGGTGCAAGAGAGATCTTGCTTTAGAGTTTGAGATGAAGGATATCAGCTTGATGCATTATTTTTTGGGATTGGAGGTGTGGCAGGAGGAGGGGAATTTCTTCCTAGGAAAAGGGAAGTACATTGAGGATATTCTTAAGAGATTTCACATGGAGGAATGCAAACCCATGTCTACACCTATGATCAGTAACTAGAAGAAGCTTCATGCTTTTGATTTCGAGTTCGTGGATCCTACTCTATATAGACAGTTGATTGGTAAATTTATTTATTTTTTCAACACTCGTCCAAATATATGTTTTGGAATTAACACTATGATTCAGTTCATGTGTGAGCCAAAGAAAGTGCACTGGGTGGATGAAAACACATTCTTTGTTACTTGTAAGGGACTGTGGATTTTGTTTTGGATAATAGATAGGGTGATGGAGTGAGACTGGCAGGGTACACAGATTCAAATTGGGTAGGTTGTGCTTCAGATAGGAAGAGTACTTTTGGGTGTTGTTTTGGGTTGGGTTCGACAATTGTGTCATGGGTCAGCTGGAAACAACAATCATTTGAATTGATCTTAGCTGAGGTAGAGTATATGGCTACTAGTTTGGCTAGTTGTGAGGCCATATAGGGTTGCAAGATGTTATTTGGTCTATTTGGTCAAGAATTGAGACCATCAGTCATTTATTGTGATAATCAGAGTTACATAAAACTCAAGGATAATATAGTTTTTCATGACAGGTCAAAGCATATTGAGATTAAGTATCACTTCATTAGAAACTATGTCCAAAAGGGAGCTGTCAATGCAAATATTCCATCTCCCATCTTTCTTAGGGACTATCACTAATGGAGAGACCCGCTGACTATCAGAAATGTTGTAGATGAAGTTAGCATCTAAGAGTTTTTGTAATTCCTGATTAAAAATATCTCTTAGTGTGGGATTCATTCATCTCTAGGGTTGTCGGACAAGTCAGGCCCCCTCTTGGATATAGATATGATGAGTACAAGTCTTAGGAGGAATTCCTTTCATTTCTTCATAACTCCAAGCGAATGCATCCAAATTATCTCGCAACAAGGTAACAAGTTGATCTTGGTGAGAGGAATTCAGGTCTAAACTAATGTGTAAAGATTTGCCTAGACTAATTTGAACAAGAGTGGTCTTGGGCTTAAGAGTACAGGAATATGATGCCACAGTATGGGATAAAGAAGGTTGGGAATCAGAATCTAGACTAAAGATTTGATCAAGTGTATCAAAACTAGGAATAGTGTCTAGATTGTTCAATAAATCTCATAATTCACCATCATGGGTGGACTCAGTATGATGCTGAGTTGAAGAAATGGGTCAGGTCTCCTCATCACTATTGTCATAATCTAATAATAAGGTATCCTTGAGTTCTTGAATAGATATAGCAGGTTTGTATAAGGTAACATTTGTCCTAGATTCTCCATGTTAGATGAACATATCACTGAAGTGACATCCAATATAAGCATTGGCTGTGGCAAGCCATGGTCATCCCAGAATTAAAGGATGTCCTCCCAGTAGATTCTTTCATTGAAGCAAAATGAAATCCGTGATGTATTCCCATGAATGTATAGATACAACCACTTCATCCAATACATGACCGGTCTTGATTTTAGATCTGTCTACAAGTTCAAGCACGATGGTGTAGGATGAATATGGCCCAACCCAAGTTGTTCCATGGTTTGCTTGGTCATCACATTGATGGCCACCCCCAGGTCTATTAATACATTAGGGATAAGGATATAACCTATCTGGATATAAACAACCGAGTTTCCAGGATTTGTGTATTTCTCCATTAATACACATATTTTCATCAACTTAGCTACTCTACCAACAAACTGAATGGTTTTAGGTTCTATTCTCTTCGTCCCTGGATTTTTAAGACATAATTCTCGAATGGTATTTGTACAGATTGGAATTTATCGAATAACATGAAGTAAAGGGACCTTTATACAAATATTCCTTAATTCAGAAGCTAGAGTGGAATCAGGGTCACTCTTTTCCATGACCAACCACTCTAGATAAGGGGGCTGGTTTGAAGAAGATAGTGAATCTAAAGGTATGTGAATGGGCTGAAGGGTGACATTGTTTTTCAAATTATTAGGAGTTACCTCCTCAATAATCATCGTGGACTATTTTTTTTTTTTTTTTTTTTTTTTTTTTTCTGGTTTAACTACCCTTCCCAATCTCAATTGAAGCTCATTTATCCCAACTAGCAGGGTTCGATACGTAGAAAGAGGGGATGGTCCAACTGAATGAATCGATTGTACTACCTTATTATTAGGATTCAATACCAGTTGAGCAGGTAGTTGAGGTGGTCTAAATGGTGGTAGCAAAGGAAATGGTGGCAATGATTGACTTTGATGAGGTAGAGAGGGAAAATATGGTTGTGACATATGGTGTGGTGCATAGGAAGGAGGATATGGTGGCATCTAAGTAGGATAGCAATGATATGAATGGTTTGGCCCTCTCCATCCTTATTGCCAAGGTTGAGAGGATTGTCCATGATGAAAATGATTTTCGTGCTGCCAATGTTGAGAGTGATTGTTATTATTATATAGGAATATGAAGGCACATTATAGCCATAAAAATGTGGTTCAGGAGCCATACCTACACTTACCTATGGCCAATTTATTCATCCTCCCATGGCATGTAATGGTTCAGGTTCGGAATGCTCTTCTTGAAATAAAACTTTTAATATAGTTATGGAGAGGAGCTCTTTGGTGGCATGGTTTTCCAAAAAAATCACATATTTACTAGAACCTATCATATGAGAAGGACACTCTTAAAGGATGCTTTTTCCTACATTTTGGACAAAAAATAGACAATGACTGTTGTTCCTTTTCTAATTTGTGCCGAAATTTCAAAGAGTCTATTTGTTTGATAATAATTCATTATTTGAATTTTCATGTTGTCCATTTTATTCTCCATTCTTATGATCATAGAATCTGTAGATCCCAGTTTGTTATTTTTTCTTGGTCCTCCTTTAGTGGATCTAGATTAATTGATGGAGAACTTCCTGCACAAGTTACAAATCTGTTCAAAAGTTTTCTGAGCAATGTCTCCTTGTCCTAACAAATTCAGATTATGTCTAGAATCCTCTGTAAGTTCTCGTAGGAACAAGGTTTGTGTTTGGACCTTTGGATTACAAAATATTTATAAGTAATCCTCTAAAGTCTCATCGCCACCTTGTACAATAATGAAGATCTCATCCTTCATTTCTCTACTTTTACAATATTCCTAATATTTATTAAAAAATAATCTCTTCATTTTGTCCCAAGAACTTACACTGTTTCCTCCTAGTCCCATGAACCAACACAAGGCTGAATCCTTGAGAGTTGTAGGAAACAACTTTAATTTATGGGCATCAGAGGAATAATCATAACTTCGACACAATCTATCAAACTTAGAAAGAAATGAATCTGGGTCTTCATGCAACTTACCATTAAAGTGTGGAAGATATTAAGGTGAAATATTCTTCATTTGTACATTCACTTCTGAGTTCACGATTGGAAATCTAAAAGTGACTTCTCTTCATTTACCTGGTTCTCGCCAGTCCCCTCTGCATGGTCTTCATGATCTGCCATTATTGTGCCTCCAATCGGAACACGTATAGAAGTTGAAGGTTGACTAATGTTGAATTGAACTTTCCCAACACCATTAGCCTCTTTCTTCCCCTTTTCAGGGTGTGCCACACCTGAATCAATGTTTCCAGAATCCAAGTGGATTGTTTTGGCGTGATGAGTCTGGGTTTGCTTGGACTTTCTACATACAAAAGAAGGTCCAAAATGAGAAGAGTTTTCAGATTTTTCAATGGTTTCTTAGCCTTTATTGGGATTTGGACCCCTACATTTCTTAGGCATTCATTTAAAAAAAAAATCAAATCCAAAAAAACAAAATTCAAATGCTTAGAAAGAAAAAGAATCTATTAATTTCTGCAATGAATAAAAATCATCACTCGTAAAATCCTCAAAACAATAGAAGCATACTACAGAAAAAGTAATAGTAAACTTACCCATATTGCAGAAAATGGAAAGCTCTTACAAATTTCAAATCGCCTCCTTGACAATGGTGCCAAAATGTTGGGTGCAAGAATTGTGGTTAGGTAGAATCCTTCAATACTTAACTATCAACCCAGGGGTTTTGTAAACTTAGATACGAAGCATAGGAAATGCCAGAAATGATATGAAATTTTCCAAAATCTATTCCTACTTCCTTAATTGTAATCTTCCAAAATCAAAAGGAAAAGATCACCCGAAAGTTTACACCAAAGATATTCTAGTGTTGGAATGTGAAAGAAAGTACTCTTGCAGGAAAATAATTGAAAGGAACTCTCAAACTTCTTACAAATAATCTTGACTAATGAAAATGTAAATTTATGTCTATCTTCATTATAGCCAAGTTAATAATTGGACCCTTAAAGATATATTAATTCTTATATATATTTCTCTCCGCACTAAGCTACTATTCCTGTACTTTTGCAATGTGATTGCACTAGTACTAGAACAAATTTTGGGTGTTAGAAGTATATTTTACACCTGTACTAAAGATTTATGTCTTCATGCAGGAGCTCTAAGCCTCACGACTAGAGCACTTTGTTCTTGTATTAGGATATCAATTCTTGTACCAGAATAGAGATTCCTGCACCAAATTTTCCGATCCTTCTTATAAGAAAATAAAGAATGTGTTAACCTAGGAAAATATCTTGCAAAGGTGTACAAGACTTCAAAATAAATTCCTAAACCAAAATATGTTTCAACCAATCTTAATATATAAAATAAGAATTAATTTCCAAAGTCAAACCACACTCTTCTCTAATCAAGGAACTTCTTCATGCAATCCAAAGATATCATCCAATTGTGACAATAGGCTTCAATCCTTTAATAGTTATTCACACGAATTGATCTACATTCATAGCCTTCTTAACTCAGAAAGATTCTTTTTTAGAATAATTACACATAAAGTTTGATCTTTCCTAAACAATATGAAGTACAAGTACAGATTAGTGTGTCACAACGACATTCAATTTAAAATTACCAAAATCATGTTTAATTCGAGATATCAAGAACACTTCGGAATGAAAATCATGCACTGCAAAAATGCATTAAGGCTCATCAATCATATAAAAATAAAAGACTATTATTTTAATGAACCAAAGGAATCAATCTGCGAAACTGTAAATGCACTAGTGCAAGAATGCGTCCTTGCGCAATCCACGAAAAAACATTATTAAACTTCGAAGAAAAGAAATCATAAAATTAAACTCAGTAGAGCATCCACACCATGGATCCATCACACATTGATGAAATCATATATAAACTTTGGAGAAGAATAAAAGCATCTATATAATTCACACTGCATTAATTGAAATTAACACAACTTAATAAAAAAAGAAGAACACAAGGGATAACGAGTTGGGTTGGCTGGGCCCTAGCCAACCAACTCGTTTCCCTATTTAGGAAATGTAAAGATTTAGTTCTTAATCAATGCATCAACACAAAATTACAATGCAAGATTGAGAAATCATGGCGCAATTCCTTTCTATTAATAATCAACAAATGTAGATCATGAGTTCGAATCCAGACTAGAACGAGGGCGATACCAGCGAAATTATAGAAGAATGAAATTACAATATCCTTGCTATAGCTATCACTCACTACCATTTTCTATCTAAATCCTATATTTTATACATTTATTCAGGCCTATGATCATAACCAAATTACATCAAGCATTTGAATCTGAGCCTTTCGGCTATAAAAAATAACAATAACAGTTCATACTAAGTTGTTTGGCTATAACAAAATAATAATAATAGTTTATACTAAGCCTTTTGTCTATAACAAAACACTAATCTAAGTATTCATCTCACGATCTGAACTCCACCATATCCTTGACTTTTATCTACGTTTTGAGCTTAACTCAAGTTGATCATTCTCGAACAAGGTGTCCACATGAGGTGGTGAGTTATCACGATAGTTAAGGATTCGCCAGTGACGCATGAATCCTACCTGCACTCGACCGTGCTAAGGATATGATCAATACATTTCCTATAAAATACTTTAAGAAAATAAATATTAGTTGCAAAGATTATTAAAGGTACAAAATCTATGAAAATGATTAATTAAGCATGTTCATAACCCTTAAACATGAAATGTAAAGCTAGTGCAGGAAAAGGAACAATTGTTGGACTAGTGCCGAAATAGGGAGGTCTGCAAGATTAAAATAGAGGTCTAAGGTTATGCTTTTGAAATGCAAAGGGGCTAAAAATGAAGCAATTTAGCCTACCAACACCTGCAGCTGAAAGTAAATTCCCCAGGATGATCCCTTCTTCCATCATCATATGAAATTTCACAGTGCTAAGAGAAATGTGAGTTTGTTTACATTGTTTCAGTACCTTTTCTAAGTTTTCCATACCATCTTCAAAATAACCACCATACGAGGTAAAATCATCCATGTAAATTTCAACACTATCATTAATCAAATCATAAAAGATTCCAAATATTTCTTGTTGGAAAGGAACAGGTGCATTACAAAGTCAAAATGGGAGGACCAGGTATGAAAAAGTTCCCCAAGGTCAAGTAAAAGTGGTCTTGCCCTAACCTTCAAGAGCTATCTAGATCTAGTTGTATCCAATGAACCCATCTAGGAATGAAAAAAAACTTATTTCCAGCTAGTGTGTCGATAACTTGGTCGATGAAAGGTAAGGGAAAGTGACCTTTATGGGTATGTTTATTTAACTCCTTATAATCGACACAGATCCTCCACTTGTCATTTTTATTCAGGACTATGAGTAATGGGGATACGCATTGACTATTAAATATTAGATAAATAAACCCAACATCCAATAGCTTCTGTAGTTCTTCCTTAACAATGTTTTTCAAAGCAGGTTTCATTCTTCTTTGGTGTTGGCAAGCAAGATGACATTCCTCTTATATATATATAATATATATATTATATATATATATATATATATATATATATAAAGATATGTTATGGGTATATAAATTGGTATAAATTCCCTTCTATTGGGTGCGGGATCCACCAAGGGAAGTTTTGGGGATTAAAGCCCATATTTCGTCTAATTTTGTAATCTAAATGTAAAGACTCCACATTTTTGTGGGCGCAAAGCGCGTAGATGTTAAAAGAGTCATAGGGTTGTCCACCCTTATTTTGATAATGTAATGTTGGCTGTAGAAGATCTACCCATGGTCCGCGAACCATGGGATTGTATAAATAGAGCTAAGCTTTAAGTAGTACGAAGGAGAAAAAGTGAAGCAATGTAAGTAATAAAGAATTGAGAGATAGATCGGGAGTAAAAGTCTAGGTTTTGGGTCATAGTGTAGGTATAGGCTTTGTAGCTAAGTGCGCAGAGGCCTAGAAGTCCACAGCTAAATGAGCGAACCCCTGTAACTAAGTGCACAGGGCAAGTCGCGTCTGTAATTATATGGAATTATCAATAAAGAAGAGTATTCTATATTGTTGCATCTTTATTTCCTTTTTTTGCATCTAATATATTGGGTATGAATTTCACTTCTAATGCTTATATTATGCGTGAAGGTGTATAATTGTATTGGTTAAGTAAATGCAACTAAGAACATCTGTTTACGCCAAGCTAACTAAGATATGTTAATAAGATAAGTAAGATACTTATCCCAGTTTAGGAGATGTCGCAGTTCATTGCCCTAGCAGTGTAAAAGGACTTCAACCCCTAGTTAGGGCTGAGTGGTAGCCGATTATAATAGTTCTCAAATGTACCGAAGGATAGAGTAGAGGGATAAGCAACCTAGGTGAAGGTAGGTATAGTTGGAATAAACCGGCATCACAACCATCTCAAGAGTGTGTAAAATTGGTTCCAGCATCCCCCCATACTACTTCGGGTGAGACATTATTCCGCGCTCCGTGGGCTGTTGCCGAAAGGGCTAGTAGTGTAGGGATTTGTTTAGCTAATTAATGATGTACCTAGGTCAGGCCACCTTAAGCCAACACCTTCTTATCTGTGTATTCACAAGTGAATGCGTACTTTTCATTCAGAATAACTTTTAGTAATTGTTCAGTTTGGGAGGGAAATAGGTTGGGATTGATTTTCAAAGTTTTCCCTAGATCAATCTCTAATGGAATAGTTCTATGAGCTACTATGATAGGAATGTTTTCAGTTTTAGTTTTTGGTTGAATAACTTCCTAAGTAGTACAACTCATAACAAACTCTAATAGTCGCTAGGTCATGCAAGAACCAAAGCCGAGATCACTGATAAATGTACTAATAGTGTCATATTTCGTTTCTTCTTTGAAACAAAGAGCTTTCCTAATAGTGAGAATTGGTCTAAAATTTTCATTTTCAGGTTCATATTCATCTCAAAGGGAAGGCTTTTGTTCTAGGGTAAAATCAGGTTTGACTGATGAGCTTGGTTCTACAGGAGGGTAAAGAACAAGATTCTTTGTTATTTACCCATTTGATATTACCATGTTCCTGGATCAACACCCAATGTAGGCATTGACCGTAGTGAGCCATGGCCTTCCTAATATCCGTGGGTTCCCCCTACTGATGATTGAGCATGTAATACTAAGAGATTGGAAAGGTATTCCCAAGAATTGACAAAAAATATTACATCTTCCAATTTCCCTATAGGTCTCACAATAGATAGATCTCCAAGTTATAGAACTATTAGGGTTGGTTTAAGGTTGAGTAAGCCTATAGTGACTACAATTTCTTAAGTTATAATGCTAATTGTGACCCCAAGATCTACCAGAAAATTTGGAATATCAACACCATTAATTTGGAGTGCGAGGATCAGGTTTCGTAGGTCACCACATGAATAGTAAGTGGGTCTTTAGGCTTCCTCCCAAGTTTCTTTGAGCATAATTTCCTAATTTTTTTAGCATAAATTGACACATCTTTCATGGCCTGGAGAAATGGTATTTTAACAAAAAGATTTTATTATTCTCACAAGATATCAAATTGAGGTTGAGGGATATGTTCGATGAGCACCAGTATTGCAGCAAGAATGTTGCAACTCCTAGGACTACCAATTTTACTTCATCAACTTGGGGTTCATACAAACATGGAGGTGACAATGTTGTATACACAAATATATGTAATGGGTCCACTCTTTGTCACTGCTGAGCTGGGTGATAGACCACTATGGTTTTTCAAACCAACCATCTATGGATTTAGAAGAAGCTTGGTTACCAATTGAGAAAGAATAATTTTACACGAATTGAGATAATTGAAATGCTAATTATTGTAAAATTGAAAGACTGAAATAGATTCCTAAAACACATAACTCATCTAGCTATTTCTTAATATACCTTGATTTAAAAATAATTCTAATTTAAAACATGTGAAACCTTAACTACCCTAATCATGGAATCTGATCTAAACAAGAACTTAACTGTTGTGTGCATGAATAAACATAACACCCTTTTTTAATCTTTTTGTAAGAATATGAATGTTAATTCTTCTTGGTTGCATGGAAGTTGAGATAGGTGTGGAGGGAGATGAGTGCAATGGGTCATATAGCTTGGGAGGAAAGCAGGGGTATTCTCCTATATTTGTGATTCCTTTTTCACAAATCGGGCTCAAAACTGTCCATTATAGGTTTTCCTATAGGATGTCGTAGTTCACCTATAGGATCCCCTGTTTTCCTACATGAACAGGACGAAAGCATAAGCAGTGATTTGGAAAGTGGCATGGAGCTTAGGGAAGGTGAGGAATGGAAGAATTCAGGAAATGGAGTGGTTAGAACTCACTTAGAACTCAAGGCAAAGCTTTATGATGGCTAGATTTGCTCAATAAGCATGGCAAGTTATCTTTGTAAAACGATACTTCAAATTGAGAACTTAGAGGCCCTTTGTGATCATCGGTGGATATGGTTTGGTTGAGGATTATGACATAAGGTCTTATTGGAATGTAGAAACTCCTAAAAAATATACATCATTGAAGGCATTTATCAATAAATCATCCCAAAATAGGAAGGGTTTACAAAAATATAGCAAACATAATTTGCATCATTTATTTTCCAAGTTCATGCATGGAAATGCTTGAAACCTATTATGAAAGCAACATGAAATATAATACAAAACTTAACATATCAGAAATGAAAATTGCATCCTATATTCTAAAACTGAAAGAGGATGACCTAATTAGCAAAAGAACCCTAAATTTCATAAGAAACGAGAATTCTATCTTTTTGGGATGAATGGGAGTTGTTCCTCAAGGCATGGTCCCTAAAGGGAGGAATGAGGTAAGAACCACCTGTTATCAGCCTTTATGAATATTTTCTTATCTCTATAATTCTACTTTTAAAGCTATGCACAAATGGAAGCAAACTAATAAAATCTACCAATACTTCCAATTTATGAACACCAAAATCAATTTAACAACTAATGTATGAGATAACCTAAGCATACAAGTACATTAAGAGGAACCTCTACTGCTAGGGCTAGGCCCTAACCCAAGAGCTTCAGCCCTATGATTCAACTCAGTGGTGGATCAATGGAATGCTACTCATTTTCATTGACATATCAAAAAAAATACATAACAGTGTTTGGTCACAATCCTTCAACCTGGAAACTGCTTAGCTATCTTGCATAAAAAAATTTGAATACTATTGAGGCTCTAGGCCTCTTTATTTATACAACTGAAGTTTCCAAAAACTTCCTCAAATATATAAAGGCTTGGTTCCCAATATTAAGATGAACTAGTTCTTAACTATCAATGACTTGGTTACCAATGATCCTCATGACTCAGTTGCCTGAAACTCTGAGCTATTGTGATTTGATTGAGGGATCTTTGAGTGAGTGAGGATTTGATGAGGGAGATCCATATCCTATAATCTCTCCTTTTTGTCTCATTTGATTTATTGCACCCTAATTAGCCATAATTTTCTCCCAAAAACATGCAATCAATATACATTAGATCACTAGACATGACATCTTACTTTTACTCATCTCATTAAGAAAAATATAATCAAAACATGTAAATAATTACGAGAAGAGTTGATTTTAGTAAGTTTGGAGGTGTATTAAGGTCCATATATTTTACCTAATGATGAGACTCATTAATGTTTACTCAAAGGCAACCTCTCAGGATAAGGTGGGCCTATGTGACCCCCTCGAGTGACAATTGTTTTGGTGGGGGGCTATTGTTCCACAAATTTTTGTCTTAGATTACCTCCAACTTTCCGAGAGGGGTGTTTAGGTTTAGGTTCTAACGACGAAAATTCACCCTTAGTTTGTTCAATAATTATTGGTGAAGCCTTTGTATTCACCACTCATATGGATTAAATATCTAATTAATTCATTCTGAAGTCAAAATACCATATGCAAGAAGGTTGAGTGTCTCAACCTATTGGACTCCCATATTATTCAGATTTGGGTTGGTTTGAATAGGCATTTGAGGATGAAGAGGAGGATTACTAGTGGAGGAATTTGGTGGGAGTTGTAACTTTCATTGTGTCATATGCTAAGGAAGTTGATTTGTTGGAAGAGGGGTCCACTCCAGTTCTGTGACCAAGAAGGGACTAGACCAGGTTGGGGTGACCATGACTTCCATGGCCTAGGATACTAGGAATATTGCATCCATGAAGGTAGAAGTGGTGCAAGTTGAGACCCAAAATTCCAATTAAAAATATTGAGAAGGGTTTATATTCATACCTTGATTCAGATTAAGAGGTCAAGGTTTCCATCAATTATTTGGTCCCACAAAATAGAGTTGGTTCGTCTCTTCATTTTCCCCCTGAAAAAAAATCCTTTAGCCCATAAAGTGATGGACACATGCTTGTGGAGTGCTTTTTCTCACATATTCCACAAGTTTCATCAACATTAAGTGGACATTCATTTAGCGAGTTCTTCTTCCTACAATGTGGGAAGAAGATGGTCATTGATTTCCCGATTTCAATCTGTTTATGTTTTTCTTGCAAAACATATAGCTGTGAAGGAAATTTGCTCAGGATGTTAGTCCTCAAATTATCCAGTAAGTTCCCAATTTCTACTTTTGTGACCCCACTACTAGATGATTCAATACTTTTGTTATAAGCTGATCGTGTCCCTTGATTATGCCTCGAAAATCCTTGTGAACATTTGACACCTAGTTCACAGATGGTATCAAAATATTCTTTTGAGATACCCCCTTTTCCTACCATATTTAAAAGTTCTAGAGATTCTTATTTCAATTCTCGGAGTAATATTATATTTAAAATAACCTTATCCAGATCACTATGGCCCAATATTTTCAAGCTATCTTTAAAGTGTTCCACAAAATCCTCCATATTCTCATCCTCCTTCTGCATTATCTTGAAGATCACTACTTTAATGTCTCGAGACTTGCAATAGTCCTGATACTTCTCAAAAAAATTTTGCTTCATATTATCCCACATTGTAAATACATTTCCTTGTAGACCCATAAATCAACGGAACATTGTCCCCTTCAAAGTAGTAGGGAATATATTTAGTTTTTCGGCATTTGAAACATAATCATATCCTTGGAAGAAAACATTGAACTGGAAGAGGAATGTGTCTGAATCCTTACAAGAGAGACCATGGAAATTAGGTAATGTTGTTAGAGGAATAGGTTTCAAGGTTTTATTGCCCCTAATTTCTCCAATTGGGAACTTGATTATAGAAGTTGTGTTGTTGGCCGTGAATATCCTCAAATGTTCACTTGGAATTTTAAGAAGGTTTTGGATCTTCCACGATACACTGTTTAGTTTCTTAATAATTCTTCCTCAATCTGGTAAAGGGTTTACTTCCCCTACCTCTTCCTCTCTAGGACTTTCAACACTTAATTCCTCAGATCCTCTGCTCCCATATTCCTTTTCTCCAAACTCTTTTTTTGTTGTTGAGGAGGGCTCTAGTTGTGAGACTGTCTGGGCCTTGGATCCTATCTGAGATCTTACCCTGAAAACACCCCTTAATGAGTTTCTTGATTCAAATATCATGATGATTTCCTGAATATAGGTGATTCTTCCTAGATATTTCCTTCCTCAACCTCTTTTCAGGGGTCTTCCTCTACCCCTTGGTTTTGTTTCCCTATTCATGCAATCTAAAAGATAGAGAATTAAATTAAAACAACCATAACAAATCTAAGGCTCGGGTCCTGGTGAAAGCGGGTGGTGCAAACCACACCTATCCAGGATGAGAGAATGGGTTTTATAGTTAATTGAAAGACAAAAAATCAAAACAATAAAATAAATCTAATGCTTGGGTCCTAGAAAAGTGTTGGTGGAAACCTCGCATGACCAAGACAAGGGAGCGGATTCTACAATAAATTAAAAGGAAGAAATTAAAACAATCAAATAAATATAACGCTTGGGTGTTGGAAAAGGGTTGGTAAAATACTCACTTGACTAGGATGAGAGAGTGGGTCCTATAATCAATTAAAAGGCAAAAAATTAAATCAAACAATCAAAACAATTAATGTAAATCTATTGCTTTGGTCGTAGAAAACGTTTGGTGAAAAACCTCATCTGACCAAGATCAAAGAGTGGGTTCTATGGTCAATATAGTTGTACTTTTTTTCTATTGATAATCTTCTCGACAATAACACCAAAATATTGGGTTATTAATATAGTTTTATAAATTCAGTCCCTCTTACATTTATTTGCCAATCCGGGGCCCATATAGTTACTTCAAGGTTATCGTTCAAAGTCTATGCATGCCACAGTTCCCTAGTAAGTATTAAAAAAAAACGAAATAGAAGGTCCAACGATTTCTATGAATTTGGTAACAACAAAGTAAATAACACCAACTCTAACTAACAACAATTTGAAATAATATAAAGATAATAAAGTAGTAAAGAAAGGAACAAAAATCATAAAGCATTAAAAATATAACTAAAGAGCATACCTATCCAAATGACTGTATTCGACAACACCTGATCGAAAGAGTGGGCCCAAATCTCTGAACAAGGTCATGGGTTAGAATTAAATATTACACAAAGTTACAATATGCTAATATTCCTATTAATTCATAAAAAGTAGTTACCAACTGAAGTTCTTCTATTACACACAATATAAATCTTATCGCTCTTCTTAGTTGTTCCATACTTATACACAACTCTCATTACATGAATAACATTACTTAACAAACCTAAAATTGTGGTGATATATCTGTTAAAAAATACGCCATAATTCCTCAAATATAAAACAGAATGAAAAAATAACATCAGAACTGGTTTTGCCATATATTCGGGCAGTTGATCAGTTGATAGTTCAGTCCTCAACTAGCACCAGAAGTTCGCAGTCAACATCATCAAGCTAGGTTCTGTTCTGCTAAACAATGCCCGATATGAATGTGCAATAAATCTCATCAACAAATCGTTTAAGCATCGTTCCCCTATGACTACCACTTTGTTAATTTAAAATTCAAGAAGACATGCCAATATGATATACCTTTTCATTAATTGGGATACAAATGGACCTCATAAGGGTTATAACATAGATGGAAATGGATAGGTGAATGTAGGTAAATATGGGTAATTTCATCGGCCAACAGGTTTAATGATTTAAACAATAGGTGGATTAATGAACGCCGTGCATCATTTCCATAGTGTTAAAGGTGGATTAGGGGTGGAGAAGAATAATTTATATGTGACCTTTAAATCAGTCAATCCAGTGTAACTTATCCTATGATGAAATAATCTCTTCACCATTCCCAACAGTTGAAATTTTCCCTTTGAGGTTGGCAGTTTTATTTTGAGATGAACCTGCCTTTATTTTGGATTCGACAAGTCTCTGACTATACTTCTCCCAGTGTTTTTCTCCTCGAGAAAATCCCAACAGCTATGTAATCTTGCTCCAACCACTCTTTCGAATTCATCAGTAAATGTGACCACATAGTTTGATACTATTTCAAGGCATTTCTCGGCTTTGACCCTAGCCTCCTCCTTAAGGATTACTCTGGATATCTCCATTATGGTGTTGACTCTATCCACCACGTCGATGGGCCTCATTTCATTGATTGACCTTTCATTGACAAACCAAATAAATTTCTTAGTGATCTAAGAGATCCTCTTTCCCTCCTCATTGGCATCTTAGTGGGTCTGACCCAGGTTCAGAGTTAGTTGTGCCAAACAAATCCCTACACTACTAGCCCCTTCAACATCAATTTGCGGAGTGCAGACTGAAGTCTCACCTAAAGTAGTATGGGGAGATGTTGGAACGAAGTTTCCACGCACAAAGATCAACATGATGTCGTTTTATGCCCTAAATCTACCTTCATGAAGATTGATAAGCCTTTATGGCTTGTCAATATAACTCCTTTAATCACCCTCTAGACCTTTGCGAAGGTCTATGACTATCTTTCGTGGACCCTGAATAGGCGAATCAATTACTTACGCACGTCAAAGATTACTATTAATCCAGTAATTAATTAGATTGGCTTAAGTTTTCGATAACTTCAACATAAGACAAGATAATCTTCACTTAAACAGTTAACATTAATTGCATTCATGTAACAATATAATTCATGTAAATGTGTTCATCAATACATCATTATTTAATAAACCCATCATTCATCACAACATAAAGTGCATTCATATAAAACATAAGTAAAGATATAAACACGGGTATTTCTGCAATAATCTCCTTTATTAATATTCAATTCAGCTTATAGACTCAAGACTTCCCTAAGCACTCAACTACAAGGTTTTGTACACTTAGTTGCAGACTCTACTCTAGGCCTCTGTGCACATAGCTGCAGAGCCTTCCTTCTACTTTAAGACTTCTACGATCTTCCTTCTACTGACCCATTACATTCATCTTCATCTATTTCTTGCCTTAAACATCCTAAGACACACCTATTTATACAATCCCATGGTCTGTGGACCCTAGGTGGATCCTGAAAAAGCTGACTTGACTTACGTAAAGAACAGTAAAACCCTTTATGACTATTTAACTATCTACATGCTTCATGATCACAACTTGCTTCTAGGGGACCCCCTACCAACAGGCCCCCAACACAAAGATTGTGACTTGCCCTTGAGTCACTCTATTGGTGTGAAGATATTACTGCGAAGATCTCTCATCTCTACTTGTGCAACTGCTACTTAAGTCACACATTGCATGGCTTCTTGCTTGATCTATTCTACCAGCTGCCTTGTGGTTGATCATGCACTATCCTGCTTGATTTTATGTTCCGTACTCTATAAGTTCGCCAATTTCTCCTGAATGTTGGCAGAGAAAATCTAGGCTTCATCCAACTAAGGCCCCAATCTTGCCCTGGGGAATGACTCTTTCTCCAGTGCTACTTCCACTTGTGTTAGTAGTTGCTTCACCTCCTATAGCTTGGCAATGCATTTTGCTATAGAAACGGTCCGTGTTGTGACCCTCACTTCATCATATTATTGTTGGAGCTCAGGAAATTTTGTATTTAAGATCTGTAATATGGGATCCTCCTTCAGGGTGATGACTACCTCCATAGCCTACTGAAACAACATGGTGTAGTCCACTACTGCGGCATCCACTAACGTGACTCCATCCTTCACAGTGGCTTCACGTTGCTCCCTTACCTCTGGTGGGTTTGAAGGCTGTGAATTGAGATCTAGTTCTGTTATCTTCATGTTCATCTCAAACTGGACTCTAGTCACCTCTTTCTTGGCATCGCACATGCCCATAGAATTTTTTTTTATATTTGCCTCCAATGGTGTATCCTCTGGGATATGCAGTTCTGGCACCGTTCTACATGCTTCTGCCACTACAACCACGAGTTGGGTGCTTTGTGGATGAATTTTCTCCTTGGCTTGCAATGCCTCTGACTTCTTAGATAGCATCTCTTTGTTTCACTCTATGTTCACTAATGAGATTGAGCGTCTGTTGCTCCCGAGCTCTAAACTCTATTGTCACCCCTTCCTGCAGTGTGTGAAGGTACTTATTGGGGAGTGTGGCCAGGTTAAGGCTGATATTCTTCAAAGAACTTATGATGACCTTGTCATCGGCCACCTACATGCTCAAGGATCCATCTGGCAGTGCGACTACCCAATGACCCAATGATCGAACCATCTCTAGTGCCTAAGTGGTCCCTGGTGCCAAACTTGTTGATGTAGCACTGATCTACCCTATGCCTACCTGGATCCTATTCGTCTGAATCTGCATCTCACCCAGATCCTTCTGAATGATACTCGGTGCCTACTATTGCTGCTACTTGAACTGCTGCAATAGTTCAATGGTGGTATCGTGAACCTTGTATCCAATCTCATCAAGGTTGCTATCTCTCAGAGTGATTGGATCTAGTGAAAGATTGGTTTCTTTTTTATTTCTTCTATAGCCCTTCCTTTCCTTGTTCCCTATCCCTTTTGATCCTA
This sequence comes from Pinus taeda, assembly GCA_000404065.3. NCBI lineage: Eukaryota > Viridiplantae > Streptophyta > Pinopsida > Pinales > Pinaceae > Pinus > Pinus taeda. The sequence continues at coordinate 286,720 of APFE030793692.1, forward strand.
AAGGGAGTGCTCCTCTCCTGCTGACCACCGCTACCCTGCTCTGACTGCTCCTCCTCTATTTGGGGCAAGAATACTTACCATTGCACTCAGAGTCACGCTCTTCTTATTCGGCTTGTTGCTTCACAGCATGCTCTGCTTCCACTCAGGCCTTCTCCTCTACCTCCTTTCTTTGCTTCTCAGCCAACTGTTGGACCTTCTGCTTAGTTGCTTCCTCCTTCTTTTTGTGGATAGATTTGTTGGTGCCCATAGCCATATCGGATGGAGTATGCCAATCTGTCAGCCAATGCTTGATTACCTCCTGAATAGTGTCTTCTATACTGAGTAAGGTAGGTTAAACCATTTTTTATGCGGATCTTTCCACGCACGGATGTATACACAGAGAAAGTCATCTTTAAACTCTACGTACTCTAAAAGTTGCTCAAATATGGTGGGAGATAACTGCAGCTTCTGGTTGATGCGTTTGGAATCCTTTTTTTCCCAAAGGGATGCAAATGGTGCAGCCTCTAGAAAATCCTTATTCATAGGAAGAAACTGACTGTCCTCTGGCAGATCCTAAGCAACGAGCACAATGGAGAGCAACAACCATGAATAGTGGAATGTTTTACTCTCGTCCTGCACCTCTCAACAGTTCACAAGGAACTCACTACAAAGGTAGCATGCCTAGTTGAACTACATGCCCTCCGCGCACTATGCAACCAAAGAAATCACTGGTGCCAGAACCTCATCTATGTGACATTTCCTCATGATTTTTCTAGCAAGGATCTACATAGAAATCTTCACAGTAGGGTCGGTGATAGAGGTGATCGTGTACCCGCATGGATTTTTCACTAATTTGAACTTGTCCTTCATCTTTTCAGTGAGGTCGCACTTGCTCATCTTTCCACCAAAATCCTTGGCTAGATTCAACCCTGAGTGTGGAAACAGCATGATCCGATGGATCAACATATCAGTAATGGGGATTGGCACTATTATCACCCCAAGAAAATCTCCTAGGTTGTAGCTCAGAGATGCTCGGGAACATTACAACTAAGCAAAATGTTGGAAATGGATGAATCGAAGGTTTGATGTATATTCAAGCTAAATAACCACTTCTACTATGCTTAACTCCAGACATGGGTGAACACCCCCAGACTACAAGGCTTTAGACCACCAATTACTCACAGTTTGAGGATTAAGTGGATATGGAGAATACTGACCACAGCAGCAGATGCACAAGACTATTGACCACACTAGCAGATGCATAATACCCTGTGATGGCCGGCTACAAACAGCTAAAAGGTCTGCAAATTTTTTTCCTGATGCACAGACAGGATGATAGCTCTCTGCAACTAAGTAAACAGAAACCTGAATAATACATTCACTGAAATAAACAATACTTTAACATAGAGGTGGGATGATAGCCCATCTAATGCCAAACATCAAGAATTCAAGAAAAATGCATAATAGGCATAGCCTAGAATAGAATAGAAGTGGAAAGTGAGCATTTAACAACAAAAGAAGCTTGTATTAGCTGAAAATGAAGACCGGATGCTGCAAGTATCACAGTAGTTATAGTCTCTAGAAGTTGAACCTTACATCAAAACAAAAACCATCCACCCTCATCCCATCTGTGTTCAGGGTATGTATATAGTTTCTTTACAAAAATGCTCTATTATTCTATACATGGAGGAATCATAATTGACTACCAACCACTTTAATTATCTAGTATGGGTCTCTGCTCCAATTTGCTGGATTTAATGAACAAAATTGATCTTTTCTGATACTCTGATGTACTTATTGATTAGGTGGAGTGTGATATGCATGAAATTCCATAACTGCTGGTCGCGAACTTCTTCTTTGGCATCGTCCTTCTCGTCCTTCAGCCACACTGCTCTTGAATGAGGTAGTTGAAGAGTAACTATGCCAAGTACAGGTAGCTAGCCACCTTTTTCCTTTGGGAACATAGAATGGCTATGAACGTGGATAGTCGGGATGGGCGGAGGAAGAAAATAGGCTGTTGGATTAAACGAATAAACAACAAGGATCTACCAGCGGGAGACATTAGGAGAAAGCGGGAACAGATAGTCCTGAGTCATTGGACCTTGGGCGGATAGATCTGAAGGCTATCGAGGGCAGAAGGTACACGGGCAATAATGAATGGGGGACGATGGTTGAGCGGTAAGTGGTATTCCCTGCACCGCTTTTTAGAGTTAGGTGGTATTAATATACATGAGCGTGATTACAGTAGGAGGGCGATGCGTGGCAGATGGGACAGGGGAAAATCCACTTTCCCCATGGGTTAACATGCGATTATGTTATGGCAGCGGGCGAAGCGTATGTCGTTGGATCTCATAGCAAATGATCGGGCGGCGGGGTTTGAATATGCATGTTTTTTACTGATGTGACAGGAAAAGCTGGTGAAGGCATGCATTCATGTGAAATTATTTATATGATGGCTAAAACTTAGCGCTCGGGGGTCAGAGGAATTGTAGAATTACATAGAGTTTTAGGGGTAAAATGGAGGCAGTCGGTTTGAAAATATAAGCGGGGGTGAAAGGAAATAATGAAGGTGACCAGTGCAGACCTGTATTTGACCTTCAAATGTTGGAGTATATATAGTAGAACTAACACTGGCTCCTTCTGGGGATGAGATCCTCCCTACGAGGTCTCAAGAACTGCAGACCAATGCCTTTCCTGTAGATAACAAAATTAGCAAAATTTCCTAGTGTTCCATTGGGCATGGAGTCTACTTTGCTTACACTAAACTAATAAAACAAAATATTTACAACTTTAAGGCCGAAAGACCTTAAACGACATAAATTTTCAGAAAACGCCCATTAACTGGGCCATCAAAAACTGTTCCTCCTCCTCTTAGCTAGTTTGTCAGCCAGTTTATCAAAGAGTTGCAAAACTGGATTTATTTCATCTTCTACCTCAAAAAGTTTGGGGCATTTGAGATCATTGGGTAGAGATGGCTTGTACTTTATTTGCTTTCTATATGCTCTCATCCTTGGATGTTCTTCATGGGAGCCTTTGTACACCTACTGAATAACCATGATTGTTGTGTACTTGTCTATGTCATGTGTGACCTGCACCATTAATATGAATGGTGAATCAACGAGTTCTCATGTGGAGGACACAAAGACTTCATTTTCTCCTACATATTCCTTAGAATAGTCCACATCCAAGGAGGTGTCCCATCTCTGTGCACCCTCTTCCTCTGTGATCTGGCAAACTACCCTTTCAAGTTGTCTAGATGCCACCTGGGTAGGCATTAGAATATCAAGACGGAGATTATCAGTATCAGCCTTGGGCATCGAGCTATAGCTTGCCTTAGTGCCTAATGGGCAATTATGAGGGCTTTTCTTTTGAACAGATAGAGAAAAGTAAGATGATGGGGAGCTTTCTTCTCCATTTTTGATTGTTGGGCTAGGGATAATAGCAGGATGGTCAGTTGGCAGATCTGCATAATCATTAGAAGATGAGCTGGCTTTGGGCTCAGAATTTTCAAGGATGGTGGGCCTTGCTGCTGACTGTCTCTTGTGATAAGCTTGTTGTTGAGCAGGTACAACAAACTGATAAGCAGTGCCTCTGGATAATGCTTCTTCATAAGCAACTCTGGTTAAGAAGGGGGCACTACCCATATCTTCCAAACCATGGACTTCATCCTCTTCTTCATGTTGCTCTTCTTCCATGACTATATTCTGAGAAGGGTCTTCACCCTTTTGTCTTCGTTTGTATCTCTGCTTCTCTACAAAATCTTAAAATGCTCCTGTACTCCTCTATATGGATTTTGAGTTGAAAGAGAAAAGTCACAAGGAGCTCCTGTTAGTGCTCAAATCTACCTTAGGCTGAAATAAGGTAAAACTCGAGGCTACATCAAACCACGCTCAGCCTCGTAGCTAGCCCTACGATGACAGGAAAGGGCTATCTCCAGGTCAATATCGGAAAAAGGTAATCAATGAGGCTCGAGATGACTAAATTGATGACTAATTTTAGGCTAGTTATGAAGTACAAGGAGTATGAAAGTGATTTTTTGAAATTTAGTTGAATTCAAGGGAAAGGCAATTTTGGGTGCGGGAATGAGGCATAGTTTTTGTAGAGGTCTACTTGGGGCAAGATAGGCAATTGTTTTGATGCATTTAAAGAGAATGAATGGATAGATCAGACTGGTGAGAGGTTAAGGAGAGCAAGAAACTTTCAAGGATTCTCCATAAACAGATTAAAACATGGAAAATCAAACAAACTTAAAGGCAGAGCATAGCAAATTATGGATTCTACCTCAACACTTCATTTGTTTAATTGCAGAAGATAAGAGAAGGAAAAAGATACACATAAAAACTTACAAATACTGAGAGAAGCACAACATCAACACATAAAGCCACATGAATCCCAAATAGTGCTGCAAAACCCTAGCCTTCCTTTGCCAAAAATGCAGATAAAATATGTACAATAGAGTGTCAAGCTATTTCCAAGAGTCCAACCCTGAAAATGACTAAGAAAATACATAATATAGGAAATCCAACCCATTCCCTTGCCTCTATGGGTTGAGCTCATCATCCTAGGAGCTGTTTCAACCAATTCTAAACAAAGCACTACAATCTAGGCAGTCAAAACAACTTGCCTCTATAAGCTAGGAAACCAATTCATTCATCAAAATTTCACCTTTTAGTGAATGAATCTTCTAGAATAAGTAAATAAGTGTCAGAATAACATAATGTTTCATTAATTACATCCAGAGGGTTGAAAAATCACATCACAGGTCAAAACTGGTCAAACTGGCTTCATTTGCTGAGCTGAGGATGAAAATTGTGCCAAAAAACCCTATGTGCCGCGCGCTTTTCCACCTATCTTTGGGGAAACTCCTGGCATCCACATTGATCTTAGGTTGGCTTGTTGGAAAGCCCTGGATGTCTACTTTCTAACCCAAGTGGAATTTTCCAATGTGGTGTCCATTTGACCCTCCAAAAGTGCATTCTCCCGGAAGTACTTCCTGCTGGTGCAAAAAGTGGCAGAAAGGTGATTTTCATGATGTTTTTGTGCCTTTTGGTCACCCAGAACTTGATGAAATGATTTGGAAATGGCTGAGAATGTATAATTCATCATGAAAAATCCAAAACTACAATCCATTTATGATTTGGACCTCCCCATCTTATGGGTCGCAAATTGCGCGCTACGCGTTGAGCCAAAAAACCTGTTTTGCAAGCCAAAAATTTGAAAATAACAAAATTTTCTCCGAATTTGCTCAAATTCAGAGTGAAGACCCTCTATCATGTGTTGTGTCCCACCAATGAAGCCTTGGCCAAAATTTGGAGTGGATTGGGCTTTTTCCGTCGCTTTAGCGATTTGCTCAAACACCTCTTTAGGATCTTCATTTTCACTTTGCAAACATGCATGCGAGCCCAATAGTGAGTTTTCATATGACGAAGCATGTCTTTGTCTCTGTTTTCCTTTGCCAAAAAATTCTCCAAATGAGTGTTTACCCAGATGAGCATTGATTCTTGATCAATAGGTGTCAAATCACTGGGTCTCCTTCGGGCCAATTCTCAGTCTTCCCGGATCTTCCGCAGCTGATAAAGTGTATGCTCATCTTCCAGCTGTTTGTTGCATTGCTCCAAGTAGTTGATCACCCACTTAGCCATCTGCAATTTCTTTTGCACCAACTCATTCTTGGCCCTTTGCTCTCGGATGATCTCCTCTAGCTCTGAGTTAGGAGAAGCATCAACATTAATGATACCCATGTCCTGACCTCCTGAAGGACCCTCATCAACCATGGGTCTCTTTCCCCTATCCTGAATCTGTACCTATGCTGAAGACAGAGGCGAGACCCCTTCCACGTGATGTGGAGATAATACTCGATGTGCTGATGATGTCAACAAGACCCCCTCCACCCTGGGTGGATATAGTACTCATCGTGCAGATGCAAATAAGGCCCTGTGGCGTCGCTGATATGTCACATATGCTGGAGCATTGACACGCTCGGTCTCAAGAATGTCAAACTGTTGTGAAGGCCCTCCCTCATCATGAACTATCTCTGGAGGAGGCTGTAGTGTGGAAAAGTAGTCACCGGAGATGAAATCCTCCCAAGTAATACCCTGTTGTGCCAACTGATGCATCACTATGATTTTGATCAATGCATAATGATATATGCTCCTATGCTAATGTGCTGGGCTCTTCCTTTGTACTAAAGGCACCATCCTCTCTATGTTGCGACACATGAAAAATGGAATGTTCATCATACGTACCCTTATGAAATGCATCAACAAACGGACATGGTACGCATAGAGACGCGAGAATTTGCCCTCACAACTGAAATGCCAAATGATGAGTTTCATCAATGGTGCAAACTCATCTTTGAGGAATCTGAAAGGAAAAGCTGCGCTCAAGTGTCTCATATACCTAGGCTTGATATATGGCTCATAGTAAAATCTCTCTAGCAGCTGGCGTTTGCTCCATTCCTCCCCTACATTTGGTATTCTGGTGGCCTGAGCAATAGTTACAGGTGACAAGGTGAAATTCACTCCGGCAAGGTTTACATGACCACCTTGTAAATGTAGAACAAATAAATAGACTAGTTCCTGATGGTGCTGAGTTTGTGAGATCATCTCATAGTATTGGAAACATGATTCGCGCCGAAAACAATCCATTGCAAGTGGGCAAGCTTGCAATTGAGCCAAAGAAGTAGGTTCCTCCCTGAGATGTTGACCACTTTTTCCACCTTTGTGATACCTCCGTGGCACATTTGGTACATTTACCTCCTGTGTAGAATCACTATCATACTCCTGCTCATATACTGACTCGGTCTCTGACATGTCTTTAGAAACAAGATAGCTGGAATATATATATGTTGATGTATAACTGTGTGTAAAATTGACTGTAAATTGTTTCTTTTGCTCTAAAAATGTTGTGACCAAGGGGACACAAATGTACAAGGGAATATTAGGAAAGGGAAGACATTAGGGAAATGGGGAACATGGAAATAAAACAAGGAATATAGAGAAGGGAAGGGACATGGAAATCTTGGATTTTTAGGGTTTTGGGATGAGGTAGGGATAATGTGTTTGTAATAGAAGTGAGGAATTAGGATTTGAGGGAGTATAGTGTAGGGTTTATGAGGGAATTATAGGGGAAAAATAATGGTGAATATGGGGAATGGGAAATAAAAGGAAGTAGGAAAAATGATAACCTTGGTAACATTTAGTTTTTGAAACCCTTCAACAATTTTCGCATTCAAATTCTTACAGGAATTTAATGGAAATAGGAGGGTTTTCCACTTGGTTTTCTATGGAAAACATACCATAAATCCTTTACATTAACCGTTCAAAAACCAAGAATAAGCCATGGATATAAGCCTACCTATGAATTTGTACTTGAGAGGAGGCGTTTTGGTGTTTTTCCGGACCAAGTTTGGGCTTAAACCCCAGTGCACCGCGCGCCTTACCCAACGTGATGCACGTCTCTGATGCACCACGCGTGTGCAATTTTCCACTGCGCTTTGTTGCTTGATGTGCCACGTGCCCAACCTGATGCGCCGCGTGCCCTGGAAATGCTCCGATTTGCATACAAATTCACAAGATCGCTTTGGAACAACACTCTTCACTCTTGGAATGTGGAATGGGTTGCAAATGATGTGAAATATCTTCATATAGACTCCCTTTTGATTTTTGCTTGGTCCATAACCCATTTTCTTATGTTTTGTCGTTGACACTTTTTCGGAATTAATAGACTCTAACCTTTTTGGTTTCCTCCTTAACTTTGATTGAAATAATGATTTTCTTTGATTATTTTTTTGCAGGGATAGCTGTGATATGCCCAGGCAAAGGAGACCAAGGCTGCGCTTGGACGTTTCAAGGATTGAAGTTTTTGAATTTTTTTTACAAAAATGAGATGACGACTTATCTTCAAAACAGAGTTTTGAAGAGAAGTCATATTTTATCTGTACAATGATGAAAATTATTGAAGTGACAGTCTATCAAAGACATCCCTCTGGCCTGTTGGTATTTTTGGACTTTGCAACACAAAATGACCCAACCCTAGACCTAAGACCTAAAATTTTGAAATAATGACCTTTGAAGCTTTATGACTAGACTTGAACCAGCAGTGCCATGCACGAGGGGAATGAGTGACACAAACCATTCCGTTAGAGTTATGGCATGCCTAACGAAATGCAACTGATCAAAACTGATGGGACACCTAAACATGAAATGCAAAAAGAGATTTTATCTCTGACGGAGGGATAACTAGACCGACTCTAACATTGGCTCCAATGGGGATGGTAGCTCCTTGGAGATGCCAAGAACTGTAGATCTCTGTAAGAGCTAGACAGTGCCTTCATCCATTGGGCAATGGAATCATTATTTGAATGGATAATGCAAAACCTTTGACACATTTATTGAATGAAAACTTTACTGAAAATTGACTGAAACTTGACTGAAACTTGACTCAAACCGATTCAATGGAAAACTGAAATAACTTGAAAAAATTGACTCAACAGACCAAACACAAATGACTCATGACTGACCTAAAACAAGAATTTACAAAGCTTTTGGAAAAAAGGCAGCAATCCATCAAGATTTGGAATCATGATGACAACCACCTGCATACTAATGAAATATGTACAATCATGTATAATTGGTTTTCCAATGTAGCCAATCCAATAGATGGATATATACCAAATTTCTACTCTCACTTTTCTTGAGCAGGCGGAACGATGTACATGTGGGAAACTCATAATAACCATTGAAACCAAGGCTTATGATAATGAACTAGGCAACATTTATCTTCTCTAGTGCTTGCAAAAGGATGCTGAAGGGATCTTGATAATCCTGAAACATTATCTTGTCTTGAGATCCAGCAGCAAAAATACAAGTACTCCCTTCATTTTGATCTGAAAGAACAATTGATTTGTAAGGGATAGGAATGCACAGAGAAGTATGTGCTTCTGCCATCTGAGTGTTGGTTGTAGGTTCCTTGACCATGAGAAATCCTGGCATATTGTCTCTCTCAAACTCATACTCCTCATCTTCATGGTCTAGGTCATTCTTAAACAAAAAACAATCTTCAAGATTATCAAACATGATAGCCTTATCATATTTGTGAAAGAAAATATTATCTGTTTGTTGATCTATAAAACTGATTACAAGACCGTCATCATTTTCAAAAGAGGAAGAGATTTCACCAACACTTTCTTGACCATGGGTGCACTGCAAATCTGCGGTAGCTTCGGCTGAAACAAGACCTTTCAGAAGTAGATCTATCTCATCTTCAGATAAAGGAGACAATACCTTTTGTTTTCTTTTGCTCAAACAGTGATTGTCTTCATTGATTTCAAGTGAAGGAGTATACAAACTTTCCTGATACTGCTGATCCATTTCATATAATTCATGTTCACTGTCAAGATGCAAAATTCCTTCATCTTCTACCACACTAAAATCTTGATCCTGCTGCAAATTTTCATGATTGTCTCTATGCTGCTGAAATGGATTTTCATATAGGGCTTCCATGATCTCATCATCCATGAAATTATCTTCTTCATAATATTTCTCAAGGCTTTCAATAAAAGTAGAAGCATGTTTGCAACAATCATGAACTAATTTTAATGATGGGTAAGATACTTGATATCTTTCAATGAATAGAGCATGAAAATCCTTTAAACAGTAAATACAGGCCACCAGAAAATTTTCATACCAAGATTGGGCTTCACCCTTGAGAGTGGCCAGGAATATCTTCATCAAGCAATCTTTAGGAAAATCCACTTTCACCTTGCGAATATACATATGAAATCTAACCAGATGTAAAGCAGCATCTTTCTTACCATCATTGTTAAATGTAGGCAGATTCCTTGACCAATCTACCTTGGGCATCTTATTCGGAAAACCTGGAATGTGATCTCGGCTCATGGGAGCATATCTTCTCATGATTCGGTCCATCTTGAGAATCTCACAGCTACTGATCTCCCTACAGTGAAGTCACCATGAAGCATCGATTTCTGGATTGTTCAGTGAATGGAGTCGCCAGGTGAATGATTTTAGCCTTATGATGTTTGACCGTTGTTCACCATCAACCATTAGATCTGAACTTGATACACATACTGGGGAAATTTATAAGTTAATTGTTACAATTAAAAGCTACATCGGAGATCGACTGAAGCAGCGTTTATCTACTATGCACTCGCAGGGCAATGTGCAGTTCGAAGGCTACCTGGCGTGACTTCAGACTCCGACTGTAGCTATAAATAAAATAACACTAACAAGCAAACCAGTTCTTCCCCAGTATAGTCGCCACTAAGTTAGAGCTCAAATCTACCTTAGGCTGAAATAAGGTAAAACTCGAGGCTACATCAAACCACGCTCAACCTCGTAGCTAGCCCTACAAGGGCAGGAGAGGGCTCTCTCCAGGTCAATCTCGGAAAAAAGTAATCAATGAGGCTCAAGATGAATAAATTGATGACTAATTTTAGGCTAGGTATGAAGTACAAGGAGTTTGAAAGTGATTTTTTGAAATTTAGTTGAATTCAAGGGAAAGGCAATTTTGGGTGTGGAATTGAGGCACAGTTTTTGCAGAGGTCTACTTGGGGCAAGATAGGAAATTGTTTTGATGAATTTAAACAGAATGAATGGATAGATCAGACTGGTGAGAGGTTAAGGAGAACAAGAAACTTTCAAGGATTCTCCATAAACAGATGAAAACATGGAAAATCAAACAAACTTAAAGGCAGAGCATAGAAAATTATGGATTCTACCTTAACACTTCATTTGTTTAATTGCAGAAGATAAGATAAGGAAAACGATACACATAAACACTTACAAATACTGAGAGAAGCACACCATCAACACATAAAGCCACATTAATCCCAAATAGTGCTGCAAAACCCTAGTCTTCCTTTGCCAAAAATGGAGATAAAATATGTACAATAGAGTGTCAAGCTATTCCCAAGAGTCCAACCCTAAAAATGACTAAGAAAATACATAATGTAGGCAAGCCAACCCATTCCCTCACCTCTAGGGGTCAAGCTCATCATCCTAGGAGCTGTTTCAACCAATTCTAAACAAAGCACTACAATCTAGGCAACCAAAACACCTTGCCTCTATAAGCTAGGAAACCAATTCATTCATTAAATTTTCACCTTTTAGTGAATGAATCTTCTAGAATAAGTAAATAAGTGTCAAAGTAACATAATTTTTCATTAATTACATCAATAGGGGTGAAAAATCACATCACAAGTCAAAACTGGTCAAACTGGCTTCATTTGCTGAGCTGAGGATGAAAATTGTGCCAAAAAACCCTGTGCGCTGTGCGCCTTTCCACCTATTTTTGGGGCACTTCCTGGCATCCAAATTGCACTCGGGTTGGCTTGTTGGAAAGCCCTGGATGTCTACTTTCTAACACAAGTGTAATTTTCCAATTTGGTGTCCATTTGAGACTACAAAAGTGCATTCGCCCAGAAGTACTTCTCGTTGGTGCAAAAAGTGGCAGAAATGTGATTTTCATGATGTTTTTGAGCCTTTTGGTCACCCAGAACTTGATGAAATGCTTTGGCAATGGCTGAGAATGTAAAATTCATCATGAAAAATCCAAAACTACAAGACATTTGTGATTTGGACCTCCCCATCTTATGGGTCGCGCGCTGCGCGCTATACGTTGAGCCAAAAAACCTGTTTTGCAAGCCAAAAATTTGAAAATGACAAAATTTTCTCTGAATTAGCTAAAATTCAGAGTGAAGACCCTATATCATGTGTTGTGCCCTGCCAATGAATCCTTGGCCAAAATTTGGATTGGATTGGGCTTTTTCCGTCGCTTTAGCACTTTGCTCAAATGCCTCTTTAGGATCTTCATTTTCTCTTTGCAAACATGCATGCGAGCCCAATAGTGAGTTTTCATATGATGAAGCATGTCTTTGTCTCTGTTTTCCTTCACCGAAAACTTCTCCAAATGAGTTTTTACACGGATGAGCATTGATTCTCGATCAATAGGTGTCAAATCACCGGGTGTTCTTCGGGCCAATTCTCGGTCTTCCGTAATCTTCCGCAGCTCATAAAGTGTATGCTCATCTTCCAGTTGCTTGTTGCACTACTCCAAGTAGTTGATCACCCACTTAGCCATCTGCAATTTCTTTTGCAGCGACTCATTCTCGGCCCTTTGCTCTCGGATGATCTCCTTTAGCTCCGAGTTAGGAGAGCTAGCATCAACATCAATGATACCCATGTCCTGACCATGCAAAAATTGTTGAAGGGTTTCAAAAACTAAATGTTACCAAGGTTATCATTTTTCCTACTTCCTTTTATTTCCCATTCCCCATATTCACCATTATTTTTCCCCAATAATTCCCTCATAAACCCTACACTATACTCCCTCAAATCCTAATTCCTCACTTCTATTACAAACACATTATCCCTACCTCATCCCAAACCCCTAAAAATCCAAGATTTCCATGTCCCTTCCCTTCTCTATATTCCTTGTTTTATTTCCATGTTCCCCATTTCCCTAATGGCTTCCCTTTCCTAATATTCCCTTGTACATTTGTGTCCCCTTGGTCACAACATTTTTAGAGCAAAAGAAATAGTTTACAGTCAATTTTGCACACAGTCATACATCAACATATATATATTCCAGCTATCTTGTTTCTAAAGACATGTTAGAGACTGAGTCAGTATATGAGAAAGAGTATGATAGTGATTCTACACTAGAGGTAAATGTGCCAAATGTACCATGGAGGTATCACAAAGGTGGCAAAAGTGGTCAACATCTCAGGGAGGAGCCTACTTCTTTGGCTCAATTGCAAGCTTGCGCGCTTGCAATGGATTGTTTTTGGCGCCAATCATGTTTCCAATACTGTGAGATGATCTCACAAACTCAGCACCATCGGGAACTAGTCCATTTATTTGTTCTACATTTACAGGGTGGTCATGTAAACCTTGCTAGAGTGAATCTCACCTTGTCACCCGTAACTATTGCTCAGGCCACCGGAATACCAAATGTAGGGGAGGAATCGAGCAAATACCAACTGCTAGACAGATTTTAACCATGAGCCATATATCAAGCCCGGGTATATGAGACACTTGAGCACAGATTTTCCTTTCAGATTCCTGAAAGATGAGTTTGCACCATTGATGAAACTCATCATTCTGTATTTCAGTTGCAAGGGAAGATTCTCGCATCTCTATGCCTACCATGTCCGTTTGTTGATGCATTTCACAAGGGTACGTATGATGAACATTTCATTTTTCATGTGTCGCAACATAGAGAGGATGGTGCCTTTAGTACAAAGGAAGAGCCCAGCACATCAACATAGGAGCATATATCATTATGCATTGATCAAAATCATAGTGATGCATCAGTTGGCACAATAGGGTATTACTTGGGAGGATTTCATCTCCCGTGACTACTTTCCCACGCTACAGCCTCCTCCAGAGATAGTTGATGATGAGGGAGGGCCTTCACTGTAGTTTGACATTCCTGAGACCGAGCGTGTCAATGCTCCAGCATATGTGACATATCAACGAGGCCACAAGGCCTTATTTGCATCTGCACAACGAGTACTATCTCCACCCGAGGTGGAAGGGGTCTTGTTGACATCATCAACACAGCGAGTATTATCTCCACATCATGTGGAAGGGGTCTCGCCTCCGTCTTCAGCATAGGTACAGATTCGGGATAGGGGTAAGAGACCCATGGTTGATGAGGGTCCTTCAGGAGGTCAGGCCATGGGTATCATTGATGTTCTAGGGCAAACATACCATAAATCCTTTACATTAACCGTTCAAAAACCAAGAATAAGCCATGGATATAAGCCTACCTCTGAATTTGTGCTTGAGAGGAGGCGTTTTTTTGTTTTTCCGGACCAAGTTTGGGCTTAAACCTCAGTGCTCCACGCACCTTATCCAACACGCCTCGCGCCTCTGATGCATCGCGCGCGTGCAATTTTCCACTGCGCTTTGTTGCCTGATGCGCCGCGCACCTCTGATGCGTCGTGCGCCCAACCTGATGCGCGAGGCGCCCTGCAAATGCTCCAATTTGCATACAAATTCACAAGAACACTTTGGAACGATGTTATTCACTCTTAGAATGTGGAATGGGTTGCAAATGATGTGAAATATCTTCATATAGACTCCCTTTTGATTTTTGCTTGGGCCATAACCCATTTTCTTATGTTTTGTCGTTAACACTTTTTCGGAATTAATAGACTCTGACCTTTTTGGTTTCCTCCTTAACTTTGATTGAAATAATGATTTTCTTTGATTATTTTTTTGCAGGGATAGCTATGATATGCTCTGGAAAAGGAGACCAAGGTTGCGCTTGGACGTTTCAAGGATTGAAGTTTTTGAAATTTTTTTACAAAAATGAGATGACGACTTATCTTCAAAACAAAGTTTTGAAGAGAAGTCATATTTTATCTGTACAATGATGAAAATTATTGAAGTGACTATCTATCAAAGACATCCCTCTGGCCTGCTGGTCTTTTTGGGCTTTACAACACAAAATGACCCAACCCTAGACCTAAGACCTAAAATTTTGAAATAATGACCTTTGAAGCTTTATGACTAGACTTGAACTAGCAGTGCCATGCACGAGGGGAATGAGTGACACAAACCATTCTGTCAGAGTTATGGCATGCCTAACGAAATGAAACTGATCAAAACTGATGGGACACCTAAACATGAAATGCAAAAAGAGCTTTGATCTCTGACAGAGGGATAACTAGACCGACTCTAACAGCTCCTACTTCCTCAGAATACTGCTCGGCCTCCAATCTGAAAACTTCAAAGGTCAATGCCTCTATAATCCTAGCCAATTTATCAATCTCAGTATCTAAGGATGATGAGGAATCACCCACCTGTCTTCTCCTTTCATCATCTCCTTCAAGTCTTTCTGTAGCCAGGATGTTTGATTCTACTTCAAAGGTTGCATCTTGCATATTAGCCAGAGAAGTACATCTTCTTTCTCTTAAATGCGGGAAGAAATGAGAATCGAAGGCATTGGATTAAGTGAGAATAGCAGAAGTAGGGGTAGGCTTCACTTCATATGGCATTCTGTTGTACAAATGGTTCAATCTCTTGTTGAAATTAGACAGCAGCTCACCATTCTCCCTCTGTAAGTTCCCAAATTCAATATGATAATGGAGCAAATCTTTATTATCTCCCCAATGCTTTAGGAACACATCAATGTCTACTGTAGACCTAGGGGCTAATTCTCTAAAACATTTTCTAGCTTCTCTCTCTAGGCTTTGGACAAAAACCCTCATCCATACATCCTCTTCATATATATCTAAGTTATCAGCATAGTTATAAAAAGACTCAAGGTTCTCTTCAGCGGTTACTCCTTTTGTACCAGTAAACTTAGGCATGTATTTCTGATATTCTCCCACAGGCATGGGATTCAAAGGAACAGGTAAGACCAATGGTCCATATCTAGCAGCAACAATTCCTTCTGTTCTCGTGGATACTTGTTGACCTGCCATGACTGAGGTAAGGTGAAAGGATACTGGTAAATCGAGTGGTATGAATCAATGCAATGGATGAGAGAGACAGAGGAATATGATGGACTTTATTGGATGCTTTCTTTGAACTAAGATCCAAAGGGGAACTAAATGAAAAAGGAGTTGTATAAATCTCTGCAGCTGATTTTTCACTAGCAACACTAGGCTCTATATTTTCAAATGATACCTTCTCAACTATAGCCTCTTCTTGCACAAATACATAGGATTTCTTAGGTTTACTTGATCATGATGCTCCTTTTTGTGATATTTTCTTCGATTTGACAATATTCTCAGAGTCGGGCACTGGAACAACTAGTGATTTCTGAGGATTTCTTCGAGTATGTCTCACAAACTGAGTTGGAACTGCAATGTAGAGTCGCCAGATAGATGATTACAACCAGAAATGTGTCCACACCTTGTCTATCATCAAAATTTGGAACTTTGTCGTTCTCCCAGGGAAGCTGAGCTTCAATCTCTTCTCCCCGACAACGGCGCCAATTAATGTTATCACCCCAAGAAACTCTCCTAGGTTGTAGCTTGGAGATGCTTGGGAGCATTACAAGTCAACAAAATGTTGGAAATGGATGAATGGAAGGTTTGATGTATATTAAAGCCAGATAACCACTTCTACTATGCTTAACTACAGACATGGGTGAACACCCCCAGACTACAAGGCTTTAGACCACCAATTACTCACAATTTGAGGATTAAGTGGATATGGAGAATACTGACTACACCAGCAGATGCACAGGACCCTGTAATGGCCAGATACAACTAGTTAAAAGGTCTACAAATCTGTTTCCTAATGCACAGATAGGATGATAGCTCTTTGCAACTAAGAAAATAGAAGCTTGAATAATACATTCACTGAAATAAACAAGACTTTAACACAGAGGTGGGATGATAGCCCCTCTAATGCCAAACATCAAGAATTCAAGAAAAATGCATAGCAGGCACAACCTAGAACATAATAGAAGTGGAAAGTGAGCATTTAATAGCAAAATAAGCTCATATTAGCTGAAAATGAAGACCAGACGCTGCAAGTATCACAGTAGTTACAGACTCTAGAAGTTGAACCTTACATCAAAACAACAACCATCCACCCTCATCCCATCTGTGTTAGGGGTATGTATAGAGTTTTTTACAAAAATGCTCTATTATTCTATACGTGGAGGAGTCATAATTGACTACCAACCACTTTAATTATCTAGTATGGGTCTCTGCTCCAATCTGCTAGCTTTAATGAACAAAATTGATCTTTTATGATACTCTGTTGTACTTCTTGATTAGGTGGAGTGTGATATGCATGAAATTCCATAATTGTTGGTTGCAAACTTCTTCTTTGGCGTCGTCCTTCTCATACTTCGGCCATACTACTCTTGAATGAGGTAGTTGAAGAGTAACTATGCCAGGTGCAGGTAGTTGGCCACCTTCATCCTTCGAGAACATAGAATGGCTATGAACATAGATAGTCGGGACGGGTGGAGGAAGAAAGTCGGCCATTGGATTAAAAAAATGAACAGTGGGGATCTACCGGCCTGAGACATTAGGAGAACACAGAAAAAGATAGTCCTGAGTCATTGGATCTTGGGCGGATAGATCCAACGGCTATCCGGGGTGGAAGGTACATAGACAATAACGAACGGGGGACGACGATCAAGCGATGAGCGGTATTCCCCACACTGCTTTCCAGAGGTGGGTGTATTTGTACGCAAGAGCGTGACAGTAGTAGGAGGGGGACACGTGGCAGATGGGACAGAGGAAAATCTGCTTTCCCCTTGGGTTAACGTGCGGTTATGTTATAGCAGCGGGGGAAGTGTATGTCATTGGATCTCATAGCAAACGATCAGGCGGTAGGGTTTGAATATGCACACTTTTTAATGATGTGACAGGAAAAGCTTGAGAATGCACGTGGTCATGTGAACTTAGTGATATGATGGCTAAAAATTAGCACTCGGGGGTCGGAGGAATCATAGAATTACACAGAGTTTCAGGGGTAAAATGGAGGCAGTGGGTTTGAAAATATAAGCGGGGTGAAAGGAAATAATGAAGGCGACCAGTGCAAACCTGTATTTGACCTTCAAATGCTAGAGTATATATAGCAGAACTAGTAGGCACGCTCAACCACAAGCATCTGTCATGCACTAGGGTTAGTAATTGTTTGATCACTATGAGGTTGATGTTGGAGCAATGTTAGTGGGGCACCCATAACAAGTTTAGCAACCTTGACTGATTCACTCCGCAAATCCACTCCATAGGGTCCAACAAAGTGACACTTAATTCCTTGTAAAAGACCCTCTTCATGTATTTTTTTGTTTCCAAGTGGGGGAACCTCTCGTAGTTTTTCAAATCCCAGTCTTCTAGCTTAAGATGGGGAATCTTCGCGAAGCACAGATCTTCAAAAATGATGTTCACCGCTAACAGGGGTGTATTGAGGACGAATTTTCCTGCATTTGGGTCCTTAGGGACCTTCACTTTTCCCTTGCATGGAGGGATATAATCCTGCAAATTGGATATAGGATCCACCTCCTCGGTGTCTATGTCCTCCATGCCCTCTTCGACCTCCAAATCCAGCACTTTTCCCTTATCCATAACACTAAGTTTTTCTTTCTTCTAAGCTTGGGTAGCAGCATGCTTCCTTGGTGGCTCACGCACTGGCATGGGCTTCTGCTACTTGTCTATCTTGGGTTTGGGGACTTCTCTTACTAGTGTAGACTTTGGCCTAGGCAACCTCGGTGCCATAGGCACAACAGCTGGAGCCTCCATTCTGACAACCACCAGGGTAGCTCCCTTAGAGGTGATAGTTCTTCCAGTGCTAGCAACTTCAGTGGGACTTGGTCCTAACATGATGTCGGTAATTAGTTTTCGATCTAACTTAGGAAATCTGTTGAACAAGGGGCTTGTGATCAAAGATTCGAAGAACTCACAATTCATGCACAACCAACAGCGGAACACATAAATTCTAAGGATAGAAATTGCTTTTTGCTGGATGGCCATGCATAATTTATAGTCAAATTTGAATTCAAATTCTACTATTCCCCCTGAAATATATCCATAAATGATGATTTGGCACCAGATCTCCAAAGATTTTAGTGTTAAATGACTTAAATTCTGTCCCCCTACTCCTCTTAACCATCCCCTGGCAATCACATCATGAACAGTGATTGTAACAGTTACTTTCTGGTTGTGCTACATGGTCTCTCCCCCTAGAGCGCAACTCCCTTAACGCTCCTTATAGTACTATGACATCATTCGTTTTCATGCAGCCCCCCTATCGTGTAGCTCTACACACTCAGTAGTGTAGTTTATAGTCTCGTGCCTCCTTGTAGCTACCTGGAGCACTAAGAATGTGCTACCATCATGTAGTCATTGAGCTATATCCCTCGTGTATGGCTTCAATCGGCTTCCATTTACCCTTCCTCGAAATGGATCTCCAATCAATTTCATGAGATGAACTGCTCCACCTTTGTAATTTCCTTAATAACATATGGTACCAGCTAGTGCATCTGAAACTTCCCTGGAAACTTATCAAACTCACTGTCATATAATAAAACCAAATCATTTACCTTGAAGGTGCGTAGTTTGATGTGCCAATCGTGGCAAGATTTTTCTTATTCCTTCAGAACCTATTGATGGAATCTAGCCAAAAATCGATCTTCTTCGAGCTCCATTAGCTCCACTAGCTGCTCCTCCAAGGCTCTACCATCTACCATTCCTGTGAAAGTAATGATGCATAGACAAGGCATCATATACTCCATAGGCATTACAACTTCCATGCCATAGACCAACCGAAAAGGTGTCTCACCAGTAAGATTTTTACAAGTAGTTTTGTATGTTCATAATACTGCTGGTATGTGCATGTCCCACATTTTGTTTTCCATTGCAAACCTTCATCAACGCATTCTCCAATATCTTATTAAAAGCCTCAACCATTCCATTCGCCTAAGGGTGACATGGCATACTCTTCTGGTGATAAACCTGGAACTCTTCTATCAGTGCGCTAATATTTTCATTGAGAAAATGCATACCACAATCACTCATCAAAACCTTCAGGAAACCAAAGCTGGTCAACACATATTCAAATAAGATTTTTTCTATTGTTTCCCTTGTACAATCTTTCATAGGTTGTGTCACCGCCCATTTGGTCAAATATTTGGTCATGACAATTATATACCGTGCACCTGTTTTCTTGCCTAGAGGCTAAATCAATCCTATAAAATCGATTTCCCACTTCTCAAATGGATGCAATGGCACCTGTATATTCATAGGCAGCTCATCCCTCCACGATGGCCTGCCCATTCTCTGACATGCGTCGCATGCCCTACAATATGCTTTAGAATCCTTATGCAGTGTTGGCCACCACAACCTAGTGCGTAGAATCTTTTGCATTCTTTCTTTACTTGCATAATGCCCTCCCACAACTCCTCCATGAGCTTCAACGAGTATATTGTTCCATTAAAAATCAGGAACATAACGTCAAAGTATCTCGTCTGACTCCATGTTATATAAATGACCTACAATTACAGAGAAATCTGCTGCGCACACCACCAATTCTTTCTTCTACTAAATTTTGTATCATTATGGATCCATCCTTGTAGTTAGAAAGTGGATAATGTCTGCAAAGTGATTATCCGCTATGTGCAGCGCAAATAGCTACGCATCAGGTAGTCCTTCCTCCAACATAATAGGTTCTTCTCCTATTTTAATGCGCGATAGATGGTTTAGTCCTACGTTTAACCTTCCTGGCTTCGCAATCACTTCAAAATCATATTCTTGAAACAATAACCATCTGCATATTTCCCCCCCTGACACGAGTTTATTAACTAGATATTTTAATGCAAAATGGTTTGTGTACATCTTGAAATGTTTTCCTAGCAAGTAATTTCTGAACTTGTAGAGCATGTACACCATAACCAAGCCTTTCCACTCTGTCGTTGAATAAATTTTTTTAGCCTTAGACAAATTCCTGCTCGCAAACACTATAGGATGATCTAATTATCCTTCACCAACTTGTGTCAACATTGCTCCTAATGCAATACATGAAGCAGCCACATGCACATGAAATTCCTTCTTCTAATTTGAGAAGACTAGGATTGACATGGTCACCATTTTCTCCTTCAATACATCCTTGTTGTGCTAATATTCTTCATCACAACAGAATGTAGCATCTTTCTTTAGTAGCTTTTCCATAGGTGTGGTAATATGAGCGTAACTCTTGATGAACTTCCGATAGTACCCAGTATGCCCCAATGTTGCATGCAGCTGTTTAACACTTCTTGGTGCCTCTAAATTAATTATGACATTGATCTTAACAAGGTCCACCATTAATCCTTTTTTTCACACCACATGACCCAACAAGATTCTAAAAGCAATGAAAAATAAGTATTTCTTCAGGTTTAGCGCAATCTTATGCCTTCGGCATGTATCCAACATCAAGCGCAAACTGGCTACATGGCACTTTACTAGCCCAAACATTCTCCAATCATCAAAATATACCTCCAAGAACTTGTGAATAAATTCCTCAAACGTCACAATGAATACGCGTGAGAATGTCGTCGACGCATTCTTAAGTCCAAAAGGAATCACTGTATACTTGAAACATCCCAACTCTGTCATGAAGATTGTCTTGCTCTTATCATCTAGCACAATCTTAATTTGATGTTATCTAGAGAACCCATCAATGAATGAATATGCTTCCTGTCCTCCAAAATTATCTTGTACTTCATCCGTAAATGGTGTTAGAAAAGGATCATGAATGCAGGAATCATTAAGCTTCCTGATATCTACGCAAATTAGTATCTCTCGTTTATGCTTCTTCTCCTAGACTACCATGGGGCTCACTGAATCAGACTCCTCCACTAGTTCAATAATTCATGCCTCCAGCATCTTATCCAGTTCTAAACAGACCTTTTACTTATACTTGAGATTAAGGCAATACGGCATGTGCTTGATTGGCTTTGTGTTCTGCTTCAAGGTGATCTTCATTATGCCCAAGTCTCCTATGATATCTTGCAAGTCTGATAATTTCGTAGGGAACAAATCCTGATATTCTTGGAGCAACTCATTGACCTTATCTACTGTGGCATCATCCCACTAATCTCCAATGTTCACAAATTTCACCTCCACTTATGTGCCAATGTTCACTTTTCTAGTCTTCAATGTTGCGGTTATGTCTGGATTCTCTATTTGTGGTCCCTCAACCTTGCGATGATCCTCTTCCTTTAGGATGTTAATTTTCCTTGGATCCTCATCATCTTCTTCAACTGTCATATTATAGCACTCTAGTGCATGGCACAACTGAGTGCTCCAATCTGGGCGAATCAAGTCTAAAGGATCCTGCAGTATTCTAAATATTGCTACCTTAACCTCCTGTAGTGCTTCATCAATGCTTTCAAACCCATCCTCAAAGTTGAAGGTCATAAAAAATCCTTCTCTTAATATGTCCCACTCTGCGGTACCATGACGAAACTTTGTTTTTAGGTACCAATTCATAGGAACGATGTCCAAAGTGTTACGGAAATATGAACCCACTCTAGCTTCGGTTCCGTTGCGGTATCTGTACAAATTTTTGCAGTAAGTGACAATTGTCCGTTACATGTTTTCCTACCACCTGACAGATAACGTACCATAGCACAGATCCTGCACTTGGTCCCATGGAAACCTCTTGTCTCAGGGGAATGGGCCCTCCCCTAGTAATATAATTTGCAAAAATAGGGTAGTGATATTTATTGTGCCCATGTCTTTTACATTTTAGGCACCAAACTTCTTTGCGCACCTTTAGCTAAGAAACTTTTTCCTTCTTCAAGGTCTGCAACTCCAAGTAAAGGTTCTGTAGCTCTGCATGAATCTACTGAACTCCCAAAGAAACGTCTTGAATAGGTGTTTTGTGCAATATCATCACAATTTCTATGGCTTCCACCTAGGTTCCTATCTTTTGCTGTGATAAAGAAACCCTTAGGCGGGGTAGGAGCGAAGCTAGAAATCATTCACGGTGCTGACTATTTGTGAGATTCATGTTAGCTTCACAGATCTAGCACTTACATCTCTAATCGAGTTCCCATGTGTTTCACCAGGCCACATCATGATTTCCTTAAATCCAACAACTGATTATGATTCAGACTTGGGCCTACTGAATTCCTTATTAACAGAAGTCTGGGTGTCTACTAATGATGCCAATGGATTATCTGTGCCGCACTCGATGTACCATGTCAATGTGCGATCTTGTAGAGAAGTAACCAACTACATCTTCTTTATATGATCATCTGTAATATATTGTGTCATCCATACAACCTTCACAACGAACCAAAACTGATGTGGTCCTCACTTCCCAAGCCCTTGAAAACAAGAAATTTCATGCTATTCAACACATTGAACGGTGGCAGAGGTGGGGGTGGTGTGGGACAAGGTGTATGCTGTGGAGGTGAAGGTGGAGGTGACATGGGTGGATGAGGTATTCACAGAAAACACTGCTTTGTTAATTGTACAATGCTTCACGGTGATTCTTGTACTGCTCCCTCATTGTCACTCGAAGGGGGTTCTATCAATGCGTTTTATTTAGGACCTACACTTTCTTGATTTCTAAAGATCCATCCATTTTGCATAGATCCAAACATCAAGGAAGTGGCATAACCCACTTCTCACACAAGAGAATTTTAATCCAAGTATTCAAAGATTTCAAATACTTACCTTGGGATCCTTTGAAAAAAGCGTCGCTTTACTTCATTGTAGCTAACTGAGGTATCGACCGTGAATACTGTCACAAATCCTCCTATGGAAAAATCAAGCTATTGATTGACAACACATGTGATCTTATCCTAAGAGGGTTGTAACCTCCTCACTATCTCCGCGGTCCACACTATTGGACCGTTAAGCCTCCACCTTCCTTGGCCATCTTCTAATTTAGCGATCCACTCATATAGTTCGATCGGGAAGTTGTAGAAAAATATCTCATGTATCTCTATGTATACGTATCTGTCCAACCACTGTTCCTTTGTCACGTGTGGATTTTGGTTTTCTTGCACCATGAATTCATGGATATTTCTATCCAACCACTTCTCAATTTCTTTCTTTGTTGGATTCGAGTGATGCGACATCACATATCTGTTTATGTAGATCCCAATCCCGACAAAGGAACCATTTTTTGGCTTAGTGGGTCTTGACCCAGGTTCAGAGTTAGTTGCACCAAACACATCCCTACACTACGGGACCTTTCAACATCAATCTGCAGAGATTAGACTGAAGTCTGACCCATAGCAGTACTGCGGGATGCTGGAATGAAGTTTCCACACACAGGGATTAGCATGATGTTGTTTTATGCCCTAAATCTACCTTCACATAGATCGATAAGCCTTTATGTCTTATCAATATAACTCCTTTAATTAATCTGTAGACCTCCGTGAAGGTCTACGACTGTCTTTCACAAACCCTAATAGGTGAATAAACTAGTTACACACATAAAAGATTACTCTTAACCTAGTAATTACTTAGATCAGCTTAAGTGTTCCATAACTTCAACATACGACAAGATAATATTCATGTAAACATTTAACACTAATTGCATTCACGTAACAATATAATTCATGTAATGTCATGCATCAATACATAATTATTTCATAAACCCATCATTCATCACAACATAAAGAAAATTCATACAAAATAGAAGTAAATAGATAAACATGAGTATTTATGCAATAATATCCTTTATTAATATTCAGTTCAGCTTACACACTCAAGATTTTCATGCACACTCAGCTGCAAGGCTCCATGCACTTAGCCGTAGGCTCTACTCTAGGCCTTTGCGTACATAGCTGCAGAGCCTTCCTTCTACTCTAAGACTTCTATGATCTTCCTCCTACTAACCCATTACATTCGTATTCATCTATGGCTTGCCTTAGACATCCTACGACACACCTATTTATACAATCCCATGGTCCGCAGACCATGGGTAGATCCTCAAAAGCCTAACCTGAATTACATAAAGAAGGGTAAAACCCTTTATGACTCTTTAACTATCTACATGCTTTGCAATCACAACTTTTGAATACTTTACTTTTTATACAAAAGAACTTGGGATTTTTCCCTAAAACTTGGGATTCTACCCCAAAATTGACCGTAGGGGACCCCATCCCAAAATCTCATAAGGGTTATAAAATAGATGGAAAGCGATATGTGAATGTAGGTAAATATGGGTAATTTCGTCAGCCAACAGGTTTAATGGTTTGAACATGTTGTAGTGGCTACAACCAACGTCCCAAAATTTTCCTTAGCTTATTTTGGAGCCTCCCTACCAACCATCACAATAACTTTCCTTTCTTCTTCAAGTCCTCAAGCTTGAGTGTCTTTCTTGTTCAATGGTAGTCTGTCGATCACAATTTGACCTTTTCCCCTCACAGGTTGCTCATCCGGACTTGGTCCAGTTGCAGGATGAGCAACTTCCTAGTGAAATTTGCGCATTTCTAGAGGGAAACCCAACCTTCCCTCTAGGAATTGCAGAATTCCTTCTAACAACCTGCTGGGCTCCAGGATTATGCAATCCTGCTAGCTAACCCTCCCAGCAGGAATTGCGCAATTGTTCCCATCAATAGGTAGTTCACCCCTGGATTTTCTCAAATCTGGGTAGCAAGCAACTACTGGGCCCATAAATTACACAATCCACTTGGGCAGTCAACCCAGCTTACAGTTATAAATGCACATTTTTCTCCACCAGTCGACCAGTCGCTTGCATGTGCAGCTGAGTTGACCGGTTCCCTCTAGGACTGAGCAAAACAGACTTGCATGCATAGGCTACTTCTCCCAAGGCATCATGCAAAGGCATCCCTTGTTCCAAGGATCTATGTTTACCAGTTCGAGGTTTCATGCAAGGATCATTTCATAAACCTCCCACCAAGTGTCGCCTCCCCTATATTTGTGGCATGCACATGACAACCTCGATATTATCAAAACTCATCAACCATATGTTGCAGAGCTCATTCCTCACATCAACCTTGTAGCTCTATCATCCCACATCACATTTAAGAGATTCAACTCAGTTGTTTTGGGGTAAGCTTGCTTCCCATGCCTTGTGCTACATTTCTGTTGCTTTTGTGTATTCGCTTGTGTGAGTATTGTTTGCTTGATTTCTTTGAGCACCTGTTGTCATTTGCATATAGTCTAGCTTCTCCTAGCTCTATTTCAAATTTTGTTGCTATCTCACTGTTGTCGCATGCACGAAATTGTTTTGCATGGACATTCACCCAACTGGTGTATGGCCTCACCCACATGCATGTTGATCTATTTTCTCAATCTTCCATTCATGTTTTGCATGCACTATTTATCACTTTTTGTATCACTTAGTTTCACCATGCATTTCATCGACTTACTTGCTTTCAGTTTGTTGTTGATGAGTTGGGCCAACCTTGGCCTGGTCTCTTCCTTTGCCAAGGCTGTAGTTCACAATCTGGAGAAGGAAGGTTCACCTTCCTCTCCAAATTTGCACATGTTGGCCTAACACTCGCCTCCTAGCCTCAATTGCACATTTCTGGAGTTTAGTGACTGCTTGGCCTATAAATTTGTACAAATCTGCCTCTGGGCCAGCAATCATTCCCATTTTGGATTGCTCATTGCATAATCCCAGTAGCCAACTACCCATTTGGACTATGCATTGTGCAGTTCTAGTAGTTAGTAATTCTCCTAAAAGCCTGGACTGTGCCTTGTGTAGCCTTGGAAATTAGTCTCCCAACCTCCTACCCGAAATTATGCAACCTTCATGATCATCCACCCACGTATGTTGCAAGTCAGTTCTCATGTTCATTTTTGTTTTCGACTGATATATTTCTTCCTATGAGTGTTTCCATGTCTCCACATATCATAGGGGTTCATTTTCCTCTTAGAATTACAAGTACAATGGTCTCCAATAGAGTAGTGGCGAAGACACTGTTCAGAGCATGCTTGGGGATGTATTCGATCAAGTGTCCATGGGCTTACCTACTCACAAAGAAATCAATTTGTTCATGGACAAGCACATCAAGCAGCAACATCACAACAAGAAGCATCATGAACAGTGGATGAAGGCAACATACTGAACGTAGCGAACACAAAAAATGAAGTGAACGTAGCAAATGCAAGAGGAAGGTTGTTGACAATATAGAAGCAAAGTGAAGTTGCAAGATCAAGTAGATCCATTGATAATGAAAGAAACTTTGGAGACTTAGGTTATGAAGTGATGACACAACATGAAGATCACACCAAAGGCAGAAGATGGAACAAAGAAGGATTTGCATGTGCTAAAGCAGCAACTCAGGAAGAACATGAAGCTACATAGACAAACCAATGAGTTGCAGCAAGAACATGAATAGGAGTGGGCACAACATGCACCCACAAATGAAACTGTGTCAGTACAAGATAAGGATCCATCCATGCAACTCACAAAGAGCAAACATGGTGAGAAGTGTTGTTGATCACATGTAAAGGATCCAACAACATGCAATCCAACCCATTCAACACACTCACCAAGGCGAAGACAAGAAGCAGGTCCAACTGAGGATGAACATGCACATCGATGAGTTGATGTGCATGACTACCAACACACACTTGAAGATCAGCATGGAAACTATGCATCAGTATGTTGACAGTTCAACCATACCCAAGAAAACCATTTAGCAGATGAGTTGGAAGAAGGGGACGAACCAACGCACCAATCGCAAGAGAGGCAAGAGTTTGCTTTAGCAAGATGTCACCATGAGGTACATGCACACCATCACGAACGACCAAGCTTGCATCAACTGACCAGCTTCACCATCACAAGCATGTCAAAGAGTTGGTCTCACCACAACAAACCGAGTTTCAGTGAAATGTTGCAAGGCTTGCTCAAGCCAAGTTGTCTCACATGAGTACATGTGCATCGTAATGTTGAGTCATGTCAAGTGTAATTCGAGTGTCAACAGTTAGATGTAACAGTCATAGGGTAGGTGAAGAGTCATGAGGGTAGTTGAACTATCACAAAGGGGAATGTTAAGGATCACCCCACCCTTTGCTAGAAATATTCCCTCATAAATCATTGTATGGGCATTTGGTCAGCCAAGCTTCTATTAAGACTATCTTGAAGAAGGCTTGGATAGTATTCTAATGTGCCTTGGCTTCTCCACTACACGGAGCTAGTACACTTCTTCGGAGAAGCAGGTGCATGTGGATGTAATGTTATACTAATAGGGTTAGCAGGTTTACATTGTTTATTGTATGATTGTGACTTACACTACTTTATACAGTAAAGGCCAACACATTTTCATGCATATGTTGTTTATTGTAGTTGGATTTCTTCAGTTTCCTTAATGATATATGTTGTTTAACTTACGTACTTATGTATGAACTGATTCACATGCAATTTTATGAATCTTATTGTTAATGTGTTACATATGTTATTAGTGTTGTCACCATCTATGTTGACTGCTCTGCCAGATATCAGAAAGACCTTCCTAATGAACCTGGTTATATCGACCATCACACTCGTCTTGGACTGATCCACGAGTGTTGTTCGTGTTATCTTACCTTGTACGATGGGACTACTGCATCCATGTTAATTACTTTGCCAGAAGTTGTGCATGTCCTTTGTGTTGTATGTTCCTAACTGAGTTGGGATTGATCGCTTTCAACCTGGAACTCACCTTCACCTTCCTCTCCCTTTGAAATGTTGTAACCTCTCATACTCATTCCTTGACTCGCTGCATCACTCACACCCTTGCTACTGATAGAGTTATCTTATTTGCCTCTGTTTGACATTGCGATCAAGGCATTACCTTATGACCCACTGTTAGGACTCCTACAGCAAATGGTCTAAGGTCTAATTGGGACTTCTTACCAGGGAGATCCCCTTGACATGTTGGCAGGTCGAGCACCGTCAACATTTTTGGTGCTAGAAGGAAGGCCTGATGACAAGAAGTTTCCTTTCATCCAATTTTGAACCTTTGCATATCTTTCAGGGAGTCTTACATTCTTCTTGCCACGAGGTTTTTTCCAAATCGTGAAGATGTCTCCATTGTAGGAAGGCTTTTCAATCTCTTGTCCACTCACAAGTATGATGGTGAAGGCAAAGTGGCCTGACCTGAGCACTTACATAACTTCCTTTCAATGATTTATGAGGAAGATGAGTTTACTAACAAACATGCCACTGTACTGCTTGCATTCACACTTCGTGAATCCCCATGTCGTTGGGTGCTCAGCTTACTGGATGAAAATATGCACTCATGTAAGAACTTCTGTGTTCTTATTGAAGACACGTTCCATCATTTTTATCTAGACCATCTTGACCTGAAACTATTACAGAAATAAAAGGCCCTGTATGAATTTGTTATTGATTTTTGGCCCCGCTTCTATGGCTTACAGTTTCAAGCTCCGAAGAGCCATGTGAAGTTCACTTATCTCTGGGACAGGTTTGAGTATTGTCTTAAGAAATATGCCCATCCCAAGAGAAAGCTTGATATCAAGCCTCGCTCAACCTTCTTCGTTTATGGAATTGCACAATCCCATATGGGATCAAGCACTGTCTCAATGGACTGCCTGCCTCCTTTCAATTCAACAGTTCAACCATTTCCCAATGATGTTGAGGATCATGTTCACACATCTGTTCATCTTTTCACCTAGGTGTTCTTGTAAATGATGATGTCTTGTTTTCCTCCATTCTAGACTCTTCACTTGTTGTAAATGAGGAACAACCCACTGATGATTTGTTATTGCACAACCAACATGCACTGTCATTCATGAAGAGTATCAGTGGGAGCTTGAACATCAACACTCAGAGAAGGATGACTCCCTTCCGTTTGGGCACCCTTAGTTCCTTCCTAGATTCTTTGGTGAACCTTCCATCCATGATTTTGTATGTGTGTCTTCATCTACGGATGCACCCATTGTTGGTCACTCATGGGACTCACGGATGCTAGTCCATCATTCGACAATGGAGAGGATAAGTTATTCATTGAAGATCACATGATCCTTCATCTGTCTTTTCCAGAAACATAGAGGATGAGTTTGTTTTCTTTTCATCTACCCCTCTATTTGATTCATCAAATCATGAGGATGTCGAATAATTCATTGATTTTTATGATCGTGGCAGTCATGATCCATTTGTTTCCATTTTTTATCATGATTATGAATCTATCACAGTTGATCTTTAGAAGCCACCGATCTATGATGATCTACCTGATGATGAAGTTGAGACACCCAAGACTATCAAGGCACTTCAACCCAAGCTAATGGTTATGTCAGGTCCTTACTCTCTTGAGGTTAGTCTCGCTTCTGATAATGAATCTATTCAATCACCCAAGGCTCCTTAGCACTTGTCTGTATGCATTGAAGATCCATCTCGAACTGCACGATCCCATTGCTCATGCAATGGAGAAGTTTTATATTGCAAGCACTCATGCACGAAACAAGTTATATTTGTTTCTTTCATTTGCTTGCATGTCACAATTAAGATTGTTTTTTCTTCAAAGTTACACGTAGTGTCACACAACACCATGATAAGCCCACTAACTATATGTCATGCACATGCACTTACTTATGTCCTGTGCACACTTTGAAACACGAAGTGTGGCTTTCTTCACTATCATATCTTTCTTGTATGCTGGTCTACCCAATTGGGTTACTCGTGGACCAATCCTTCACTCACATGGGTCTACCAATGCATCAGTGGCTGCATTGGAAGTATCGATTCATGTAATCGAGCCCATGCACCATTACTGTAGGAGTAGAAGTAGTGTTTGCTTTCAGTTGTTTGCTTGAGGCTTGTTTACTTTCATGTGCTTTTTGCTTCTTTGTTTGCTTGATTGCTTGTTTTCTTCTTTTTCTTTCACTTTTACTTCCACTCTTGCTTTTCTTTCTAATTTGTTTCGCTCGTTCATAGGTTAGTTTGCATGAAACCATGTGTGACTCATGAAACGAGATGGGTAAAGTACAAGAGGGCTTGTACAACTATGACTACTTGATTATCTGTCATCTTGCCTTTGTATGATGAGCCTTTTACTCTTATTCCATGATATGGCGAAGGAAAATATGTACTATTCAAAGTGAACCTTGGTGAAAACACAACACTTGTGCACTAACTAGTGTCACTTTCTCTAATCAATTGTTTTTGGATTAACCCTTGTCAGCTCAGTCAAGTAGAGTAAGGTGAGGGGGAAACCTTAACAAGCAAGTCAAAGCTATAATAAACTAATTCTCTGCTAGAACAACCTCCTTTGTTCTCAATAAGTAGGGATCCCTCTTCCGCCTCTGAAATGAATAAGTGCTATGCACAGTGAAAATGTAAAATGAAAAATGAATAAGGTGAAAGAAGAGAAAGGATTCCTGTGCAGGGAGCTCATGCAAGTAACTCTGATGGGGTACTGAATAGGCTCGTTGGCAGTGGAGCCATGCTTGTGTTCCTCTGTGACTCCACTGGGGCACTGTTCAGGCCTACTGGAAGTGGAGAAACTCTAGAGATGAAACTTAGACTCTCACGACTATACTGTTTGTGCACTTATATACCCATCAACCCAAATCAAAACAACTGTGTTTCCTTGGCTTGGAATGTGTGTCAATCGATCAAGAGTCTGGCAGATGCTACATATTACAATCAAGCTAGTGTGAAGCCAAGATGAACTGAGAGTTGAACAATACTTACAAATGCGTTAGACTTTCTTTTCATGAACAAGGTCCATTCAGAGAGCTGGAGTTATACCAGTGTGTCACCAAGTGTTGTAGTAGCTACAACCACCCTCCAAAATTTTACCTTAGCCTATTTTGGAGCCTCCCCACCAACCTTCACAATAGCTTGCCTTGCTTCATCAAGTCCTCAAGCTTCACTGCCTTTCTTGCTCAATGGCAGCCTGTCGATCACAGTTTGACATTTTCCCCTCACAGGCTACTCATCTAGACTCGGTCCAACTGTCAGCTGAGTAGCTTCCTAATGAAATATGTGCATTTAAAAAGGGAAAACTAGCCTTCCTTCCTGGAATTATGCAATTCCCTCTGACAGCTTGCTGGGCTCCAGGATTGCTCAATCCTGTTAGCCAACCCTCCTAGCAGTAATTGCACAATTTTCCCATCAACAAGAAGTTTGCCTAGGATTTGAGAAAATCTGGGTAGCGTTCAGCTACTGGACCCAAAAATTGTACAATCCACTTGGGCAGTCAGCCCAACTTCCAGTCAGAAATGCGCATTTTTCTCCAGTAGTTGAGTAGTTGACTGCATGTGCAGCTAAGTTGACTCATTCCCTCTAGGAGTGAGAAAAATAAACTTGCATGCACAAGTTGCTTCTCCCAAGGAAACATGCAAATGAATCCCTTGTTTCATGGATCTATGTTTAACAATTGGAGGTTACATCCAAGGATAATTTCAGAAACATCCCACTAAGTGTCTCTGCCCCTAGATTTGTGGCATGCCCGTCACAACATCAATGCTATCAAAAACATCAACCAGATGCTGCAGGGCTCATTCCTCACATCAACCTTACAACTTTGACATCCCACATCATATCTAAGAGCAGTCGGCACATTCAGCTTAGTTTTTTTGGGGTAAGCATGCTTCCCATGCCTTGTGCTGCATTTGTGTAGATTTTATGTATTTGCTTGTCGGAGTGTTGTTTGCTTGATTTTTGAGTGTCTGCTCTCATTTATATATATTCTAGCTTGTCCTAGATCTATTTCAATTTTAGCTATTATCTCACTGTTGTCGCATGCATGAAATTGTTTTTCATGGATGTTCGCCCATGCAGCGAATGACCTCACCCACATCCATGTCAATATATTTTCTCAATTTTCCATTCATGTTTTGCATCCATTGTTTATCATTTCTGCCATCAATTAGTGTCGCCATGCATTTCATTGGCTTACTTTCTTTTAGTTTCCTATCAGCAAGTTGGGCCAACCTTAGCTCAGTCTCTGCCTTCACCAAGGTTGCATTGTACAATATCGAGAAGGAAGGTTCACATTCCTCTCCAGATTTGTGCACTTTGGCCCAGCACTAGATTTTTGGACTGAATTGTGCATTTGTGGAGGTATGTGGCCGCTTGGCCCAAAAATTTGCGCAAATCTATCTGTAGACCAGTAGTCTTTCCTAGCTAGGATTTCTCATTGCATAATCCCAACAGCCAACTGCCTGACTGGACTATGCATTGCACATTTCTAGCAATTAGTAAGTCTCCTAGTAGCCTGGACTATGCCTTGTGTAGTCTTGGCAGTCAGTCTCCCGACCTCCCAGCCAAAATTGTGCAACCTTCATGATCATCCACCGAGGTATGTTGCAAGTCAGTTCTCATGTTAATTTTGGTTTTTGACTGATATATTTCTTTCTATGAGTGTTTCCATGTCTCTAGGTATCAGAGGTGCTCATCTTCATCTCAGTAGTATAGGTACAACAGTATCCAAGAGAGAAGAGACAATGACACCGTTCAGAGCACGCTTGGGGACACAATCGATCAAGTGTCCATGGGCTTACCTACTCATGAAGACACCAAGCTGTTTGTCTACATGGACATCAAGCAACATCATCAAAGCAAGAAACATCATGAACAACATCTAAAGGCAACATACCGAACGTAGTGAACACAACAAATGAAGCAAACACACATTCAACTTAGTTGTTTTCGGGTAAGCCCACTTCCCATGCCTTGTGCTACGTTTTTGTTCCTTTTGTGTATTCATTTGTGTGAGTGTTATTTGCTTGATTTCTTTGAGTGCTTGTTGTCATTTACATATATTCTAGCTTGTCCTAGCTCTGTTTCAATTTTCACTGCTATCTCACTGTTGTCGCATGCATGAAACTGTTTTGCATGGACGTTCACCCAACCGGAAAACAACCTCACCCACATGCAAGTTGATATATTTTCTCAATCTTCCATTCATGTTTTGAATGCACCGTTTATCACTTCTTCTATCACTTAGTGTTGCCATGCATTTAATCTAGTTACTTTCTTTCAATTTCCTGTCAGCAAGTCAGGCCAACCTTAGCTCAATCTCAGCCTTCACCAAGGTTTCATTTCACAATCTAGAGAAGGAAGGTTCACCTTCCTCTCTAGATTTTCATATTTTAGGCCAGAACTAGCCTCTTGGACTGAATTTTGCATTTCTGGAGGTTAGTGGCTTCTTGGCCCCAAAATTTGCGCAAATCTACTTCTGGAAGAGTAGTCCTTCCGAGCTATGATTTCTCATTGCGTAATCCCAGCAGCCAACCGCCCGACTAGACTATGCATTGTGTAGTTCCAGTAGTTAGTAAGTCTCCCTGCAGCCCAAACTATGCCTTGTGTATTCTTGGTAGTCGGTCTCCTGACCTCCCAAACGAAATTGTGCAACCTTCATGATCCTCCACCCAAGTATGTTGCAAGTCAGTTCTCATGTTCATTTTCGTATTATACTGACAGATTTCTTGCTATGAGTGTTTCCATGTCTCCAGGTATCATAGGTGTTCATCTTCCTCTCATTAGTATAGGTAGAATGGTATCCAAGGGATCAGAGAGAAAGACACTGTTCAAAGCACACTTGAGGGCAGAGTCGATCAAGTGTCCATGGGCTTACCTACTCATGAAGGCATCAAGTTGTTTATGGACAAGGAAATCAAGAAAAAACATCACAGCAAGCAACATCATGAACAAAAACTAAAGGAAACATACCGAACATAATGAACACAACAAATGAAACGAACGCAACAAATGCAAGAGGAAGGTTGTTGACAACATAGAGGTGGAGCGAACTTACAAGATCAAGTAGATCCACTAATAATGAAAGCAACTTTGGAGACTCAGGCTATGAAGTGATGATGCGACATGAAAAATTGAGCGAAGGCAGAAGATGGAACAAAGAAGAAGTTGCATGTGCTGAAGCAACAACTCAGGAAGAACATGAAGCTGCACAGACATACCAATGAGTTCTAGCAGGAACATGAACAATAGTGGGCACAACCTGCACTCATGGATGAAGCTACACCAGTACAAGTTAAGGATTCATCCTACCAACTAACATAGAGAAAACATGGTGAGAAGTGTTGTTGATCGCATCCAAAGGATCCAACAACATGCATGCCATTGAGTTCCCACATGCAATCCAACCCATTCAACACACTCACTAGGGCAAAGATAAGAAGAAAGTCAAACTAGGGCTGAACTTGCACTTCAGTAAGTTATGTGCATGACTATCAACACACACTTGAAGATCAAGATGGATACTATTCATCAGTGTGTTGACAGTTCAGCCGTACCCAAGAAGACCATGCACATGTTAACAAATGAGTTGGATGAAGGGGCTGAACCAATGCACCAGTTGCAACGGAGGCAAGATTTTGCTTCAACAAGATGTAACCATGATGTAAATTCACACCATCATGGACGAACAAGCTTGGCATCAGCTCACTAGCTTCACCATCATAAGCATGTCAAAGAGTTGGTCTCACCACATCAGACAGAGTGTCAGTGTTGTCTTGCAAGGCTTTCTCAAGCCAAGTTGTCTCACATGAATAGATGTGCATTGTAATGTTGAGTCACGTCAAGTGTAAGTCGATGTCAACAGTTAGATGTAATAGTCATAGAGTAGGTGAAAATTCATGAGAGTATTTGAACTGTCACAGAGGCGAATGTCAAGGGTTACCCTACCCTTTGCTATAAATAGCACCTCATAAAACATTGTATGGGATTTTGGTCAGCCAAGCTTATACTAAGACTATATTGAAGAAGGATTGGGCATTATTGTAATGTTCTTTGGCTTCTCCACTGCACGAAGCTAGTACACCTCTTTCGAGGAGCAGATGTTCTACTGATAGGGCTAGTAGGTTTACATGGTGTATTGTATGATTACGACTTACACCTCTTTATATAATAAAAGACATCACATTTTCATGCATATGTTTTTATTGTAGTTGAACTGCTCTGGTTTTCTTAATGATATATGTTGTTTAACTTACATACTTGTGTATGAACTAATTCACATGAAATTATATGAAAATTGTTGTTAATGTGTTTCATATGTTATTAATGTTGTCATCGTCTATGTTGACTGCTCTACCAGCCATCAGATAGACCTTTCTCGTGAACCTCATTATATCAATCGTCACACTCATCTCAGACAAATCTGTTAGTGTTGTTCATGTTATCTTACCTTGTATGTTGGGACTACCGCATCCATGTCGACTACTCTGGCGGAAGCTATGCATGTCCTTTCTTTTTTATGTTCCTAGCAAATTTGGGACTAATCCCTTTCAACCTGGAACACACCTTCACCTTCCTCTCCCTTTGAAGTGTTGGAACCTCTCATACTCATTCCTTGACTCATTGCATTAGTCACACCCTTCCTACTGATAGAGTTATCTTACTTGCCTCTGTGCAACATCGCGATCAAGGCATTACCTTACGACCTACTACTGGGACTCCTACACCAAACAGTCTGAGATTTGATTGGGACTTCCTACCGAGGAGAACCCCTTGACATATTGGCGAGTCCAACACCATCGACAAAATAATAGGTGGATTAATGAACTTCTTGCATTGTTTCCATAGTGTTAAAAGTGGACGAGGGGTGGAGAAGAATAATTCATATGTGACCTTTAAATTAGTCAACCCAGTGTAACTTAGCATATGATGAAATAAGCTCCTCACCTTCCAAACAGTTGAAATTCCCTCTTCAGATAATTTACCACCATTTTCCCTTTGCAGGTGGGGGTTTTATCGTGAGATGAACCTACCTTGCTTTTGGATTTGGCAAGTCTCTGGCTATACTTCTCCTAAAGGTTTAGCTTCTTGAGAAAATCCCAACAGCTAGGTAATCCTTCTCTAACCAACCTTTCGAATTCGTCACTGAAGGTGACCACATATTTTGATACTATTTCAAGGCACTTCTTGGCTTTGACCCTAGCCTCCTCTTTAAGGATTAGTTTGGATATCTCCATTATGGTGATGACTCTATCCACCACGTTGATGGGCCTTAGTTCATTGGTTGACCTTTCATCGACAAACAAAATAAATTTTGTGGCGATTTGAGACATTCTCTTGCCCTCCTCTTTGGAATCATTGAGAAAGCATTCGTAATCCCTAATTACTATCTTATGCTCATGAATCAACATTATGTACTCTGAGTTGTTCTTCATCACATTAATGATATCATCCCAGACCATCTTCCTTGCTTGAAATAGAGACATATTCGCTTTCAACTTTTCTTTTATCTTAGTAGCCTCTTGAGTCACCACCTGCAAATTTTTATTGATGAGCTCAACATTCATCATAGAAATATCTAGCTACTAGTCCTTCTCGGCTAGAATTTCATTAGTAGAATCCAAATCTCTCTGCACCTTCTTCAACTCCCCTTATAATAGTTGTACCTCAGTAAGGGTCTTGGTGAGTTGTTTAGTGGGGTTTTGTTTATCTTCGGGCACAACCACCACACATACATGAGAGTTCACTTTCGTTTCCAGTTCATCCAATTGTTATTTGAGGACTAATATATCATTATTTCTTTCAATCAGCTCCTTGGACATTATCTCTTTTTCTCTCACAACCTGAGCAACTCTTGAGACTATACATGTTCAATAGCTGGCATCTTCAGCTTGTGCCTCAACCCCTGGATCTCCTTTTGAGACTAACGAAGGATATCATAGATTGTTTTCTTTTCCCATGGATTCACCCTTAGTTTAATTATCAACTCTTTGAAACTATCATTCTGTATATGCAGGGGTGAGGAGTTAGCCTTCTCTCGCTTTAACCTATTTCTAGCCTTCTCTAGTAATTTCTCGGCTTTGATAATGGTCATTGAATTCTTGTTGAGATCATTGTATAGCATTTCTCCCACCTACTTGTGGAAATTTGTTTTTTCTGATAAGGGAACACTTACCAAGTCAAAAGAAGCATCCAAAGCTTTTAACCGAGAACCTAAAGGTAAAGATTGTGCTAATGGATGTTTTAGTGAAAAATTCATTTGATTATGCTCTAGGTCCATAACATCTAGTACTCTAGTGTGATAGGGTACTAATTGGGATGCCATTTCCTATTATATTTCCTCCCTAACTTTCTTGTTTATTTACTTAATGACCTTTCCAGTAGGCCAACTTGACTCAGGATCAAGAACACCTTCCTGAGTGCTAAGAATTGTTACCTCTATAGAGGATGAGACTGCAGCTTGAGGTGGATCCTCCAAGATCACTTGAAAACCTGGTTGGTCTAGCCCTATTTCCACTCTGTTGGTTATAAAACCTTCTTCTTATTCAAGATCTTAACTTCTAGCCTTTTTATTTATATGTGTGTCCGCCATTTTGATATCCCTAGCTTGGTCAATGGTCCTTTTTTATATTTTATCCATTTTCACTGTGGTCTCGATCTCCATTTCTAGATTAAGAGGCCATGGATCTAAATTAGCTTTCCATTGGATTTTGGCTTGTGCTCATGTACATAAGTTGAGGCTTTTATCTTTCCTATCCTTCGGTAAATAACACCCTTGGGATCTTAATTCCAGATATCTCCGTTATCAAACTCTATCATTTCAAGTAAAGGCCTCAATTGCCTTGAAGTCTTGTCTTGTATTTACAACAAAAGGACTTGTGGGCTTTCCCAATTTAAAAATATTTCCCTTCTTTGTGTGAGTGAAATGGAGGAGATCTACATTGAATATCATTCTAATAAATTCCAGGGCAAAAAATCTCGTGGGCATGAATATAGGCAGGTGGTAAGGGTAGCGATCGCACCCATAAACCCTAATTTATGTATATTATCATAGAGGTACCAGTCCCCTACCATAGTGTATTTTCTATGTTGGAGAAGCTACTTTTTCTAGGGAAGAATTTTAGGTGGAGAAA
This sequence comes from Pinus taeda, assembly GCA_000404065.3. NCBI lineage: Eukaryota > Viridiplantae > Streptophyta > Pinopsida > Pinales > Pinaceae > Pinus > Pinus taeda. The sequence continues at coordinate 324,950 of APFE030793692.1, forward strand.
CATCATGGATAATGCTATATGCAGTGACCATACAGGTTGATACTAACTTAGAGTAACCACTAATTTCTAGTCTTCTCTTGACTGTCACATTCCAATTAAAGACTGAATTCATTTATTTGTTGTGAGTAATCATGCTTAGACCCAAAAAATCGAACTCTTTGAAGTGGGTTTACATGAACATGTAGAACAACAATGAATAATATCGGAAATAAGAAATGATGGGAAATTTATGTATCTAGAAGCATATGGATGTAGATAGGTAAGTTGGGATATTAAACAAACAATCGAGTTGCATAATTTTATGCAGAAATCCAAGGATGGCCTTGTTGGTCATATTTCTGTCATGTTCCCCCAACAACCATGTAATTATAGAGAGAATGGGTTGAACGGTCTCAATGAAGAGGCACAATGGGAAAAAACTAGCATCGGGTAGAGATTGCATGCCATGGACTAGGATCTTCTTCAAAAAGGATTGTTGTTCACAAGGTAGAAGGGTAACAAAATGACAGGTTAGGGTGACATCGGTAAATAGTTGCATCGTAGGAGACATGGGGAAAAGTATGAATTTATGGATCAATTCAGGGGTTATCTAAAGTATTTTGGCCCTAGAGGTAGAAATGAAATAAATTTTCTCATCAATGTATATCGCAGTCAGCCAAGAAATGAATTCAGGGAAGTGATGAAACAAAGGCATGATTTGGTAGTAAAGAACAGATTCAATAACTCGGAAGGTATATTCCCCCATTATATGATTCCTAAATAGGTCAAAACGAAGTCAGACAAGGTGGTAAGCACAATCCAGGTCGGAAATTTGGCCTTGAGTGTCCATTAAGGAGTTGAGACCAGAAGAGGACTTGACTTCAAGTTTTTTTGGGGTTTCAAGTGTCGTTTTCTTCATTTTATGAGTAAAAGCACAAAATAAAGGTGGTCATGGATGATGGGTTAGCTAGTATCCATAGATGTAGTTGAAAACAACATGAGGAGCAAGTCTTCGGGTGGTTTGGGTTTTCAAACAAGAAATCCGGTGAAGACGACTGATGGGGAGGGTTTCACCGGGAACTGGAGAGTGACTTTTGGGAAAAGGAAGTAGGATTAGGTCACTTTATAGCAAGAATAACCACAGTAGGATGACGTGGTGGTGACGTTAGGTAGAGGAGATGTGTGGCATGATAGGATTGATTAGGGGAAGGGGGTAGTTGAATGGGAGCGAGGACCACCAATTTAATTTTTACCAATATATCACACTCTCTTGACTTAAAGCACCAATGAGGGTAGCCCACCTGGTGTTTGGTCCCCACTATACTTTGCAGGGTAAGCCCACAGAGGGATAAGTTCTACCTTCACCCCCCTGAAATGAATCTAGGTCGTCATATCATATTCCATCTTTTCAACTCTCGGGGGCTCATGCAGGCTAACTTTCATGCAAGTTCCACACTCTAGACTGATCAGGGGGTCTTGTTGATTGGGAATGAACGATGATTGGTCTAAGCACTACATGACCTTTAACCCCTATTTAGACCTCTTTAGATCTATGTAGAGCCACTTGCCCACTTTATTTGTTGTTGAGTCTAGGGATCGATAGGTACCATGTTTCATTTTCAATTATTCCCCCTATGTGTTCATCTTTGGCATTCTTTCCTTGAGTATGCTTTTAACCACAATGTTGATTTTTAAGGCCATATCCGCGATCCTCAGTTTCTACCTTTTTGAAAATTCAAGAAGAGTGATAATAGTCTATGTGAGTAAATGCAAGAAATTGTTAAATTAATGGTTCAATGTCCTATAATACTAGTGATTACCCCATTACTATTGTAGTTGTATCCATTATTAATATTGTTGTGCCCCTATTGGCCCCATATTGTTATTATTGTGCCCCATAGAATCCCTCTATTGTTATTTTTGTGCCTTTATATTATTATTGTTAGGTCAACTAGGTTATATTGTGACTCCTTAGACTCCTATATATAGAAAGGCGACTTTTTCATTTGAATCATCAAAGAATAATTCATTTGTGTAATGTAAAGGAGGTTTCCCCCTTAAAGAGGCTAAATTCTAAGGTGTTGAACTATCTTTTCTATCTTTTTGTGAGTTGGTTTCATAACATTTGGTATCAGAGCTTTGGATTCTAGGGTTTTGCTGCTCCAAATAGGTCATCGTGGAATTTTCGATCTTACTTTTCTTCTGTGAAATTTTACAAGTGTAAAAAAAAAACATTTGATATGAAACCGTATTGAACCTCGGGTCCTAATTTTAGAGCTTTTCGCACTACATTTGTGGAGATGTGATTTGAGGAAGATGGTCTTTTTGCAGACTTCGGAATTACATTTCAAACAGGTGACCTGGGGAAAATCGTCATAACTTTCTCTCTGAGCATCAGATTGAAATTTCGTCAGAAGATACAGAAAGAGGACAGACCGTAGTTTCTTGTAGATATATATTTTTAGAGCCAAAGGTCGAAACATGGACACGTGGCATGTTGTAAAATTTTGTTATATTGAACTAGTCTATAATCAGGTCATTGTGGGAGATTTGGCATAACTCTTCCTTGGAGAATCCAATTTGGATCAGACTGGTGGCATTGGAAAGAGGACACTGAGATCTACTACATATCACAATTTTATAACTAGATGATCTGAAATTATAGAGATATATCAGAGGCAATATCGAGCTCCTACAAAGTGAGAAAGGGTGTGTAGATTTTTTAAAATTTTTGCTTAAGCTTGGTTTGAAAAATTATTTTGAAGGAATTCAAAGCGCATAGTAGAGAATTATTATTAGTAACTGATGCCCCAAGGAAAGAAAATGCAAACACCTAGTAAGCAGCCTGAAAGCTCTAGCATGATTTGTGAAGAAGAGGAAGAAATGCAACATGATATATCAAAATTACGAGACTAAGTGCAACAAATGTCACTCGCACAAAAAGTAACAGAATCTGAGATGGATGGTTTAAATGAATATGTAGAAGCTTAGATGAATGACGTGGAAAATAAGATGGAGGATTTGAAGGTATATTTGAAGATGGACTTGAAGGCAAGCATGTCAGATTTGAAGACAGATTTGACACTTTTTCTGGAAGAAATACTTACTAATGGTGAAAGGGTAGTAAAGTAAACTCATGATGCCAACAAAAGAAATGTTAATCATGATTTCATAGACTCTAATGCCGGATCAGAGACACACCATATTCTAAAAATCTATATGAGGAAGTTTGATGGCAAGGATCCTGCAACATGGATATTACAGATGGAGCAACTTTTCAATCTCAATAATGTGCAAAACACACAAAAGGTACGTATTGCAAATTTATATTTGGAACCAAATCAGTTTTTATGGTATCAATGGCTTTTCTCTCATAAAAAAATTATCATTTGGGCAATTTTTACAGAAGAATTGACAGCACATTATGAGGATACAAAAAGCAACGCTTTTTTTAGGCAATTGATAAGTCTCAAACAAAAGGGTTAAATAATGGAGCACATTGAGGAGTTCCAAAAATTGAACATAAGGGTAAAAGCTATTCCAGAAGAGCATAGGATTGATGTGTTCATAGGGACTTTAGAGGATAATATCCAACATGAATTCCGCCTTTGGGAACCTGATTCATTAGAGAAGGCATTCAGGTTAGCAAGAAAAATGGAAAGCAAAATTATGGCAACTAGGAAGCATACCACCAACAACTATAAAGATGGAAGTGTTGTTGCCCCTAGTCTTCCACAACCTATAAGGTTGACACCACAAAAATTGGAAGAAAAAAGAGGAAAAGGTCTTGTTACAGTTGTAATAGCAAATACACTAAAGGTCATAAGTGTGTTGAGAAGAAATTATTCTACATAGATTGTGAAGAGGAAGAAGAAAAGGAGCAAGAAAGGTCAAAAGATGAGTATATACTCTAGGAACAAAGCTAAATAAAGAATAAATGAATCCGACCATATCTTGTAATGTATTGGATGGAATTACCACTCCTTAAACCATCAATATAGGAGGACAAATCAAGAAGAAAAAGGTAATAGTGTTGATTGATTCAAAAAGTACCCAAAATTTTATTCATTGTAAGATAGCAAAAGAATTGAATTGCTTCCTATATCTAGCACTAATGTGTCAAGTGATGGTTTCAAATGGAGGAATGATAAATTTCTCTTGAAAGTGCCATAATGTCAAGCTATCCATGGGAGAATATGAATTGAATAGCCCAATGCTTTCCATTCCAATGGGAGGTGCTGATGTTGTACTAGGAGTCCAATGGGTACAATAGCTTTTAATTTTCAAGAACCTTTCATGAAATTTTCTGTGGAAGGAAAGGAAGTTGAATTAAGGGGTATTGTAGGGAAACCAGGAAATATAATCAGCTCTAACAGTATGACAAAGCTTCTAAAAAAGGAGCAAAGAGGTGTAATTTCACAATTATGTTTGCTAGATGTTTCCACATCGAAACCATTTATTTCTCCAGATATCCAAAAAGTCTTCGACAATCATTGCAGGGTATTTGAGACTTCCAAAGGTATCCCACCTATTCATGATCATGATCATGATATTCATATGATTCCAAGAAGTGTTCCTCCAAACATCAAGCTGTACAGATATCCCTATGCCCAAAAGAGTGAAATTGAATGTATGGTTGTAGAAATGCTAGAGGTTAGTATAATTCAACCTAGTCAAAGTTCTTTCTCTGCTCCAGTAGTATTGGTGCACAAGAAGGATTGATGATGGCACATTTGTCTGGATTATAGGGAGCTCAACAAGCTCATTATTAAAGATAAGTTTCCCATTCCTATAATTGATGAATTACTGGATGAATTGCATGGATCAATTTACTTCACCAAGTTGGATCTTCCTTCAGGATATCATCAAATCAGAATGAAGACTGAAAACATTCTGAAAACAACATTTATAACTCATGAGGGTCATTATGAATTTTTGGTCATGCCTTTTGGCCTTACCAATGCACCTTCTACATTTCAAGGTTTGATGAATTCCATTTTCAAACCCTTCCTTAGAAAATTTGTGTTAGGATTTTTATGAGATATACTAATCTACAACAAGTCTTGGAAGGATGATGTTGAACATGTTGACAAGGTGCTACAACTATTGGAGGAGAAAACAATTATATGCAAAAAGATCCAAATGTTTCTTTGGAGTACAAGAGGTGGAATATCTGGGTCATATTGTATCTCATGAAGGAGTTAAGGTAGACCCTAGAAAAATTAAAACCATTAAGGAATGGAAAATCCCCACATCCATCAAACATATGCAAGGATTTCTCAAGTTGACAGGGTATTATTGCAATTTTGTTAAGAATTATGGGAGAATAGTAGCACCTCTAACAACATTATTGGAGAAAGATGTATTTTCATGGACTACATAAGGAACAAAGGCCTTCAAACATCTTAAAGAGGCAATGTGCCAAGCACTAGTCTTACCTACACTAGACTTCATAAAAACCTTTATTGTGGAATGTGATGCTTCAAGAAATGGAATTGGTGCCGTTTTAATGCAAGATGAAAGACCCATTGCTTTTGAAAGTCATCCAATCAAGGGAAAGATTTTACACAAAGCTATTTATGAGAAGGAAATGTTGGCAATACTCCATGCACTTAAGAAATGGCGACCCTACCTAATGGGAAGACACTTCAAGGTAAAAACAGATCATGATAGCCTTAAATACTTTTTAGAACAAAGATTATCCTCTGAAAGGCAACAAAAGTGGGTCACAAAGATGTTGGGTTATGACTTTGAAATAATCTACAAAAAAGGGAAGCAAAATGTGGTGGCAGATGCACTCTCAAGAAAGGATGAGGATGTGGAAGCCTTGTTGTGTGCCATTTCTATTATCCAACCAGATTGGATAAATGAAGCAAGGGAGGAATGGAAGAATGACGAAGAAGTGTGGGCACTTATTCGAAAGTTACAACAAGATTCTAGTACATCGGATACATTTAGTTGGCAAAATTCGTTATGGTACAAATATCACTTATACCTCTGTAATAATTCCTAGCTAAAACAAAAGATTCTTATGGAATTGCACACTTCTCCCTTAGGAGGGCACTCAGGATTTTTAAAAACTTACCACAGGGTTAAGAAAGAATTTTTTTGGGATGGCCTTAAATCAGATATTCAAAAGTTTGTGGCAGAATGTTTGGTTTGCCAACAAATAAAGTTGAAACAATTAAGACACCAGGTCTATTACAACCTTTATTCATTCCAAGCCAACGTTGGGAGGAGGTTTCAATGGATTTTATCACAGGTTTACCCAAGTCTGAGGGAAAGAGTTTCATCATGGTGGTAGTTAACATACTTACCAAGTATGCACACTTTTGTGCATTATCACATCCATTTAAATCTAGTACAGTTTCTACTACATTTATGGAAACAATTCAAAAGCTACATGGAAACCATAAGATTATTGTAATTGATAGACATCCCATTTTCAGTGGAAATTTTTGGACAGAACTATTTTCTTATCTCGGTACTCAGTTAGGTCATAGCTCATATTATCATCCTCAATCTGATGGGCAAACTAAGATAGTAAACAAATGTTTGGAAGGATATCTTTGTTGCTTTGTATCTGATAAATAGACACAATGGGTCAAATGGTTGCCTTTGGCTGAATGGTGGTATAACACTTCCTTCCATACAACAACAAAAATGACCCCGTTTATGGCACTTTATGGATATCAGCCAATATCCATCACATCATATTTAAGAGAAAATTCTAAGGTTCAAGCAGTGGAACATCACATCAAGCATCAACAAAAAGTCCTCCAACTCTTAAAGGATAACCTCGTGTTTCCGCAGAATAGAATGAAACAACAAGCAAATCAACATCACAACAAAAGAAGTTCTAATGTAGGTGATTGGGTATTCCTATGACTGCAACCATATAAACAAATGTCCCTCAAGCAAGCTAAGAAGGATAATAAATTATCACCAAAGTATTATGGTCCGTACAAGGTGTTGCAAAATATTGGCACTATGGCATACAAATTGGAGCTTCCTGCAGCTTCTCGAGTGCACCCAGTTTTCCATGTTTCATGTTTAAAGAAGGTTATAGGCAACAAGCTCCCAGTACAAACAATATTGCCAGAACTTGATAAGGAAGGAAAAATTATAATGGAATCAGAAGCAGTTACAGAAACAAGAACTCGACAGCTACGAAATCGATCAATTTCAAAGTATCTCATCAAGTGGAAGAACTTATCCATTGAAGATTCCATATGGGAGGATGAGGATTTTATACAGAAGCATCCAGAACTACTCAAGCATTGAGGACAACACTTTTTTGAAGGAGAGGGGCATGTTAGATCGCTAAAATACTAGTGATTACCCCATTACTATTGTAGTTGTATCCCTTATTAATATTGTTGTGCCCCTATTGTTCCCATATTGTTATTACTATGCCCCATAGAATCCCTCTATTGTTATTTTTGTTCCTTAATATTATTATTGTTAGATCGGTTGGGTTATATTGTAACTCCTTAGACTCCTATATATAGAAAGGAGGTTTTGTCATTTGAATCATCAAAGAATCATTCATTTGTGTAATGTAAAGGGGGTTTCCCCCTCGAAGAGGCTGAATTCTAAGGCGTTGACCTATCCTTTCTATCTTTTTATGAGCTAGTTTCATAACATTCAAACCCTCCCAATTTTATAAAGACTAGTTTAACGAGTACACTATTTTGTTTAGAAAAAGTGGAAATTCCTGTAAATATGTGGAAAAAATGGGTCAAAAATTTTGGGAAATTTTGGGTACCTTAGGGGCTTTGATGGTGTTGAATCCATTTCCATCATCAAAAAAATGATTTAAACACTCCTATGGTTATATTTAAAAAAAAAAATAGTTTGGTTCTGGAAAAAATATAACTTTCTAGGCAAAATTGTGGCCTCAATAGACAACACCATTTTCTAATCACCCCACCAAAAAGTAAACAATATGAATAATATTCTTTTGATAATATGATTTCTATTATTATAGAAATAAATTATATATATATATATATAGATATATATATTTATTATTATATATATATATAATAAATATATATATATATATTATATATATATAATATTAATATATAATATAATATATATATATATATATACCATTCAAAAATATATAGCAAATTCAATTTATAAAATATCAGCCTAGATATATCTTAACTCCAGATTTATCAAGCACCAATAGGGATCAAATTTCACGAGGTGCAATTGTTTTTTCAAGTTTTGCAGTAGAAAATCGGTTTGCAATGTGAGGGATGTCATCCCTCTCTACACTTGATAATAGATCTGAAGTTAAGATAGACCTAGCCAGGTCGAAAATATTCACAGTTATGTTATATTACACATAAGAATACCATTGATAATTCATCCCTTTAAATAGATATTTCCAAAACCATAAATTTTCAAAACCTAGAGCTCAAAAATCTAAATCTAAAAATTTAATCATTTTATTTTAATTTAATTTTAATCTTCATTTTTAATTTAATTTTAATGTAATTTCACAGAGTCAAAATGTTTACATAATAAGAAGTTACAATAACTCTTCTTTTGCAACATTCATTTCATACTGAGTTGGGAATTTGTTACTCATTTGAAACATAAATTATTATAAATATATACATTAAAGTACATCATAATTATATAATTTAAAACAAAACATCAAATTCAACCTATAAAATACCATGTTTATTTTCTACTTAAGTTTCTCCAGTTATATGGAAAATAATGGATTTGCATCGTTTTTATAATAATATGGTAGAGAAAAAAGAGTGGAATTTTCTACATATCGCTAGTGAATATGGTTCATTAGGGGAATTTTGAGGTAAAAAATGGGTCTCCTAGAGAAATTATAAAATAATGGTGGAAATAATAAAATAATTTTAGATTACATCATCAAATTTTAGAGGAAAAAAAGAAAAAAATAAATTTTCAACTCGTATTTTCAACTTATCTTCATTATAGGTTTACTCAAATTTTGAGCGGAAATAATCCTTGGATGTGTAAATTTAGTCCTAATCCAAGGAGTACCCATGTCGCATACTTTTGGTGGACCCTGCTACACGAAAAATGAGAAATACATGAGAAACATGATTTCAATCATGTTTTTTCATGTATTTCTCATTTTTCGTGTAGTAGTTTCCATCGAACGTATGCAAGATGGGTACTCCTTGGATGAAGAATTAAATTTTGCATCCAACGATGTACTCACGATCAAAGTTTGAGTAAAACCTTACGAAGATAAGTGAAAATATGAGTTGAAAAGGAAGTTTTATTATTTTATTAATTTTTAATCTTTTTACTTTTTTACTCCAAAAATTGTGAATCATCCCCCATGGTTGACATCATCATCTTGAATCCTATTGGTTCTTATAAAGTTTATTTTGGTTATACATTTTTCTTAGGAGGCCCATTTTAGACCTTAAAATTCCCCTAATGGTGGCTTTCTACGCCGCTGGTTGTGGCCAGCTATACATCTCCAACAAATCTTCTTCCCTTTATCAAACTCAGATAACGTATGAAACCTGCATACAAGTCCAAGGACTTAATGCACCCAAGTCTAGAAAATATAACCATCCATGTCAACTAACAACCACTTCTAATATTTAGCACAATAGTCTCATGGAATAATGGAAAAGAAACGTTTAATACATCCATAGAACTATGCCCTATGCACTGGAAGGAGTTAAATCCTAAAAGAGAGTTGCACATAAGAATCAAATGAAACGAAGACAAAATTAATGTCCTCATCAATTATGTGTAGGAATAGATCTTTTTTGTTAAGAAATTTTGACTAAGACATAATATTTTGTCAATTTAATAAATATTTTTTTGATGTCTCTATTGTACTAACCTATGATACTAGTGCTTCCATAATTTGAGCTCCCATGAAATGCAAAATCCTTCAAGCAATTTTCATTTAAGGATCCTCCTCTCTATTCAATACCATCTCCTAACTTCTTAATTCCTTGACAACTTTGATTTTTGCCAAATATCTTCTTAGTTAATTCTGATGTTTTTTATTAAGACTCAAATTCTAAAATTAATTAAATTTTGATCTCTAATGTAGGAAAGTCAACCAAACTTTTCCAAATGACAACTTTCATTTTTTTATTTATCCCTCTGAGTGCCTAAATGCATATAGGGAAATATGGACCTATGTTGTTATAAAAGGCCCTTTTCAACATTTTTCATATCAATTTTGACATATTAACAAACCAATATTCCATAGGGATACATTCCCCATACTTTCCATGCATTAGATGTGGGGTTCTTGGGGAAATGTTTTTCTAGTATGGGGTATATGTTTTCCATTTTTTTTAGCAAAAGGGAGGTGTCTAGGCAGAATTACTAGCTAAAGATCACTGTGTTTTGTCTTTTTTGATAGAAGTGGGACTAGAAAGCTATAAAAACAAGTCATTTTTCATATGCTAGGGAATCACATGCACATGATTATATGCTTTGTCTATACACTTGAGATGTTTGTGTTATTTGCAAATATTTTACTTCCTTTTACCAAATCGATGTCTCTTGACTGTCTAATGAATCCCTGATGTTCTCACATGACTTGCAACCAATTGATCATGGTTTTCATGATTGTAAATTTTTTTTTTCTTCAATGTATATTTGAACTATTTATTTTCAAAGAATTTGATGCATTTACTTCTCCACAAATTTTCCCATAGTTAGTTGCATAATTTCTGAGAGGCTTTGTGTGAAGATTTTTGTTCAATATTGTTTTTTGTATGATGTGATAATTTCTATTGTGAATATTTCTACTCTAGATGATCACATGTCATATGAAGTTTTTGGATTTTCTCTTTCCTATATAGTCACTGAATCGGTCATTGCCTTTTAATTTTATTAGATAACTAGTCCAAACTAGGCATTAATCATTCTAATATGTTGCAGTTGTAGTGTTGTTTTAATTAACTTTAATTGACTTCATATTACAACATTAATTGTCAATCTCGGGTAGGTCTTGTTGTTTGAATGGAGTTCGTACTATCTATGCTGATACACTCCATCCAAGCATAAGAGAGTGCAGAGAAGCTATAAAAGGTGTCACTGATCCAAATTGATGGTTCAAACCATTTGCGTAGATACAAAAAAAACACTCTACAGATCTAATCACAACTCGCAGCTATTGAAGTAAAGGTGCCCCACACTAGAACTAACATCTATTCTCGCTAGTTACTATTGCCCTACTATTTAACTCTATTTAACATCATAAGATAAATACAAACAACAGCGAATGCAATCCACGATTTGTACAACAACAACAAACCATAAATAAATAAACTAAATTGAAATGTACACTACCTAAGCGCCACAATCACTGACAAAGAGGAGGATCCTTCCTCTTCAGCAGGGCATAAGAAGAACACAAAAAGTGATTATCAAATTAGTTGGCAAGTAACAACATCACTATGCCAATTGATATTGAATAAGTTCACGATTACAAAAAGATATTAATGGTACTCTTCTATATGCCGTCTGCTAATACATAAAAGGTCGAGTCCTTTATAACTATTACAACCCAAAAACTAGAAAGCAGATCAGTCATGAGAATCTCTTAGTTATCATGCTGATGAAAAATAAGGAAGTTACAACTTATTACTAAATAAGTATACGTTAGTTGCAAATGCCTAAGTCTTGTTGCTTAAAAAATAAACAATCCTATTGTTGAAAGCTATTATGTGGAATAATAACACATTTCCAGCTTTGGTGCAACAACATTGAGAAAATGGTGGTTTGGGATGATGCGGCATAACTGAAAAAAACACTGTTGATGTGACGGTGGATCCACATGAGGTGTAACAACATCTGATGTGTAACAGCAACCTGTGACTACATCTAGTGTGTAACATCAATCTATTATAGCAACAACCTATAACAATAGCAACCGATGTGTAACAACAATCTGTAATAGTGATAATGTGTAACAACACTTGGCATATAGCAACAGTCTATAACAACACTCGGGGCACAACAACGAACTTCTCTACCCTTTCCTAGAGTTAATCCATGCTGCTTGTTTGCTTTATAGCTTCTTCACGTGAGCCAACACTTGAAAAAGATTAACTTCCCAAAATACTTCTTCAATGCTCTCCTAGTTAGCCATAAAAAGGAATAAAGCCTCGTATTATTCGGTCAAATACAACAAAGCAACATGACAGTAAAATGGATTAAAAAGATAAGAAAACAAAGAGTTTGGTCATATAAGGGAATAGGTTTGGAGGACAGAAAGGTCAAAATAGGGGAAAGAATGTGCGGAAAATAGGTAAAAAAACCACACCCAACATCTCCCCCCAATTGAAGCAACTGCATATCCCCATGCATAATCTTAGTTCCTTCTACTATGCCCCTGGTGGAAATTTGTGAAATTGTAGGAACCAACAGTATCATCGCTCGGAGCTCTAAATCCTTGATTGACCATTAACCTACGTGGCCAAAATTCCTCTTCATAATCACATAAACAATAATCAAGTTGATACTCCTCCAATGACAACAAAATCAAAGGGAATTTGAACCTGAGGCAAATCCAGAATGCCCCCAATGTCAGCACAATTTGAGCATATTCCAACACCCATGTAACAACAACCACAAAGTTCTTGTACTCATAGGGGTCTCGTTCTTGTAATTTTATACTGCAAGCCTCAAAGCACTTGAGACATCTGACTAGCGCTTGTCTCCTCATGTTTGCAAACAAGTTGAGGCAGATCCTCACGATTATCCTTCTATAAATGGCCTATTCATATCTGATTTTCGGATTTCTCAGGAATTGTCTAAACTCTCGCTGGATTTCATAAGCTATTCCTAGTTCAGCCCTGACCCACAATCTTGTCTTTTCCTCATTGGTATCTATTGTTTTCTTTGCAAGTTTCCACTCAATATAATTCCTCATAAATGAGATAAATTCTCCCAACTGCATGTCTCCCATGAAAGAAATGACACTCACCACCATCCTTGTGCTCACATGATTGCACATCATATTGTTCAAGAACAGCGCGCACAACAAATTCTAATCATCAAAATCACAGGAATGGAAAATTTCCAAGAATGTGCAGCTTAAAGAACCCATATAGGACCTATTCTCACAAACTTCCCTTAACTGGAATAAGTAATAGCATTCCCATAGGAACACAAGGTATGACAGGGATGGTTGCCTACATGCTAGTAAGTTTAGAGCAAGGTCATGGAGTTTGGTCTTATCAAATGTCAGGTTGGAGACCTCTTGATGTAGTTGATGCAACTCTTCATCCTTTTTCTTCATAATTTATTTATGCCTTCGTGCCTCCTCTTCTCTTTCCATTCTTCTTTTAATTATTTTTCTTCGAGGGAATCCATCATTCTCTTATGCACCTTGAGTGGAATCACTCCCTCCTACAGAGAGAGTGCCAATTGCTTCCAGTTTTGCAGCGCTGCTAATATCAACAATTTCTTGAAATGCCATCCTTCAATAGGACCCAACATTCCCCCACATGCATCATTAATTAAAGGTGTATTAGCCTCCTGGAGGTGAAACTATCCCACTTCAGTTGTTGGTTCTTGTATAATAGAAGCTTTTTCAGTGGGTTTTATCACAGTTTCTTTATTTTCCTAGTCAACTTCCATTTTTATTACTAGTTCTTGTGTCACAGCAGTAATATCCGCAGGCTTCTATTCACCATTTTCCTTCCAACCAACTTCGGTCTTTGTTGCTGGTTCTTATGTAACAGCAACATTGACCATCAACTCATGGATATTATCTTTCCCTTCCTCCTCTTGGCTGATTTCATCCTCCACTGTTGTTCGTGGTGAAACAACAATGTCAGCCAAGGGTTCCTTTGTATCCATTGCTTGATCACTCCCTATGGATTGTGTTGTCTTGGTTGTTGGTTCTTGTGTATCAGCAAAGTCCTCGATAGGTTTTGGTGTAATAGATTCCTAGTTTTCAGTTTGAACCCCCCTTGAGGTAGTGTTTGCTGCATATACTTTGAATCTGTCTTCCACCAACTTCTCAACACATGCTACAGATACAGTGCCTAGGGTTTCTCCCCTTCTAGCCCTATCCATGGCCTCTGCCAAAGTATCCAGCCCTTGGGCTCTTGCCTCTTCCTTTCCTACTTCTAGCTATTCCCTCAATTCTTTAATTTCCTTTTCTAAAATATCAATTTTTGATAGCAAAGACTGGGTTTCACTCTTACCTGTTGAAGGAGGTTTTTCTAGTTGAGCTTGCTCCTCATCCTTTTTCTCGACTTCTTCTTCATCCTTTCCTAACATGGATGTGGACTTTGGGCAGCCACTAACCCTTATTCTCTACTTGGGCCTCCTATCACTAATTGGTTTATCAACTGACTTCTTACTAATCCTCACTATCAAGGACTATGGTTTCTCTTTTGTCACTTTTAGAGTTTCCCCAGTTGTCTCTGTTTGCCTTTTGCGAGTGGTCCTAGGCCTTTTCTGCATGAATTCCTCCCAATTCTTGCCCTGTCAACTCAAGGAATCTAGCAATAAGTTTAATGAGGCTGTGGTTCATAACACACATTTCTAGATGTGCAACTGTTTTTACAGTTGCAACCATGTGCCTAGTATTTCCTATTAAGAAATAAGGAAGGTTAATCAACTGCTGATGCAAGGATGGTTTAGCAATGGGAAATTAGAATTAAACACAATTGTTTCCCTTCCCTCACAAGTAATGTACTTAATGAGGAAGAGAGAATCATTTGGCCATGCCCCGCTAAGTGACAGCCTATCAATTCCCCTGCCTTTTTTAACCAACGAATCGCTTTCCTGAAGAAAATCCCTTTTTAGTGAGGGGTCATTAACCTTCCTAGTAAACAATCTCTTCCCTTCTATTGGTAATCCTATTACTCCGGTGATAACTTCTTATGTGACCTCCAATTTCAATCCTTTGACTTCCGTCTAGTTTCTTTCCAAGTTGTTTGCAAATTCCATGGCCACACCATTATCCCATCCTTCCAATCTTTGGAAGAATTCGAGCCAGTCTACATCTTTGAAAACCAGTCTACATCGTGCCGTATTACTGCTCCTCCCATTGCCTATGCAATTCAATGTTGTTTCACCTAATTATCCTTCCCTTCTTCACACACTCTAACTATTTTAGCCTGTACTGCTATCTTCCTCCTCTCCGAACACGCTGAATGGGGATTCAGTGCTTCCAACAGGGGTAAATGGTAGGGTGGTAGGGTGGTGCAGATGAATATTTTGGATTAATATTTGACACACATGGTTGGTGCTACTTAATAAATTTTTCCTTAATGGTGAGTCATGGGGAGGTCTCGTCAATGGTTCCCTTACCCTTTTTGGTATTATTCGGCATTAAATAACGATAACTACTAGGTCACATGCCTTAATTGCTAGATTTTTCAAATAATTATAAATCATGCAATGGTCACTTCGCGATGTGATTCATTCCCTCCATCTTAATTATGATAGCGATCCTCGGCCTTCAATAGTAATGTTAAGTTGCCATAATTACAAAATAAAATGAATTCATTATTACCTTTTTGATGACATACTTGGTTGATGTTTTGAATGAGGTAATGGGTAGCGCGACGTCAGATCATCCTCAGGTTGCGAGACGTGTGAACTTAAATCTGATGACGAGGCTCACAGTGATGTTTTTGCTATTTGTTATAATAAAATATCTCCTTTTATTCCTAAAAAGTTGTGGACTATTATATATGTAATATCCAAGACGACTGATCTATATTGATTTAATATCCTCAAACAAAATATCATGTAACAACACCTATTGCATGATGTACTTTAGAATAATAAATGTTGTTACAGAGGGTGTAACTGTTGGAAATAATACTAAGAGGGGGGGGATGAATCAGTATTATCAAATCAATAAAACTTTTTCATTTCCATACTTAAATACATATATGCTACTTCAATTAAGGGAACCCACGTGTATTCAAAACTGTGTCTAATGAAACTAGTGTATATCCAGAATACTTATGATACAATTAATCCATTAAATGTTAGTGCATCAGAAATTCTTTAACCATATGTATAGTAAGCAAGTGCAGTAAAATAGAACAGATCATCACACACAAGAAGCACACATGAACACCATGATATAAGGTGGAAACCCAATGTGGGTGAAAACCCACCTGCTGCAAGTCATCTCTATCTTATTTTAATAAGAAACTTCTTTTACAACAGTTCTGTACTGGTGCGGTCTTATACTAGTATGCAAGCTTCTACCTACAAAAGGCTACAACCTTCTCTCATTCTCCAGACTCTCTTGGAAGGGAGCTACAACCCCCTTAGTTCTTGTACTAGTTGAGATACTAGTACGCAAGCTGCTACCTATAGAAGACTACAACCTTCTCTTCCTTCCAGGGACCACGTTTCATAAATTTTCCGACTGGATCCACAAATAACATCAATCAAACATCAATAATTTTTGCATCAACCATTCATCTTTTCACCAATCAAAACTGCATCAAAATAAACACTTCTCTAGCGACTGTATCCAGATCATAATAACCATAATCACACCCCACTTTTGAACCCAGAACACTGTAGCAATAAACAGAAAGAACTAGAACATAAATCAAGAGATGTACACCACTTCACTATTCAGAAACCTGCGTACAGATCTATAAATTCATTCTTTAAAACATTCAGATATTAGTTAACCTAGATTGTCATATTTATAGATCAAGCGTGCACCACATATCACAGATCAAAATCATATAGAGATACCACTATTCCAGCCTTAAGATTTTGACCCATCAATAGAACTTATCCTTCTCCTTACACTTAGGTTCCTTCTTCATTCAGATTTAGATCTGCACCATAACCCAATCACAGTATTCCAGATCTAGCACTTTATCAGATATTCAATAATTCAGAAGATGCCTTGCCAAATGATCTCCTTCCTTTTTTATAGCCTTAGGCCTTTCACAATACCACAGACCAAAAACCAGAACAATTCAATACCATGGACCCAATACTTGGGATCAACACTTATGACGAGATACCATGGCCCAAAACCATAGGTTCAAATACCAAGGACTAAATACCACGGACCAAAACCATAGGATCAAAAACTATCGAACTAATACCATGAACCAACCATAATATTTCCCATGTGCATGCACTTTTCTCTGCATGAAAGTGCGTGAAATTTTCTCTGCATTAAAGGAAATTTTCTCTTCATGAAAGTGCGTGAACTTTTCTCTACATGAAAGGAACTTTTCTCTGCATGAAAGTGCATGAACGTTTCTCTGTATGAAAGGAACTTTTCTCTACATGAAAGTGCGTGAAATTTTCTCTGCATGAAAGGAAATTTTATCTGCATGAAAGTGCATGAACTTTTCTCTGCATGAAAGGAACTTTTCTCTTCATGAAAGTGCATGAAATTTTCTCTCCATGAAAGGAAATTTTCTCTGCATGAAAGTGCATGAACGTTTCTCTGTATGAAATGAATTTTTCTCTCCATGAAAGTGCGTGAACTTTTCTTTGCATGAAAGGAACTTTTCTCTTCATGAAAGTGCATGGACTTTTCTCTGCACTATAATTTATCATCTGAGATGAGTGGGTTGCCATCAAGTACAACATATGTATCATAATGCCAACAATCTCCCCCTTTGGGCTTGATGGCATAGCTAACTTGTCATACTAAGAATTGTCATCTAATTCCTTTGAGTTGTTCAGCATTGCATGCATTCAGTCACATCTGATATCTCTTCTGTAGATTCATCTAGTTATGAATAAGTGAGATGTTCTTCTACGAGTGGGTTGCCATCAAGTACAACACATGCATCATAATGCCAACAATCTCCCCCTTTGGACTTGATGGAAACAATACCAAATCACTTTCCCCCTTTGACATCAAGGGCAAAGGGAAAACCAAGATATTCTCTTCCTTTGATAAACATTCTTCTGTCCATACTCCACCTAAGTGCCTACTGAAATTTCTGAATGAGCTTCCCCATTTTATATGCCAAGGTGTACCAATCTGTCCATGCTATGCTGAGTCTCTGCACTGCTGAAGTGTGTTTTTCATGCTCCCCCTGACTGTAGGCAAGATCTGCAAAAAGATGTTCTACAAGAAGAACATGACTCTATCATAAATGACCTTCCTATCACCAAAGACTCATACATACATCCATCTCTCAACCAAGTGAGGATATACAAATATTGACTCATCCACCCAAACAAGTGGGCTTACTCCAGAAGTTTACTCATGATAAACAAGTACATTACATCATTCATCCCAGGCATAGTGGGGAAACCAAAATAGGCCGTTACATGACCTTGATAATGAAAGACATATATGACATAGAGACGAAATATCTAGAGCAAGACTATGAAAGTCATCAATAACTAATATCAGCAACATCTATCAATCACTATTCGGATCAACAACCATGTTCTCCTTCTACATTTGTTCCACTTCAAATCATCAATAGCTGAGTACTTGAACCAAAAGCTTCTAAGATAACGCCAACAATGCATTATCATAAGTTTATCTGCTCCCCCTGAACCTGCTTCAGATGGTCTCTATCAGACCCATATGAGACTTCCTTCAACCAGAGTCTGTCCCCACTGATTTCCTTCAAAAACACCATATACACGACTACATCCACATAAACCTACGTATATACACGGATGTTCTTCATAAAACTCGCATACAACCATTGCCAGATCAGCAACCTGTAAATGTCCTATAGCAAGGGATGTCTGCATATAGATATCAAATCATCCTCTTGAAAGACATCATAGCCATCTCATCAACATCAAGATCTACATGATCTTATATATCATCCATGTATCATCATTCGGGGACATTTGTATCAATCAACATATGTAAGTATCAATCTATCATTTTATCATCATCATGTCTCCAACAATGCAATTTTGAGTAATCATTCATGCATCTAGCATACTGTATATAATACTATGTATCTTTAGCTCAAGATCATCAACCGCAGAATCCTCCTTCACATGAGAGCCAAGAACTATAAGAGACTTGCATCAACTATATTATATTATCTTTATGGATATGAGGACAGCAACATATGATAGACTCATCATCAAGTAATGAAGATGTGTATACAAGATTTGTACTTCTCCTTATCCTTATGAAGATCACCATGTAAGCACCATATATGCATTATTAGAGAATCAACCACAAACCTGATCTGAACATCAACTATGTAACCCCAAGAAACATATGAGATTTTTTCATGGACAACTCATAACCATAGCAAGATATATCACTTAGCCATATAAGAATCATCATCAAGGACTACTAACCATAATGGCAACAATGCATCATTAAAAGCCTATGCTCCCCCTGAACCTGTTCCATTTGTTCACTGTCAGATCTGATCATACATGTATCAGCAATAAGCATCAAGACTTCATAAAAAAATACTTCTAAACTTCTTAGGAGTATCAATACATTTCCACACATCATTAGCAGATTGTAACAATTATCAAACAAAGCAAATGGACTGCATCCTATCAAACCCTTTTCTTGAGCCCTATCCCTACTGCTTTTCCTCAGACTGACATATACGCGATTGCGCAGTGGCCAAATTGCGTATATACTTGACTTCTATTTATGGAACTTGTATATGAGATTCAGAACATTGCAGTTTTATATTTTCAGCTCTCCCTGAGTCTGTTATGTCTGTGTTGTGTTGTGTCTGAGTATATTGTGTTGTGCCACATCTTTCTGACTGTACTTCCTTCTTCTTCCATATCTTCAAGCGTGATGAAGTTTTCTCCTTTTGGTATGGTGCCCGTACTTTATTCCTGCGTTCCTTTGCTATATCTCCAAGCTTGTTACATGCATAACACCTTACATGTTTCATATTCCTTCTGTAGCAATCAACAGCTTTGTGACCAAACATATTGCAAGAAAAACAATATCCCTGAAAGTAATGTGATGATCTTCCTGTGTGATGATCTTGAACCATTCTTCTTCTACATCTGGCTACAACATGTCTAAGATTATCACATTCAACATTATTCATTGGAGGAGTAAAAGATTTTCTTTGAAGTATTTCTTTCCTTGGTTGTTCATGAGGTTTTCCTCTCATCTCTTTGTTGAGCATTTCAGATTTCTCATTAGAGTTCCTTGCCTTTCCTTGTGAGCTAGATTCACCTTCAACAGATTCATAAAAACCAAGACCAGTTTTGATAGTAGGAGACCTTTGACTACTAAGAATATCATCCAAAATTTTAGTACTGTCTTGAAATCGTAAGAGCTTATCCTTTTCTTCTAATTTATCATTTAGAATATTTACCTCAATTTGAAGATGCTCTTCCTTTTCACAATACTACTTCTTTATGTTCTTCTCAGCTTTCCTTCCTTCTTCCAACTGATGTCTTAATTCAAGAACTTCGTTCTCTTGTTTTTCAATAGCTTGGAGTAGTCCTTTATTCTGCTTCTTTTATTCTTCAAGATTTTCCTTTAGCGAGCGGATTGTAGCTTCAAGCCTTTCATAATAACTGGATCTATCTCTGATTTTCTTGATGATTGTGCTCCTTTCATTGACTTCATTTCTTAATGGTGTCACTTCATCCTACAACTTTTCACATTTTTCCTTGAATAACTTCGTTACGTTATTTCCCTCCTCTAGTTGAGCTTTTAGTTTGGTAGATTCTTCTTTGAAGGCACATTCCTTCTTGCTCAACAGATCTTGTTGATCTCTAATTTTGTTTGTAAGCCTTCTAAATTCTGCCTCTATTTGATATCTTTCTTGTTCATCCATAATCGCAAATTTAGTTGTTTCGCTATCACTTTCATCATCTTTAAGAGGATAAATAGATGTATCACTAGAGGATAACAAATTCATACCTGATAGATCTTGTTCATCTTCATTCTGAAGTGATTCTGAACCTGATGTGCTTCTTCCACATATTCCCCAATCCATACATCCACTGTCATAGTTCTTCTGAGATGTCTTCTTCTTCTTAGGTCCTTTCTTCTTAAGCTTCTTTCCCATAGTTCCACGGATCTCCTTCAAGCGATCAAGCTTCTACCAAAGGACCTGCTTCGATACCAATTGTTGGAAATAATACTGAGAGGGGGGAGGGTGAATCAGTATTATCAAATCAATAAAACTTTTTCATTTCCATACTTAAATACACATAGGCTACTACAATTAAGGGAACTCACGTGTATACACAACTGTGTCTAATGAAACTAGCGTATATCCAGAATACTTATGATTCAATTAATCCATTAAATGTTAGTGCATTAGAACTTCTTTAACCATATGTATAGTAAGAAGGTGCAGTAAAACAGAACAGATCATCACTCACAAGAAGCACACATGAACACCATGATATAAGGTGGAAACCCAATGTGGGTGAAAACCACCTGCTGCAAGTCGTCTCTATCTTCTTTTAATAAGAAATTTCTTTTACAACAGTTCTGTACTGGTGCAGTCTTATACTAGTACGCAAGCTTCTGCCTGTAGAAGGCTACAACCTTCTCTCGTTCTCCAGACTCTCTTGGAAGGGAGCTACAACCCCCTTAGTTCTTGTACTAGTTGAGATACTAGTACGCTGGCTGCTACCTGCAGAAGACCACAACCTTCTCTTCCTTCCAGGGACCACGTTTCATAAATTTTTAGACTGGATCCACAAATAACATCAATCAAACATCAATAATTTATGCATCAACAAATCACCTTTTCACCAATCAAAACTAAGTCAAAATAAACACTTCTCTGACGACTGTACCCAGATCATAACAACTGTAATCACACCCTACTTCTGAGCCCAGAACAGTGTCGCAGTAAATAGAAGCAACTGGAACATAAATCAAGATATGTACGCTACTTAACTATTCATAAACCTGCGTACAGATCGATAAATTCATTCTTTCAAACATTTAGATATTAATTAACCCAGATTATCAGATTTATAGATCAAGCGTGCGCCACATATCACAGATCAAAATCATATAGAGATACCACTATTCCAGCGTTAAGATTTTGACCCATCAATAGAACTTATCCTTCTCCTTACGCTCATGTTCCTTCTTCATTCAGATCTAGATTTGCACCATAACCCAATCATAATATTCCAGATCGAGCACTTTATCAGATATTCAATAATTCATAAGATGCCTTGCCAAATGATCTCCTTCCTCTTTTATATCTTTAGGCCTTTCACAATACCACGGACCAAAAACCATAACAATTCAATACCATGGACCCAATACTTGGGATCAACACTTATGACAAGATACCATGGACCAAAACCATAGGATGAAAAATTGTCGGACTAATACCATGAACCAACCATAAGATTTCCCATGTGTGTGCTCTTTTCTCTGCATGAAAGTGTGTGAACTTTTCTCTGCATGAAAGTGCGTGAACTTTTCTCTGCATGAAAGTGCATGAACTTTTCTCTATATGAAAGGAACTTTTCTCTTCATGAAAGTGCATGAACTTTTCTCTGCATGAAAGTGCGTAAACATTTATCTATATGAAAGGAACTTTTCTCTGCATGAAATTGCGTGAACTTTTCTCTGCATGAAAGGAAATTTTCTCTTCATGAAAGTGCGTGAACTTTTCTCTGCACTATAATTTATCATCTGAGATGAGTGGGTTTCCATCAAGTACAACATATGTATCATAATGCCAACAATCTCCCCCTTTGGACTTGATGGCAAAGCTAACTTGTCATACTGAGAACTGTCATCTGATCCCTTTGAGTTGTCCGAAATCCCATGCATTCACTCACATCTGATATCTCTTATGTAGATTCATCTAGTTATAAATAAGTGAGATGTTCTTCTACGAGTGGGTTTCCATCAAGTACAACACATGCATCATAATGCCAACAGTAACAGCCGCCACTAGGTGGTTTTCAACTACCACAAAAGTGTTTGCATGTGCCTAAGAAAGGTTTTCATAGGCATGTATATATACGTACTGTTAGTGTCGGTATCTTCATCCCTCCATCAGTGATCAAATTCTCTTGTTGCATTGCATATTAGGTGTCTCGCTCAGTCAGTTGTATTCCATTAGGATCATGGATCATGTGATAGTAGTGGCTTGTTGTACATTTTACCTCATGCCCTTTACCTGCTGGTGCATTTCCATTCATCTATGTCATTTGTAGTCATTTTTTGTCTTTAAATTTGCAAGAGTCATTTTTAGGGTTTCAGTTTCATTAGGTCTGGGGTTTCGTCAAAAAGTCTTCAAAATGTTCAATAATGGTTAGCAAGCCCATGAGGAGGTTGAATAAAGTTCCAGTACCAATAAATTCCATAATCACATGCTCAGAGACTTATTTTTCGTCAAAAGCCTGTTTTAAGGAAAAACAGAGTATTCTATGTTTTCATGTATAAAATTTGATGTAATTTCAATTTTTAATATATAATAGCTTCAGTGGCAACCCTAGTCACCTTTCTAAGTTGTAGCGTCTCCATCACCTGCAAGGAAAACAAAAAGTTAAGTCATTTAGTTCATCAAAGGCAAAATAAAGAAAAACTGCCTAAAAACAAAGTTTGAAAAGCAAGTGCCAAATGTAAAGATTATAAAGGTGGGTTTTATGAGTGAAAAATTAAAGTCTTTTGTATATAAGCCTTTTCTTGTTTTAAAAAACTCATTTGAATCCAAAAGAGAAAGAGAAACTTAGAGCAATGTCATGGAAGGAAAATTGTAGCAAACAATTCAATTTTCAGGGGTGCGGCGCATTGGGTCACTGGCGCGACGCATAGAGCTAGCATGGTGCATTGGGCCACCCTCCACAGTGCAAAAAAATACAATGGATCAACGCGTTGGGTTTGTGGCGCGGCGTATAGATTTGCAAGCTTAATTTCACCCATGAAATCATCCAATTACTAAATTTGCTTGGTCGCCACATATCCAAACTAAGTCAAACACTCTTCCAATGCTAATGAATGTGTGTCTCTAGTCAAACACTCTTCCAATGCTAATGAATGTGTGTCTCTAGATGTTTATGATGATTTAGTGAAAAAAATTTCAAACCCTACCTCCTTGAAAATTTTGCTCAAAAAACATTTGCTTAGGGTTTGTAGTTGTATTTTGCTGCCAGGTCCACTCCATCACTTCCTCACCCTTTGATTCCTCGATTTGTTTTCTAGTTTCATCAACTCATTCCACTATCCCCATATCCCTAAAATAATTCACCCCCTATCCCCAATTCTCACTATCCCAAACCCTAGTTACAAATTCCTAAACCCTAATTACTATCCCAAAGTCTAACTACTATCCCTAAAACCCTTCTATGCCCCAAAATCCAGTCAACGAACATTCCTAAAATCCCTCTTACCCTCTCCCTTCATAGTCCCTCATACATTTTCATACATTCAGTAGAAAAAAATCAAAGACACCTAAAGTCTCTTCATACTCATCTAAGACAACTCAAACATTTGGAAAACATGGAATCTGATCCTTCTTATGACCAAGATGAAGAGACACACAGTGACTCTCCTACAGAAATGCATGCACCAAGGAGACCTCATAAGGGTGTTAAACATATACGAGAGGAGCTTACTTAACTTGCCGAGCTATAGGCCTGTCCTCTTGGTGTCACCTGCTTTCAACACTAATCCTGTTATCAGTTCTGTGAGATGGTTGAGAGAGTCCAGTATCATCATGAGTTGGCTAGGGTGTTTGTGCTCCATCTTCATAATGGCCAAGTCACTCTAGCAGGTGTGACATTCACCTTGACACCAGAGTCTGTTTCTCTAGCAACTGACATTCCAAATATCGGGGAGAAATGGAAAAGAAAGCAGAAAATTGACAAGGAACATTATGAACCTTACATCAAGGCTGGTTATGAGAGACATCTCAGCAGAGTTTTTCCCTTCCAATACTTGAAAGACTCACATGTTCCTTTGATGAAACTCATAATTAAGTATTTCAGCTATGAGGGCCAGTTTTCTCGCCTATATGCCTATGATATTAGATTATTGATGCACTTTACTAGGGTGAGAATGACGAATCTCCCCTACTTCATGTGCTAGAATATTGAGAAGATGACCACCCTAGTGCAAAGAAAGACTCCTCAGTAGCAATATAACAACATATACCATTTTTCACTAATCAAAATTGTGGTCATGCATCAGCTTGGTTTGCAAAATATCTCATGGGAGGATTTCATTTCTCATGAGGTCTTCACGGCTCCTCAAGTACCTCCAGAAGTTTTTCATGAGACATGTGGACCTTCACATTAGCAAGAGAGTCATGAGACATATACCACTAGTGTGCTGGTGTTTGTCACCTATCAAAAGGGCACTAGAAGGTTGTTTGCAGCAGAAAAGCGAGTATTATATCCACCTGGGGTGGAAGGGGTCTCGCTTCCTCCATCAGTAGAATAGGTTTAGGACGAGGGCAAACAACCATTACATGATGAGGGGCCTTTAGGGGAGCAGGATATAGATTTCATTCTCATTCAAGACGATGACACTGATTTTGGCCCACAAAGCTCAAAGCTCAAGAAGATCATCTAGGAGAAACAGGTGGAAATCAATGATTTATCCCTCAACCTAGAAAGAGATAAGTGGATAATCAAATACCTAGAGCAAAGAAACAAGTAGCTAGAGGATCAACAAACCATTATGGAGCTACAAAACATACAAGAAAACTGCCAAACTGCCAAGAGGAGGAAAGTGAAGCTCACACCACTTGAGCAAGAAGTCAACACTGATCAAGAATCTTGGCTTGAGAGAGTGAATATCCACTTAGAAAAGTTGCTAGATAAGGCCAACATGGAGAAAACAATGTTGAGGCACATGGCCTACCATTACTTGGCGAGAAACAAAAGTTGCAAGGCAAGAATTAGGAACTTGAAGGCCAAGTTGAAGAAGGCATCGAGGAAGCGAAAAGAGAAAGATAGACTTCAGATCTTTGCTAAGGCTTCCTTGGCTCAACATAGCTCTTAATAGATAACACTCAGCCCAAATTTCAAAAAATTTGGGACACTTTTTGCAATTTTGGAATTTTTGGGCCAAAAAACAGGCTTTTCTGCCCAATGCACCGCGCCACCTGGTGCTCTTTTGATGGGGTCCTCCTTTCGATGAAAAATTATCATTTTTGGATTTTTCATGAAAAGATATGCATGCTCACAAAAAGGTCAAAACACCTCAAAAATGACCGTTCTGCCCCCTTTTGGACACACAGGAAGTAGTGTTGGGAGAACTCAGTTTTGGAGGGGCAAATGGAGGCAAAACTCAAAAATTCCACTTGTTTAGGAAAGTAGACAGGTAGATATTTCCAACAAGCACACTTTTAGAAAATTTGGACACCAGGAAGGCCTCCAAAAGCAGCTGCAAAAAGGCGTTACACATAGGGAAATCAGCACAGCGCATTGGAGGAATTTTGCTTAGTTTGACCAAAAATACCCTGTTTTTCGCTCTAGTTTCTTGACAGTTTGACTTTTCTCCTTCTTAACGTAAAAATCATGATGTAATTTAATGTAATTTGATGGATCTTGATTTAATTATGCTAAAATTTCACTCATAGATATAGATTCATCCATGAAAAGGTAGTTTGCAACTGAATGAATCAATTCCCTAGTTTTTAGAGGCAAATTGTTCGACTGCCTAATTTTTAGTTCTTAGTTTAGAATTTGTTGGAATAGCTCCTAAACTCATGATCTAAACCCCTAGAGGTTAGGATGAGTTTTTTTTCCCTATATCTTGTGATTTTACAGTCATTAGCAAAGGTTGGACTTTTGAGAAAGCTTGGAGCTTCATTGTATACACATTTCAATAGTTTTGGCTAAGGAATAGACCAGGGTTTGCAGCACTTTATGGGATTCATGTGAAATCTTGCTTTGGTATTGTTTTTCCTTATGTAATTGTAATTTTACATGTGTTTTATGTATTCCATCATCTCTTTTGCTTCATCTTAACTAAAACAAACAAGCATAAAGGTAGAATCCTTTGAAATTGCAGTGATATACCTAGGGTTTGCAAAGTTACTTATGTTTTCAGCTATTTCAAGAGGATCCCTGAGGTTTTCTTTCCCTCTTCAACTCCTCACCTATCATTCAAATCATTTGCCTACCTTGCCCCATAGAAATCTTTGCAAAACTGAGCCTCATTCCCAGACTCAAAATTTGCCTTTCCATTTGAGCCAACAAAACATCACCAAATTTAATCAAACTCTTTTGCCCACATACCTAGCCTAAAATCAGTCTTCACATAAGTCATCTCAAGCCTCATTCATCATATTTGCTGAGATTGATAGGAGAGAGCCCTCTCCCGACCTGGTAGGGGTAGCTACCAGGTTAAGCTTGGTTTGATGTTACCCTAGATCCTACCTTTCTCACCCTGAGGTAGATTTAGGCACTAACACATACATACATACATACGTACATACATATGTTGGTCACTCGAATTGTTATTATTTAACAGTCGAGCACCACATTAATTTGTCAACCCAGGAAAGTCCTTTATTTCAAAGGTGACCTCGTACTGTATGTACTTTAATTTCAAAAGCATTAAAAGTTGTAGTAAAAAAATTCTAATTCCTATCAAACACTTACTCTGTGTTATAGCAGTCTTAAACTATTGCAGAAATGAAATGAAATTAAGTAAAGGTAACAAATCTGCAGAAAAGTGATGGTTGTTTGTAACAGAGGACCAGGACCCTGTCCTTAGAATAAGGACGCCCAACACCTGCCTCTGTGATCAGTCGCCAATAAACACCAAAATCCTATTCACCGGTGACACACTTCTCACAGTGCCAATCGATTAAAGGAACAACATATTAGTAAAAGGAGAATACCAGGAGCAAGGCTAAACACATATAGAATTAACACACACTTAATAGGAAAGGAATGGGTGAATCTTGTGAAGAAGGTGGGCCCTATCCCTCTCACAAGATTCCCCTACACACAAATACTAAATTGAAATGCTCAGAACAAAACTTTATTCATCTACCAAGAGTTCAATTACAACAGAAGTTCCAACCTTCAGCACTACAATAATTTTGTATCACATGCTAGTCTTTCAACTGTAGATGTCTCCTCTTTATAGAGGAGACATCTATTACAATAGATTGTCCTACAGTTTAATTCTTCTGTACAAAAATAGGAAATTGATTCCGGTTACATCATACTGTTACAACCATATATTATCTTTTCCATCCTTGGTTAATCGGTTGTTTCTGCTATTGCAAAACGGATGGTCTTCATCTATTTCCTTAGATTCCTCATGCTATCTTCGGTTACTCTGCTATTGTTGCTGATTCGGTACATCTTAACCATCCCTTAAAATACTTCGTGTTGTTCCTGGTGTTCTCGCGTTTGTGGCTGGATTGACTTGATCCTGATTTATCATCATCGGCCGAGTATAGTCTTGCCAGCTTCGGACAGTTGCTGTTGCGAATTAAGACATTTCCCACTTTAGTCAATTGCTGCTTCTGGTGTTGTAGCAACTGCATAGTTGCTGTTCCTGGTGTTGCAGCAACTGCGAATCAAGATTCTGTGAAATTTGAACAATTCCAATCAACTGTCAGCGACTTAGCTAATTTCCAAAGATTAGTTGTAAAGATAACATGAATATGTGTTGAATAATTAATCATATAGCAAATGAGGAGAGTTACTTCATACCTTAGGATGATGAGGTCAAAAATGATATCAAGGTTTTCAATTCATAGGTAAAAAAGAGTAATATCATAACAAAATATAGGGCCAAAAGTAAACAATTCAAAGTCCTAACATCCCCCCCAACTGAAAGGGTTGCATGTCCTCATGCAACGTTTAGTCTAAATCTGAGTCGAAGAATTGGGATGAACAGTGTAAGTTGCTAATAGAGTAGCTCGAGAAGGCTTTATCCAACTTACTTCTGAATCCTTGAACATTTTGTATCTGCTGCCATGCTGCTACCTCCTCCTTCTTGATTAGTTTATAATGACCTTTGTATTGCCGACCAGGTAACCATAAGAGAGGGAAATGAAAATGGTAGTCATTCCACTTCTCCGCATAGTTCTCCATACATTTAACATAAAAAGGTATGCGTGAAATCACTACCTGGAGATTGAGGGTATTATAGGGGTGGTATTCCTGTCTTTCTCTGGGACAATGTTCCCAAAATAACTTGTTTGCTTCAACAGCCAGTGCCCCTTTTGTTTTCACATAATGCTGGCAGTCCTGCAAAACCCCTGCCTGTAGCTTCTTTATATGGTCAGCCATTTCTGGATTACTTACATAATTCCGATGTTGTGCAATGAAAGTAGTTGGATTGTGTGTTTCATTTCGAATCCATAGGAGGCATTTGTTCTCATTATGTTCTGCTGACATGTAGGCATTTTTCCAAGTTAATTGATTAGCTAGAAAAGAGATAAATGCTCTTAATTGAATATCACCAACAACAGGAAGTATATTCATCGCTCTATCTTCAGGCATAGCCTCATTCTAAAGATAGAGTTCACAAAGCAAGTTTTGATCGTTATGTGGTGCTTCCTTGAATGTTGCAATAAACTGGTCAGGTGTATTAACTTGGTAAGGTCTTCCATCTCTTATTGCTTTTATTTGTAATAATGCCAGGCGTTCTCTCAAGAATACTGCATAGTTAAAAGAGGGTTTTCTTGTAGCCAATACCCTCTGAAGAAGATCAAAAACATGGGATAGCCTAGCTTTTACCTCCTTATTTTCTTTATGCTGGGCTCTAGACTGTTCCAATGCATCCCAATTTGTATATGCATAACTGAACCAGAGTGACTTCTGCTATTGGAATGCCTTTCCTGGTGAGAGTTCACATTCTCTTTTCCATGTGTCCTTTAGCTGCTGAAAGCTAGAGGTCTCCGTGTGAGCATTTTTGACAGAAGGAGTTTCAATCTGTGCATAGGCATCCTTGACACAGTGGAGTCTAGTGACTTCAGTCTGTGCATATGCTTCCTTGACACAGTGAAGTTCAGTGACTTTAGTTTGTGCATACGCTTCCTTGACACAGTGGAGTCCAGTGACTTCAGTCTGTGCATGAGCGTCAATGAAGGATCTCTGTTCTACAGTAATTTGGGTGGGCCATGGTGGTACCATCTCTTCCTCCATAGTTGTTGGAAAACCTGCTGATTCTTGTGTGACAACATGCTGTTCTTTTTCTGCTCCTACAACTCTTGCTGGTTCTTGTGTGACAGCAAGCTGCTGTATTTCTTCTTTTACAGCTTTTGGAAAACCTGCTGGTTCTTGTGTAACAACAGGTTTTTCTTCTTCTATTCCTGCAACTCCTGTTGGTTTTTGTGTGGCAGCAGGTGGTTTTATTTTTTCTGTTGCTCTCCCTGCTAGTTCTTGTGTAACAACAGATTTTTCTTCTTCTATTCCTGCAACTCCTGTTGGTTCTTGTGTGGCA
Organism: Pinus taeda; assembly: GCA_000404065.3. Classification (NCBI taxonomy): domain Eukaryota; kingdom Viridiplantae; phylum Streptophyta; class Pinopsida; order Pinales; family Pinaceae; genus Pinus; species Pinus taeda. The sequence continues at coordinate 355,257 of APFE030793692.1, forward strand.
GCAGGTTGTTGTATTTCTTTTGTTGCTCTCCCTACTGGTTCTTGTGTAACAGCAGGTTGTTCTGTTTTGATTACAATAGCAGGTTTTTCTGTAGCAGCAGGGGGTGGCGGATTAGCTTCTTTCATTGGGACCTGTACTACCTTATATCCTGCTTGAGTGTATAATTCTCCACATTCACTGCACATGTACTCATTATACTAACTCTTTTCTATTACCGTTGCTACCCGTGCTAGGAAGTGGAGATTATATTCATTCTGGTAGGCTTCCTTGACCATTATTATCTCCTGTTGATAATCTTTAATATGAGCTTTTAAATACTCAATTTATTCCTGCAAGGAGGCTATGGTAGGTGGGGCTTGCGTACCTGCAGGCTCTAGTGGATGAGAGGATTGTTGTTCCGCGTTCATTTAGGAATTTGCATCCCCAACAGGTTGTTCTTGTGTGTCACCTGTTGGGTTAGTGGCTGGTTCTTGTGTAGCAGCCACTTGCCCCATATCATATTGGGTGTTTATTTTGGATTTTTCGGCAGTTGGTTCTTGTGTATCAACTGCCTCAGAAAATGTTGTCACAAAGTTGTCAACGCTCTGCATCTCAGCCGCAGAGGGTGAGGAAGGGGACTTCTCTGGAATAATTGGACTACGGGGTGTTAGGATAATAGGTGAAGAACTAGAAATAAAAGGGCTGGTAAATTTAACTACTGTGGTTGACCATTTTCTCTGCCTCTTTAAGGAGGCAGGAAAATCAACAATTTTTCTTTTTCGGTCACTTTCCTTGGGGCTGGGGAAACTATCAACACTAGCAGCTGCTTTGATTGAAGCCCTGGTTCTTCTTCTTTTCGTTGAAGTTTCAGTTTGCTACTGTTTTTTTCCTTTTTAGAGAAGAAATGGGGGAATTATCCTCAGAATCATCAGTAGAAATATGAAGCACAGGAGTAGATGGTTGAGCTTCATAGGGGGATGGGGTCCTCTGCAGGGGTGTTTCTACTGTTAATTGTTGAGGAATTTCTTGAGGGATTTTCTCTGGCTGGTGGGGGACTTCCTGAGGTATTTGTTCTGGCTGCTGTGGAACTTCCTCCTGGGGTACTTGTTCTGGCTAGGGAGCTTCCTCCTGGGGTACTTGTTCCGGTTGCTGGGGAACTTCCTCCTCCTGTTGAGGATCTTCTTCTATTTGCTGGGGAGGGTTAATGATAGGGGATGGTTGAATTAGAGCAAAGCCTCTATTTATCAGGAGTTGGACTAACCTATGGTGTTTAAGGGAAAGGGTTGGATGCTTCGCTTTTTCAGCATAATGTGACATGTTTTTTAGACAACCCAATAGATAATAGGGCATATTTATGAACTGTCGATGCCTCAAATGATTTAACAAAATGAAGTCGTGTTGGTAAATTACCTGGTAACGACCTTCGCAAGTTAAGTATTGCTTAACAAACTCTGCGACCTTTGACCATGGTGGAGGCAGTGACTGAAGAGCAACCCCTCTGCCTTTAGCTTGTACGTGTTCGCCCGGTAGAAAGAAGCCTTGATGCGCATTCAAAATAAGATGTTTCCTGCTGAACCATTGTATGCCGTTGGTTGGTAGCCCAGAGACTTGTGCTACATATTCCTCTGTTACCGGTATACGTACTCCCTGGACTGTCGAAAATCCCTCTCTCAAATTGCATGCAAACTCCAACACTTGCTGTGTGTTGAAGTCTGGAAGTCTTCTAAAGTAATTCACCGATCCTGCCTACAGAAAAATTTGATAAACCTCGGGGTAGAGTTCTAGTAACGTTGTCATGCCAAGTTCATAGGTAATCAGATTTCCTCCCATAACTGCTACTTCAGAGAACAATACACGATACAGAGCTTGGTTTCCGAGTTTGAAACAGAGCAAACCATTACAAATGAGGATATGCCATGGCAGAGTAAGTTTTAGATATTACCGCGAGGGATAAGGGTGGCGGCGATTACGTGTTATGGAATAATTGTGATATTTTGGTAATCCCCCCCAAATCTATGGATGTATGATTTGATTGGCAGTGTAATGATTTCAGCAATCGTATCACATCTCCGCATTAACTATAAATTAATATTCACACTTAAACATGCGTACCTTTACTTTTTACCTTTAGTCGCACGCAAAAGTCTTAACTTGTCTTTTCTGGCTTAATCATAATTTGAACGGGTTTTTAATTATGAGCACACAAGCGATCTGATGGGAAGTAGCAGTGACGACGTGTACTTGTTAGAGTGCCTGGCTAGTCCCTTGAATGCAGCGAAATATGTTCCATCAAGATGATGATTTGTTAAGTGTTGGGATTGGTATTGCAGTGTTGAAAAGTAACATTTTTCCGGAACATAAGCTCGTGCGGTAAGTGGTGTTATCACAACAGGGAAATGATATTGTATTAATGGAAAGTGGTGTTGCAGCAATGGGAAATGACGGAAAGTGGTGTTGTAGCAACGGGGAAAGATGAAAAGTGGTGTTACAACAACGGGGAATGACGGAAAGTGGTGTTGCAGCAACGGGGAATGACGGAAAGTGGTGTTGCAGCAACGGGGAAAGATGAAAAGTGGTGTTGCAGCAACGGGGAATGATATTACATTAACAGAAAATGGTGTTGCAGCCACGAAAAAATGGTGTAAAACTTGACTTATGATCCAAAAAGTGTTCCCAAGCTGCAAAGTGATCCTTTTAGGATTCTTATTCTCAGCCATCCTCCAAAAGTAAGATCTGCAAAACAACTAATTGTAACATTGAAGCCCCTTGGTAGGGATTATTAGTTCAGAAATATAATCTAAGAATAAATAAATGAACAGAAATTTAGGTGCCTTGAGGGGAAGCAAATTCCCCCAAGGAAACATAGTGTAATTCTGCCATGCAGGTAGCTTTGAAATCCTCCTTAGAAACAGGTCGTTGATACGGACGAAGTCGGTATCCATTTACTAATAACGGTGTTCTATTATCATCAATCGTTAAAAGTCTGACTGTTTCGTTTGGAAATACAACATCTATTTCATAAGGTCCTAGCCACCTTGTTCTCAATTTACCTTGGAAATTCTCGAAACGGGAGACATACAGTAAAGCCGAGTTACCTTTCTGGAACTGCTTCTGCTTAATAGTTTTGTCATGCCATCTGGTTCTTTGTTGCTGAATCATGGTTTTCTAGTGGATGGCATCCAATCTTTTCTCGTTTAGCTCCTATAGCTGCTGCAACTTGGCTGTATGTGCATCAGTCAAATCAAGGTTAACAACTAAAGTAGTTCTCAAAGTTTTGATTTCAAACTCCAAAGGGAAAACAACATTTTTACCGAAAACTAACTCATAGCGTGAAAAGCCTGTGGTGTTCTTCCAAGTGGTTCTATAAGCCCAAAGTGCTTCAGGCAGCTTTTGAAACCAGTCCCTCCTGTTCTCCTTTATTGTTTTTGTCAGAATAGCTTTTATGACTTTGTTGGTGCTTTCCACCTGCCCATTTGACTGGGGGTGATAAGGTGTGGTCATTCTATGCTTAATATGGTATTTCTGCAATGTGTCTTTGAAGCCATGAGAATTAAAAGGAGGTCCTTCATCAGTGACTAGCTCCCTAGGCAACCCAAACCTAACAAATATTTCTTCAAATAAAAATGTTAATACTGATTCTTCGTTAGCTTTGATAAGTGCCTTGGCCTCTACCCACTTAGTCATGTAATTTGAACATACTAGTATGTAAACTCTTTGATTAGATGGAGGGTTAATGGGACCTATAAAATCTATTGCCCATCTTTCAAATGGTTCAAGAATTACCTGGGGATTGAGTGGAATTTCATCCCTGTGGTTAGGTTGGCCCATTCTTTGGAAGCTATCACAGGCCCTGACATATTTTTTTACATCTCTGAAGATTGAGGGCCAGTAATATCCCATCCTGAGAACCTTGTGTGCTGTTCTTTTATCCGCGAAATGTCCTCCAAAAGGTCCATCGTGGCAAGCTTTTAGTACATCATAAATATGATCTTCACCAATGCATCTCTGGATCTCCTGATCGAGTCCTGTGTGAAACAGACATCCGCTTATCCAGCTGTACCTAGTGCTCTGCTGAATAATTTTCCTTTCTTCTCTGTGTGATAGGTTTGATGGTAATTTTCCTGCAACTAAGTAGTTAGCAATATCTGTGTACCAAGGTGAGTGAGAAGAGATTGCAAATAAATATTCATCGGGAAAAGAATCATCTACTGGAATATTTTCATTAGTTTTTAACCGAGAAAGAAGGTCAGCAACTAGATTTTCTTTTCCTGGTCTGTCTACAATTGTGATATCAAATTCCTGTAATAACAGCAACCATCTAGTGACTCGAGCATTTGTAACTGATTTATTCATTAGGTATTTAATGACCGAGTGATCAATATGCACAAAAGTAGTATAACTAGTGATGTAATGCCTAAATTTATTGATAACATAAATAACTGCTAGAAATTCTTTCTCAGTGACTGTATAATTAAGTTATGCGGGACTCATGTTTTTACTAATGAAATAAATGGCATAGGGAAGACAGCTTTATTCTTGTGCCAGGACAGCTCCAATGGCAGTGTTTGAGGCATCAGAGGATATGTGAAAGGGGAGTGCCCAATCTGGTCCTCTCAAAATGGGAGCTATGGACAACTGATGTTTAAGCTGATCAAATGCTTTTTCACAGTTAGCAGTCCACTTAAATTCAACGTTTTTTGTTAATAACACAAACAGAGGGGAAGCTATATTAGAAAAGTCTTTGATAAATATTTTATAATACCCTGCATGTCCTAAGAAACTCCTTACTTCTGTCCGGGTTTTGGGGATAGGGAGGGTCAAAATTACCTGTATTTTTGCAGGATCGACTTGAATTCCTAATAATGAAACAAAGTGGCCTAATACAATGCCTTCATTCATCATCATATGGCATTTCTCAGTACTTAAGGCAAGATGTGCTTCTATACAACGCTTAAGTACTTTTTCAAGATTCTGCAGGGCATCTTCAAAGGTTGTTCCATAAGGACTAAAGTCGTCCATAAAAATTTCTAAGGAATCATTTATCATATCAGAAAAGATCCCTATCACAGCTCTATGAAATGTTACTGGGGCATTACATAGCCTAAATGGAAGAACCCTATAAGAAAAGGTCCCCCAAGGGCTAGTAAAAGTGGTTTTATCCTGATCCTGGGGTGCAATCCTTATCTGATTATATCCGCTAAATCCATCCAAAAAGGAAAAGAATTTCTTACCAACCAAATTATCTAATACCTGATCAATGAATGGTAAAGGGAAATGGTCTTTCTGGGTGGCCTTACCTAGGGCTCTATAGTCTACACATACTCGCCATTTCCCATTTTTCTTGGGTACTATTACTAGTGGAGAAACCCATTCACTATCAGAGATGGGATATATAAATCTTGCATAACAATTTTTGAAGCTCTTCTTTTACTATTTCCCTTAGATTGGGGTTCATTCGTCTTTGGGGTTGACAAACTGGCCAGGATCCTTCTTTAATATAAATACGGTGAGTGCACAATTCAGTAGAAATCCCTTTCATGTCTGTATAATCCCAAGCGAATGCCTCTTTATTTTCTTTAAGTAGCTTCATTAAATGTTGTTTTTGATCATTTGTTAGGTTAGGATTTATATTTAATGTTTTACCTGGTTCGATTTCTACTGTTATACTTTTGGAAAGACTGCCAGCTAATATCTGAGGTAAATTTTCAGTTTCAAGGTTATTCTGGGATTCTAATTCTAGGATTGCAGTGAGGTGATTATGTATTTCTGAGCTAACCGAAGAAGGTTCAGAAATAAAGTTGTTGATTAGTTCATCTTCGGTTGAGTCTTTGAGAGTTAAAGCTTGTCCGACAATTAAAATAGGTTGGGTTTCCTCATCCTCATAATCTACCCATTTTGAATTATCGTTATTAATCATGGGTGTGGCGTGGGGATAAAGAGTCAGCTGTTTGGTTTCCTGCCCATTAGATATTGTCATTGATCCAGACCTACAGTTGATGAAAGCATCTGCTGTAGCCAGCCAAGGTCTTCCTAGAATTAATGGATGACCCCCCAACTTTGTTTTATTTTGTAACACCACAAAGTCAGCTGTGTAATTCCAAGATTCTACAGAAATTACCAGGTCTTCAATGACTCCTTCAGGTTTAATTGTAGAGCGATCATCGAGCTCTAAAATGGTTGGAGTTTCCCTAATTAAGTGTTTCAACTGCAGTAATTGTGTTGTTTCGAGTTTCATAATATTTATTGCTGCAACTAGATCTACTAGAACTTTAGAGACAAAGGTTTTGCCGACCTGTACTATTAATGTAGGGTTACCAGGGTCACCATATTTCACAGGGGGGTCTTTTTCTGTCATCAAAGCAGTCAATTCTCCTATCACATGAACTGTGAAGGGTTCCTTGGCTTTTCTTCCAGGCTTTCTAACAAAAATATCCCTAACAGTTCTGGCATAGATAGGGACATCTCTTAGTGCTTGCAATAATGAGATTTTGACATATAAGTTCTGTAGTTCTCCTAAAAGGTTAAAAGATAGTGGTTCAAACGTTTTAGTAAGAGTCAATCTTTCAGGAAAGGGTGGCTCTACTGTTTGGACAGTCTTGTTAGAAGATGATTCAAGAATTTCAGTATCTTTGTTGGATGACTTTTCCTTTCTAGTTTCTTCTTTTTCAGAGTCAGTAATGTCATCTATGATGGGTTCAACTATCCTCCCGGAGCGTAAATGGATATCATTACATTGCATAGGGGGGACAGATTGACTTTGAATATCGATTACCTGCAAGGATTTATTATTGTTTGGATTGGGATTAGGTTGCACAGGCAGTTGGGGTCTCATTGATTGGTTATTCTGTGGGGCATTAGATGGTAAGGAAAGAGATTGCTGGTGTTGAGGAAATGGAATATGCTGGGCTGCCCAATTTGGATTCCATTGATTGAAATAAGGTTGCTGAAAAGTCCAAAGATTTCACATAGTAGGGTCAGTAAAAGGAGGATTTGGTTGCTGCATAGGAAATTGCATCGGATTAAAGGGTGGGTATTGCATTTGATTCATGGGTGGGAAATTTGTTTGAAAAGGAGACTGATTATTCCAACGACTAAATGATTTGTTAGAACTCATACCTTGTCTTTGTGGCCATTGCCTCCTCTATGTCATCAGGTACACTGCTTCAGCTTCTTCTTCAGTTGATTGCAGCGTTGCCTTTATTCCTGGCAAAGAGGGGCATTGCTGAGTTTCATGATCCTTTTCACAAATGGTACAAATTGGTACCTTATCCAATGGGCATTCCTACAATGGGTCCTTTCCTCTGCATTTGGAGCAAAAGATAGCCAGGGCAGCTTCTGCTTCTGCCTGCTTCTTTTTAACTTGCAGAGCATCAATTTGTGAAGCAAAAGAGCTTAGCATTTTAGTTTTGAATTCTTCAAGCAGATTACCTATTTCAGCTCGTGTTGCTCCTCCGCTTGCTGACTTCTGGACTCTTGAATATGTACTGTCCCTAGTTTTTGGTCTGCTTGTTGCTCCTCTGGAACACCGCATGCAGAGGTTGATAATCTCATCAAATGGTTCTTTGGAAATATCCCCTTTTTCGAGCATATTTAACATATCTAGGAAGTCATCTCGTACTCCTTTTAGTAGTATTGTCTTCAGAATATCCTTACTCATGGTTGGGTGATCTGATCACTGCAAATTATATTGCAGTCTCTCCACAAAGTCCTCCAGATTCTCATCCTCTTTTTGAACCATTTTGAACGATTCTTCCTTCCTTTCTCTGTTCGATAGTAGTCCTGATATTTGCTCAGAAATTTTTCTTTCATTTGATCCCATGTGGTGATTACATGAGCCCCTAGGCTCATAAACCATCTTAATATGTTCCCTTTTAGTGTTGCTGGAAATAATTTTAACTTCTGAGCAGGAGTTACATAATCATAACTTCTACACAGTATATCAAATTCAAAGAGGAACTCATCGGGATCTTCAGAGGATAACCCATGAAAATTAGGTAATGTCGTAGGTGGAATATTTTTAATAGGGACTGCTCCTCTCGGGAGGTCCCCAATAGGAAATTCAAGGGTGGAAAGTGAGTTTTCCCCCCTTCCTTCTGCTCTGTTATCCTCCATTATTCTTCTCCTTGAGTCACTGGCTATGTCTTCAATATCTCCTGATTCTTCAGGTTCCTCTACTGGTTCCTCAATGTGCTCTGGTGTTTCCAGCTTCCTTTCAGGCCCTAGTACTTCATCTATCTGATGATCTGTTTGGGAGGAATACTGGATTTGAGGTCTTCGGGAACTTGTTCTCTGAGATGTCTCAGCTTTTGAAATGATCTCGTCAATGAAAGTCTTTCTTCCGCCTCCTGTGCCCTTACCACCTGTGAAGTTAGCTTTCTTGCGTCCTCTCATGCACCTGTTATTCTAAAGAAAAATCATTAATTCCTTAAAAAAATTTAGTCGCCTTCCCCGGCAACGGCGCAAAAATGTTGGTCGCTCGAATTGTTATTGATTAACAGTCGAGCACCACATTAATTTGTCAACCCAAGAAAGTCCTTTTATTTCAAAGGTAACCTCGTACTGTATGTACTTTAATTTCAAAAGCATTAAAAGCTGTAGTAAAACAATTCTAATTCCTATCAAACACTTACTCTGTGTTACAACAGTCTTAAACTATTGAAAAAATGAAATGAAATTAAGTAAAGGTAACAAATCTGCGGAAAAATGATGGTTGTTTGTAACAGAGGACCAGGACCCTGTCCTCAGAATAAGGACACCCAGCAACTACCTTTGTGATCAGTCGCCAATACACACCAAAATCCTATTCACCGGTGACACACTTCTCACAGCGCCCATCGATTAAAGGAACAACGTATCAGCAAAAGGAAAATACCAGGAGCAAGGCTAAACACATACAAAATTAACACACACTTAACAGGAAAGGAATGGGTGAATCTTGTGAAGAAGGTGGGCCCTGTCCCTCTCACAAGATTCCCCTGCATAAAAATACTAAATTGAAATGCTCAGAACAAAACTTTATTCATCTGCCAAGAGTTCAATTACAACAGAAGTTCCAACCTTCAGCACTACAATAATTCAGTATCACATGCTACTCTTTCAACTGTAGATGTCTCCTCTTTATAGAGGAGATATCTATTACAATAGATTGTCCTACATTTTAATTCTTCTGTACAAAAATAGGAAATCGGTTCCTGTTACATCATACTGTTACAACCATATATTATCTTTGTCATCCTTGGTTAATCGATTCTTTCCACTATTGCAAAACGGATGATCTTCATCTATTTCCTCGGATTCCTCATGCTATCTTCGGTTACTCTGTTGTTGTTGCTGATTCGATACATCTTAACCGTCCCTTAAAATACTTCGTCCTATTGCTGGTGTTTCCGCGTTTGTGGCTGGATTGACTTGATCCTGCTTTATCATCATCGGCCGAGTATAGTCTTGCCAGCTTTAGACAGTTGCTATTGCGAATTAAGACATTTCCCACTTTAGTCAGTTGCTACTTCTGGTGTTGCAGTAACTGCACAGTTGCTGTTCCTGGTGTTGCAGCAGCTGCGAATCATGATTCTATGAACTTTGAAGAATTCCAGTCAACTATCAGTGACTTAGCTAATTTCCAAATATTAATTGTAAAGATAACATGAATATGTGTTGAATAATTAATCATATAGCAAATGAGGAGAGTTACTTCATACCGTAGGATGATGAGGTCAAAAAGGATATCAAGGGTTTCAATTCATAGGTAAAAAAGAGTAATATCATAACAAAATGTAGGGTCAAAAGTAAACAATTCAGAGTCCTAACAACATACATACATACATACATACATACATACATACATACATACATACATACATACATATATATATATATATATATATATATATAATATATATATATATATATAATATATATATATAGATATAGATATATATATATATATTGGAATGGATGATGTACTTTCGAATAATAAATGTTGTTAGAGAGGGTGTAACAACCATCACTAGGTGGTTTTCAACTGCCACAAAAGTGTCTGTATGCACCTAAGAAAGATTTTCATAGGCATATACATATACATATACATATACATATACATATACATATACATATTGGAATGGTGTAATAGCCTCCATCAAGTGGTTTTCAGCTGCTACACTTATTGGAAAAATAAAAATTTTTGTAGCACATGGGGGCTTTCCCCTGTTCTCATAATATGTAGATCTGAATTTGTGACAATGTTGACAAATTAATCCTTCGAGGTAGGTTTTTGATACAACCAAAGATGGTGCTTTTTTGCAAGTAATGATGTCCTTTCACTGTCAATGGTTACCAAATTTGCAGTCCCATTGTCAAAGACCGCATCTACCTGATAAGGACCTAGACATCTGGTGCAGAGCTTACCCTTGAAGTCTTTAAACCTTGAGTCATATAAGAGAGCCCAATATCCCTTCTGGAACTACTTCTTGTTTATAAATATGTCATGCCACTTAGCTCTCTGCTGCTGGATAATCTTTGTTTACTGGATAACAGCCAACCATTTCTCCTCCAATTCATTGAGTTGGTTCAATCTTTACCTCTGTGCTATGGCCTCAAATTCACCTACAATGTTGTCCTTAGTGTTTTGATTTCAAATTCAATGTGGAATAAAGGGTTCTTTCTATACACAAGTTCATATGGTGAGAATCTAGTGGTGTTCCTCAATGTAGTCCTGTATGCGCATAACACTTTTGGAAGTTTGTCAGCCCAATTTCTACGATGACTAGCCACGGTCTTAGTAAGGATTCCCTCAACGATTTTATTTGTTATTTCTACTTGGCCATTCACCTATGGATGGCAAGGCATTACAATTCTGTGATGGATTTTATATTTTTCGACCAACCCCCGGATCTTATGAGATGTGAACTATGATCCTCCATCTGTGACTATCTCTATGGGTATGCCAAACCAGATGAAGATGTCTTCAAACATGAAGTCTCAGATGGCCTACTCCATGGCTCTGGTTAGTGCCTTCACCTCAACCCATTTGGTGACATAGTCAATATAGACCAAGATGTATGATCTCTATTTAGATGAAGGATTGATTGGTCCTACAAAATGTAGAGCCCACTTCTTAGAAGGTTCTATGATGATTTGGGGATGTAACAATATCTCATCTGATTCCAGTGGTTCGCCCATCCTTTGACAATTATCACAACCCTTCACAAACTTCTTGTTGTCCTGAAATATTGTCGACTAGTAGTATCATGTTGAAAGTACTTTGTATCATGTTCATTTGTCTATAAAGTGTCCTCTGAAAGGTTCGTCATGACAGGCTTTAAGGATATCAAAGACGTCGTCCTCTCTAACATAGAGTTTGATGTGGAAATCAGGTCCAGTGTGATAGAGATTCCCAGTAGGGCCCTTCCTCCTCAGTAGGGAACAGGAAGAACAAAAAAGGTGATTAAATATTCAGTTGGAAAGTAACAACATCACTATGCCAATTGATATTGAAGAAGTTAAAGATTACAAAAACAGAGTAATGGTACTCTTCTATATGTCGTCTACTAATACATAAAAATTTGAGTCCTTTATAATTATTACAACCCAAAAATTAGAATGAAGATCAGTTATGAGAATATCTCGATTCTCATGCTGATAAAAAATAAAGAAGTTACAACTTATTACTAAATAAATATACATCAATTGCAACTTCCTGAGTCTTGTTGCTTCAAAAATAAAGAATCCTATTGTCGACAGTTGCTATGTGGAATAGTACCCACATTTCCAGCTTCAATGCAACAACATTGAGCAAATGGTGGTTCGGGATGATGCAACGTAACTGACGACAACATTGTTGATGTGACAACAGATCCACGCGAGGTGTAACAACATCCGATGTGTAACGACAACCTATGACCGCATCTTGTGTGTAACAACAATCTATAACAATAGCAACCTGTAAAAGCAACAACCTATAATAGCGACAACCAGTGTGTAATAGAAATTTGTAACAACAACAACCTGTAACAACACCTAGTATATAGCAATAGTCTATAACAACACTCATGGGGTAACAACGAATTGTTCTACCCTTTCCTGTAGTTAATCCCTACTGTCTATTTTCTTCATAGCTTCTTCATGCGAGCCAAGACCTGAAAAAGATGAACTTCCGAAAATACTTCTTCAATGCTCTCCCAGTTTGCCACAAAAAAGAATAAAGTCTCATATTATTTGGTAAAATATAGCAAAGTACCATGATAGTAAAATGGATTAAAAAGATAAGAAAACAGAGAGTTTGGTCATATAAGGGCACATGCTTGAAGGATAGAAAGGTTAAAATTGGGAAAGGAATGCACAGAAAATACGTAGAAAACCACACCCAACAGTATTGTCACTTTTACAATGATTGGGTATTTGGATTACTATTCTTATATCATTTATTTATACTATTTAATCATTTATGCCTTTTAGATATTTCCTACTTAAATGGAACCACATATCCTCTCATTTTTTTTTAGTTTATGTTGCACCATTAAAATCTACAAATGAAAACTTAATAGATGTTTTCGACACTATTTATGCTTCTCTGGTTCACAAGGAGTCGAAAGCAGGACTGACATCTTTTTTCTAGTGTTGGCAATTTTACTGTCTTCTAGAACTTCCAACAAGTAAAAAAACAGTAATCATGAGTGCTACAAGAGGCAAGAGGGACTAGAAAAACTACTATTGTTACAAGGTTGTTCCAAAATATGAATACATTCTATATAGTAGATTCATGCATGACAAGTTTGCTATTACAGATAACCCAGAGGCTTCACTGGTTGTTGCAATACCCAAGAAAGTGAAATCTTTCAACATATAAATCGGGAAAATAATACCATCTCTTCATTCATATTTTAGAAGATTTTCTCTATTATTTCTTCCATGTCTTCTGCACATTGACAAACAACTTCTTTCTTGGAACATTTGAACAAATTTCCTTGTCACAAAAATTGTTAACATTTAGGTCACTTTCATGTGCCTAATATATGTTCTTTGGTTCACGATGACTAGTGAACTAGTGTAACATTTGTTCTTGACGATACATAATATATTTTAATGCCTATTCCATCTTCCATTCCAGGAAGATTCACATTATGCTTACTACTGTTGCAAATTTTTTTTTCTAAGAGTTATTTTGAAATTTTGAACAACCTCATTCATATTTGTTAGACATACCTGTTGTTTTTTCCATATATGGTATTATAGTTTTCAAATGGAGTGCCAAGTAGGACCACACAACAATTAATCTATAATGTTTTTGTGGATTTGTAAGTTACAACTTGAAGCAACAACTAATATTAAGAGGGTGGATGTTGATACTAATTTATGACACATTGTAAAATGTATTTTGTGTTAGAACATGTGGCTTTTTTGCTTAAATTGTCAAAAAATATTTTGTGCACATGCAAATTGTTAATGATAGAAAAATTGATAAAATAAAATGATAATGCTTGAGTGGAACATTACTAGATGTTTGTAAGAAAAATATGTAATATATATGTAATATATATATATATATATATATATAGATATATATATATATATATATATAGATATATGTGTGTGTGTGTGTGTGGTGTGTGTGTATGAAAACCTTATGGGATTCCTCTCTCTTCCTCATAATATTGAGATCGAGGGTGGCTCAACAACCAACCACAACAATTGCTAGTAAGTCAGTAGGACTCTAGCTGACTTACTGAAGTCCTCACGTTGAACTGTGCCTTGAAACAACATGTTCAAAGTGGTTGTGCTAAGAAACTGGAATTAAAATACTTGCATATATGCAATAATGATAAAATTGAATGTTCCCTTATTTTAAAAATCAAATTGCAAAATCTAGTTTGAGTTTGAGAACCATAGAAGTGGAGGTACAAGTAAAGCTATTATTGGGAAATTTTGAGAGTAGGGCTTATTGATCATATTCTTGATTAATGTATTTATGAGGTGGTGTTGTTATGTAAGTTTTGAAAAGTTGGCTTGGATGATATATGAATGAATATTCATTTTCTTTGATTGTTAAAATATATTGGTTCAAATATGGTAGGTGCCTGGATTTCAAGCACCAACAAATTGGCCAGTCTATTTCTACATTGTATATAGCCTGGGATATATGATTCTCATATAGTTTTCAGGAGGGGTGGAAAATCACTGAATAAAACAAAGGTGTTTTACTGTGAAAGGCTATCTAGGATTGTATTTAGTTCTTTGGTAGGAAACCCATGCTTATGTTCATATTTTAATATATGCTATGGTTTCAACATTAAAACATATATGGTCTAGTCACTCGGCCTCTTGGCTAACCTGATTTGGAAAGAAGTATTATTTTTATTTTTAATGGAAACAAATATTCATAACAATAATTTAAAAATAACCTCAGCTTTAGGCATATAATTTACAGAGCGATATGAGTTACTAAAACTTCCTTGCGAATAATAAGAAACTATTAAAAATGCAACAAGAAAATCCTAAGTTAACTTGTCCTTAAATTAAATTAGGAACTAAATTGTAATTCCATATATTATGACAACTTGAAATAGATAACTAAGTTAATTTGATTTATTTATTATAGTTAATTTGAGATGAGGGTCTAACTAGTCATATAGAGTGTCTCCTACAATTAGGAGCACTAGTTGAGTTTATTTTGAGTTGTAATTATTTAATTCAGTCAACCTTATTTAAAGTCAGTTAAACTAGTTCCAACCGATGGAAGAATTAGTGGGAGATCTAGTAGTGGGGCATAACTTGCAGTAGTCGGGTCTAACCTACAGCAGTGGGATGTAACCTGCAATAGTTGGGTGTGACTTACTGTAGTGGGGAGTAACTTACTATAGTGGAGTGTGACTTATTGCAATGGGGTGTAACTGACTATAGTGGGGTGTAACTCATTGTAGTGGGGTGTAACCTGCAGTAGTGTGTTGTAACATGCGGTAGTGCGGTGTAACCTGTAGTAGTGGGGTGTAACCTTTAGTGATCAATAAATTGAATATTCACTCATAATTAACTCATGCATGTCAGATCAACGAAATATCTAGTTGAGATTATAGTTTAGGGACAATGTACTATAAGTTGTATAATCATTCGAATTGTAAAAGTGGTGCATGCAATCAAAAGAAGGCCTATGAGGGTTACACAATTCATAATTGTGGAATTTCGCAATTAAGTATGGACTAAATCCCAAGGGAACAACGCAAGGAAATAAGAGCTTGAAAGGAAGTAGAATTGGCTAAGGATTGTCTTGAGATTGTATGGGAAGTAATGAAATAGAGAGAGATAGTGTAGAGTTTGATCAATCTTTAGAAAATAACTGTAATCTTGTCATATTTTATGATTAATGAAATATACAGATAGTAGGGGTTTTTAGCGATGGTTGTCCCAAGAAAATCATTGTGTTATGAGCGATTGAATTCTCTCTCTTATATGATTCGTGATTTCATCAATCATTTATTGCTTTTGCTGATGAGTATAGTAGGTTCAAGTTATTTTCTCACATATTACAATCTGCAGTTTGAATCTACAAGAAATTTCCACATGGAATCAGAGCTAAGATTGCTATTGAAGAGGAGAATATGAGTTTGTCTTTTGCAGGAGAATATAATTTGCAGTATCATACTTCAAATCCAACAGGATGTCATTCTATAGATTGAGACTCGAATATTCCATTGAGGGTAGTTTGAAATATATTGCT
This sequence comes from Pinus taeda, assembly GCA_000404065.3. NCBI lineage: Eukaryota > Viridiplantae > Streptophyta > Pinopsida > Pinales > Pinaceae > Pinus > Pinus taeda. The sequence continues at coordinate 370,945 of APFE030793692.1, forward strand.
TGGAAGGAGAAGATGGAGGTAGCGTTGGAAGACAACAGGCTTAAGGAATTCATAGGAAAAGATATTCCTAATCTAGCTGGTTGTTAGGATCTGGCAAAGTTGAGAAAATGTGTTGCAAAGGTGAGAAGGATTATCTTAGAAGGAGTTTGAGATAATATTGTCTCAAACCTCCATGGTAAAGAGACTCTATTTGCAATGTGGAAGGCCTTGAAAAACTTGTTTCGAAATAAAAGTGACCATAATAAGCTAGCATTAAAGGATAAGCTTAGAAAGATCAAGATGGAGAAGCGCAAAGCTATATTGAAGTGCTTGACCAATTTCACCCATTGTCGAGATGCACTTGGAAGTGTCGGTTTTATAGTTGCTGAAGATGATATGGTAAGCTTATCACTTCTAGGGCTTCCCAAGAACTGTAACAACTACTAGGACTCAATTGATGGGAGGGAGAAGCTATCAGAGTTGGAGTGGTTGTGGTCTGAATTGTTACAAGAAGAGATTCGATGGAACACCATAGATGGATCCTGATACAAGAATGATGATGAGGAACTGCGCCTTATATGGAAAGGGGAATAAAGAGAAGGGGATGCCATCCCATTTCAAATTAGACTCCAGTAAGGGTGGAAAGAAGAAGGGCTTGTCTAAGGTCAAATGTTTTCATTGTCTCGAGCTGGGATACTATGCCACAAAGTGTCCACATAAGAAGGCCGGTAAGAAGCCCTCAAGAGGAGTGACAAGTCAATCTATTACTTCACAATTTGAGACAGATTTCACCCTCATCACTTGCATGGTGACATCGGTGATGGGCAGTGTGTGGTACGTGGATAGTGGAGCTATACCAAAGAGCCTGACATATTGATTCATGATCCTAGAGATAATGTGGGAGCACCCACATCATAGCTTAGGTAGAGGAGGTCACAAGATCAATACACTGGTTACATGGCTCTGATGAGTGAGAGTGTAGATTGATCCATCCTCATTCAAACAAGAAATGCAAAAACCAATATGGATTGGTGCCATGGTTGAGGAGTATGACTCCATTATTAGAAACAATGTCTAGTAAGTGGTCCAAAGACTAGCAGAAAAGTCAGTGGTGAGTTCTATATGGCTTTACAAGTTAAACCAAGGAGAATATGGGAGTGTGGAGAAACAAAAGGCCATATTTGTGGCTAGAGGATTCTATCAAGTGGAGGGAATTGATTACGATGAGACCTTTGCTCCAATAGCAAGGTACTCTTCAATAATATCTATTATAGCATTGTTAACGCAAATGCGATGGAAGACACATTAGATGGATGTGAAGAAAGCATTCCTCAATGGTATGATTGAGGAAGCGGTGTGTATTGAGAATTTAGAAGGATTTGAGACCTTCAATAGAGTCATATGTGTGCATACTCAAGTGAGTGATGTATGGACTAAAATATGCACCCCATGCTTGGTACACCATTATTGACATCTATTTCACTGGGCTGGGATTCACCAAAAGTGAAGAATATGCGAACGTGGTTGAAGGTGAATTTTTTATTATAGTATTAAATGTCGATGATTTCATTCTAAGACGTGATGAGAAGTAGATAAAATCTTACAAAGAGGATCTTGCAAGAGAATTCAAGATGAAGGACCTAAGGTTCATGAATTAATTTCTTGGTATGGAAGTATGGAAAGGAGGTGGGGAATTGTTTGTCTCTCAGGAAAATTATGTCAATGAGATACTGAAGAATTTCCACATGGAGAGAAGGAAACCCATGGAGGCTTCTCTAGTAGGTAATTGGAGGACAGAAGATCCTACTTCAAGTGAAGTAGTGGGGGCTACTACTTATAGACAATTTTGTGGGTTCACTCATGTATTTGATTAACACATAATCAGACATGTGTTTTGTAGTTAACCCGCTTAGTGAAGCCATGGTTAAGCCAACCAAATTATATTCGAAGGAAACTAAACATGTGTTGAGATACCTCAGAGGCACCACTCAATTTGGTCTTTGGTACAAAAAAATAGAGGGAGTGATGCTTCAAGGATTCACAAATTTTGATTGGACAGGAATTCCATCTGAGAGAAAGAGCACATTAGGGGGAATCTTCAGTATTGGGTCAGCAACAATTTCTTGGTACAATAGGAAGTAGAGATTAATTGCACTCAATTCAACAGAAGCAAAGTACATGGCTGCTAGTCAAGCAACTTGTGAGGTTATTTGGATGAGGAAGATCCTTGTTGTATTATTTGGTAAGTAGATGGATCCTATAATGATTTATTGTGACAATTAGTGTTGTATCAAACTCTCTGAGAATCTAGGTTTTCATGATCGGTCCAAGCATATCGACATCTAGTATCAACATCTATTGTATTATGTGCAGAGGAGAATCATATTGTTGGAGTATTCCTACAGAGGAGTAGGATGTATATATTTTGACAAAGTCATTTTCAAGATGAAAATATGAGTTTCACAGAGGTAGGATTGACATAGCAGATAATCCCTTTCTTGTTGAGAGGTAGTGTTGAAAATGAAACAAGAAAATCCAAATTTAATTTTTCATTGAATTAAATTATAATTTCATATCTCGTGACAACTTGTAATAGTTAACTAAGTTTACTTAGTTAGCTCAGTAATTTCGATTTGGGGGACTCAATAGAGCTATGTAGAGTGTTTCCAACAATTAGGAACACAAGTTGAGTTTATTTTGAGTTCTAATTATTTAATTCAGTCCAACTGAGTTAAAGTCAGTTAAACTAGTTCCAACTGACGAAGGAATTAGTGGGCGATGTAATAGTGAGGTGTAACCTACAACTATTGGGTGTGACCTGTAGTAGTGGAGTGTGACTTACTGTAGTGGGGTGTAACTTAATATAGTGAGGTGTGACTTAATGCAGTGGGGTGTAACTTACTATAGTGGGGTGTAACTTACTATAGTGGGGTGTGATCAGTAAACTAAATATTCATTAATAATTGTCTCATGCATGTCATTTAGAGAAGACCTAGTTGAGATTGGAGTTCAGGGATAGTGTACTAGCAGTTATATAATCATCCAAATTGTACATGTGGTGCATGTAACCAGATGAATGCTTATGAGGATTGCACAATTCATAATAGAGGAATTTCCCAATTAAATATGGGTTAATTCCAAAGGGAACAATGCAAGGAAATAGGAGCTTGGAAGGTAGAAAAATTGGCTGAGTATTGGATTGAGCTTGTCTGGGAAGCAGTGTGATAGATAGAGATAGTGCAAAGGTTTCTTGGGCTTCCAAAAAGAATTGTAATATTCCCATATTTTTTTAATGAAATATATAGATAGTATGGATTTTTAGCTGTGGCTTCACCAAAAAATCATTATGTTGTGTTTGATTGTATTCTTTTGCCTATATGCTTTGTCATTTCATCGACCATTTATTATTTCCATTGATGAGTAGAGTAGATTTGAGTCAATTGTTTTAGCATATTACAATATGTAGTGTGAATCTACAAGAAATTTCTACAAAAATTCCAAGTTGCAGGAAATGTGTAGAATAGGGTTGTACCATTCATTAAACACATGTTATATAGCATTGAAATGCGTTTTTAGCTGAAAAACATGTCTAGTAAATGCACTTCATACAACTGGAGATGCTCACCATCAGAAACACATTTGCATATTGTATTGGCATTGTCATAACCATAATGGTTTTGTAGATATTTCACCGAAATTGATAACAAGTAATTAAAAAAAAAAAAATTGATAGAAGTGAAAAAGAGAATATGTCAATTTTTACTTAATTTCCTATCACTATTGTTCATTGTTCAATAAATCGATTGCCTTTATGAGCCCTTAATGAATACCAAATTATTTTACAATTTGACGCTATCACATCTCATTTATTGCATCATAATCAAAATACATTGGCACATCATATTAAAAATTAAGGTTCTTAAAATAAGTCTTAGATTACTTTATGAAACTGTACAAATTAACTAAAGATGGTCAAATTTAGACATCAATTTTTTTTTTTAAAAGGATTGACATTGGTTTGAAGGAAAATTCTTCCTTAGTCATGAATTACTTTATGAAACAAAAGAACTTAACCAAAAATTTTGACTTAATAGAAACTTTAAAAAGGATTGGCATTGGTTTGAAGCCAAATGCTTGCTCCATAATTTTGAAGCGATGATAATCCACAACCTGTGAAGGGTTGGGACAAAACTTACATTGTTTACGAAAGGATCTCAAGTGCGTGTAGTGACACGTCAGACCACAGACCTATAGAAGCCCATTAGACATCCTTAGGGTGTGGAAACCTAGTCTAGCACCCTCCCATACTACTCCGGGTGAGACCTCAATCCGCACTCCATGGACTGTTGCCGAAAGGGCTAGTAGTACTGGGGTTTGCTTAGCTAAATCACCTCTGAACCTGGGTCAGGCCCCACTAAGACAACACTTTCATATTCATATAATCCCGTGCAAATGCATTTTTATACTTCTGTAACAGTTATAGCAGCAGTTGGTTCTATTCAATAGTCAAATTGTGATTAACATTAAAAAAAATTCCAGATTCAATCCCAATTGGGTTGCTAGCAGTTTTGGAGTAGTTCTCATTTGTTCAAAATCTATATCTTCCACCTCTTCCTCCTCATTCTCATTTTTAATAGAAGGAGCAAAAAGTGAATTACTAATAAAACCACTAATAACATCATCTTCTGTCTCATATTTAAAATAATGGGCTTTCCCTAGAGTGAGGAGTGGTAGGGAAAGATATGACTCAGGCTCAAACACATCCCACCAAGGGTTATACACATCCAAATTTTGTTTTGGGGGATAAATATTAAGGTTTTTGGTTGCCTAGCCATCTAAGATCACCATGGATCATGTCCTGCAGCATATGAATGCATCTGCAGTGGCCAGCCAATTCTCCCTTAAATCAAAGGATGCCCCACCAAATTGGATTTGGGTCGTAGGATAAGGAAATTAATCAGGTATCTCCAGGAAGCTATGGTAATCACTACATCTTCTAACATCCCCTTGGTTTTAACACATGAACTGTCTACCAATTCCAACATAATAGGAGTGTGTTTGAGTCACTGTAGCTCAAGAGTGATAAAGATATCTTTCTTCATTACACTAATGGCAGCCCCAAGATCAAACAATGCATTGGTTATGGGCTGATCATTAATGTAGACGGTGACTACGGGATTTCCTAGATCATGGTACTTAGTAAGGAGAGGCTGAGTAGACATTGACTTGGATCACTTTCCCATCACATGTATGGTGGCAAGGTCTTTAGGCTTCCTCGGAGGCATCTTGATGCACAAATCTCTCATTGTCTTGGCATAGAGGGGTACTTATTTAAGGCCTTGCAGCAAAGGAATTCATACATACAAATTTTGCAACTCCCTAAGGAAATCAGTTTCAGGCTGTGAAGTTATCCTAGGTTTGGCTAGTCTTTGAGGGTACAGGGAGTTATGTGTAACAACAATTGAATCTATTGTTATAGGTGTATCAACCTTCCCCAAATTAGTTCTTACAGATGTAACAATTATTCATGGGTCGGCTATTACAGATGTAACATCTTCCTCTGTATCAGCTATTGTAGACATAGTAGCCACCTTAGAGCCTCTCACTTCTCCTCTAGATTGTTCACAATCCTCCTTTGTAATGATGGGGGATTAACTTGGGTTAATTACTATGCCCGATCATAATTGTATTTCATTAAGTTCCATAGGAATAATAAAGTAGGTCTAGAAGGTTGTAGGAGCCTCTATGCCTTAAGCCACTTTATTGTTTGGGTTTGGGTTAGGTTACACAAGTAGTTGGGGTCACACAAGTGGTGGAGGAGAAGGGGCTTAGAAAGGAGGTAACTGCAGTTGTTGCTGCAAGGGTGGTGTAGGTAGAGCTGAATTATGGGTATGTTCTCTCTAGTTCTAGTTCCAATGGTATGGTTGGGATTAAGGATATTGAGCAGGAGGAAATGGAGACCATTGGTTCCAGGGTGAAGGGAATTGAAGTAAAGGAGGGGAAAAATATTTCCATGGATATGGTTGGTTATTATATGCACTATTCCATGAATTAAAAAGGGAAAAGTCTTGAGACATACCTAGAGGTCATAGTTGGCATGGCCTCGTTGGTGCGATGAAGTAAGAGGACTGCACCTCTTCGCTTAATTCTCTGAGTACAACCTTTAGTCTTGGAAGCTCTGGACACTTCTCTATCGAATTCTCTAGCTCGCAGATGTTACACAAGCTGATTCTATTCAATTCGTATTCCCTATATTCATCCATGAAAAGGTAGTTTGCAACTGAATGAATCAGTTCCCTAGTTTTTAGAGGCAAATTGTTCCACTGCCTAATTTTTAGTTCTTAGTTTAGAATTTGTTCGAATAGCTCCTAAAGTCATGAGCTCAACCCCTAGAGGCTAGGATGATTTTTTTTTTCCTATATCTTGTGATTTTTTAGTCATTAGCAAAGGTTGGACTTTTGAGAAAGCTTGGAGCTTCATTGTATACACATTTCAATAGTTTTGGCTAAGGAATAGACCAGGGTTTGCAGCACTTTATGGGATTCATGTGACATCTTGCTTTGGTATTGTTTTTCCTTCTGTAATTGTAAGTTTACATGTGTTTTATGTATTCCATCATCTCTTTTGCTTCATCTTAACTAAAGCAAACAAGCATAAAGGTAGAATCCTTTGAAATGGTAGTGCTATACCTAGGGTTTGCATAGTTACTTATGTTTTCAGCTATTTGAAGAGGATCCCTGAGGTTTTCTTTCCCTCTTCAACTCCTCACCTATCATTCAAATCATTTTCCTACCTTGCCTCATAGAAATCTTTGCAAAACTGAGCCTCATTCCCCAGACTCAAAATTTGCCTTTCCATTTGAGCCAACAAAACATCACCAAATTTAATCAAACTATTTTTCCCACATACCTAGCCTAAAATCAGTCTTCACATAAGTCATCTCAAGCCTCATTGATCATCTTTGCTGAGATTGACAAGAGAGAGCCCTCTCCCGACCTGGTAGGGGTAGCTACTAGGTTAAGCTTGGTTTGATGTTACCCTAGATCCTACCTTTCTCAGCCTGAGGTAGATTTAGGCACTAACACATACATACATACATACATACATACATACATACATACATACATACATATATATATATATATATATATATATATTGGAACGGATGATGTACTTTGGTATAATAAATGTTGTTAGAGAGGCTGCAACAACCACCACTAGGTGGTTTTCAACTGCCACAAAAGTGTTTGTATGCACCTAAGAAAGGTTTTCATAGGCATAAACATATACATATACATATACATATACATATACATATACATATACATATACATATTGGAATGGTGTAATAGCCGCGATCAAGTGGTTTTTAGTTGCTACACTTATTGGAAAAATTAAAATTTTTGTAGCACAGGGGGGCTTTCCCCTGTTCCCATAATATGTAGATCTGAATTTGCGACAATGTTGACAAATCAATCCTTCGAGGTAGGTTTGTGATACAACCAAAGAAGGTGCTTGTTTACAAGTAATGATGTCCTTGCACTGTCAATGGTTACGAAATTTACAGTCCCATTGTCAAAGACCGCATCTACCTGATAAGGACCTAGACATCTGGTGCAGAGCTTACCCTTGAAGTCTTTAAACCTTGAGTCATATAAGAGAGCCCAATATCCCTTCTGGAACTACTTCTTGTTTATAAATATGTCATGCCACTTAGCTCTCTGCTGCTGGATAATATTTGTTTACTTGATAACAGCCAATCATTTCTCCTCCAATTCATTGAGTTGGTTCAATCTCTACCTTTGTGCTATAGCCAAATCCAAATTGACCTACAATGTTGTCCTTAGTGTTTTGACTTCAAATTCAATGTGGAATAAAGGGTTCTTTCTATACACAAGTTCATATGGTGAGAATCTAGTGGTGTTCCTCGATGTGGTCCTGTATGCCCATAACACTTTCGGAAGTTTGTCAGCCCAATTTCTTTGATGACCAGCCACAGTCTTAGTAAGGATTCCCTCAACGACTTTATTAGTGCTTTCTACTTGGCCATTCACCTATGGATGGTAAGGCATTAGAATTCTGTGATGGATTTTATATTTTTCGACCAACCCCCGGATCTTATAAGATGTGAATTATGGTCCTCCATCTGTGACTATCTCTATGGGTATGCCAAACCAGATGAAGATGTCTTCAAACATGAAGTCTCAGATAGCCTACTCCATGGCTCTGGTTAGTGCCTTCACCTCAACCCATTTGGTGACATAGTCAATATAGACCAAGATGTATGATCTCTATTTAGATGAAGGATTTATTGGTCCTACAAAATCTAGAGCCCACTTCTTAGAAGGCTCTATGATGATTTGGGGCTGTATCAGTATCTCATCTGATTGCAGTGGTTGGCCCATCCTTTGACAATTATCACAACCCTTCACAAACTTCTTGGCGTCCTGAAATATTTTCAACTAGTAGTATCATGTTGAAAGTACTTTGTATCATGTTCATTTGTCTATAAAGTGTCCTTTGAAAGGTTTGTCACAACAGGTTTTAAGGATATCAAAGACCTCGTCCTCTCTAACATAGAGTCTGATGTGGAAATCAGGTCTAGTGTGATAGAGATTCCCATCTATCTAGGTATATGTAACACTTTGTTGTATGATTTTCTTTTTCTCCTTGGAGGATAAATGCTAGGGAAACTTCCCTACAACAACATAGCTGGCTATATCTGCATATCAAGGTGAGTAAGTAGGAATAGCAAAAACATATTCATCAGAGAAAGAATCTTCAGTAGGAGTGCAACTGTCATCAATAGTTAGCCTAGAAAGAAAGTCAACTACTGCATTGTCTTTTCTAGGCTTATCTACAATAGTGATATCAAATTATTGTAACAGAAATAAACAGCATGTAATCCTACCATTTGTAGTTGGCTTATTCATTAAAAAATGAATGGAATAGTAGTCAATGTGTACAAATACATGATATCCAGTGATGTAATGCCAGAATTTATTGATGGCATGCACGACTGCTAAGAAATCCTTCTCAGTCACTGTGTAGTTGAGCTCAGCTGGAGTTAGATTTTTACTTATGTAGTAAATAGTGTAAGGTTTATTACCCTCCAATTGGCCCAAAATAATACCTACAAATATATCTGATGCATTTGTAGTTATGTGAAATGGTAGTTCCCAATTAGGTCCTCGCAAGATCGAAGTAGCTGATACACAACATTTTAGCTTTAAGAAGGCCTGCTCACACTTCCCTGTCCACAAGAAATCAACATCCTTCATGAGCAAGGAAAATAATGGCAATGCAATTCTTGAAAATTTTTCTATAAATCTTTTGTAATACCCTGCACGCCCCTAGAAACTACATACCTCTTTCTATGTTTTGGGGTTTGCAATTCTTAGAATTACCTCTATTTTTACAGGTTCTACCTTGATTCCGTCAGCATAAATGTAATGTCCAAGCATGATCCCTTCAGTCATCATCATGTGACATTTATCAATGCTCAAGGCAACATTAGTCTATACACACTACTCTAGTAATTTTTCCAAATTAACTAATGTTGTTCAAAAGCATCTCCATAGGGTGTGAGATTGTCCATGAAGATTTCCATCCAATCATTCAATAAGTCATAAAAAATTCCTAGTATCACCCTTTGAAAGGTTGTTGGTGCATTACAGAGCCCAAAAGGTAGCACTCTGTATGCGTAGGTTCCCCAAGGACAAGTAGAGGTCATTTTATCCTAGTCTTTTGAGACAATTTGTATCTGATTGTATCCACTAAATCCATCCAAAAATGAAAAGTATTTCTTTTCGCAGAGTGTATGAAGGACCTAATCTATAAATGGTAATGGAAAATGGTCCTTCTGAGTGGCCTTGTTGAGTTCTCTATAATCAACACAAACTCTCCACTTGCCATTCTTTTTTTGAATGATGACAAGCAGTGACACCCACTAACTGTTAGATATTAGATGAATAAAATTAGGACTCAGGAGTTTTTGTAGTTCTTCTTTCACCACTTCCTTTAGTGCAGGGTTCATGTGGCACTTGGCAGTTTGACTGGTTTGAAACCATCCTTCAAATAAATATGGTGAGTGCATAGGTTAGGGTGGATCCCTTTCCATTGGGCATGGAATCCCCCTACAACAGGTTTTTGGGGCTCAAAGCCCAAGTTTTGGTCAGAAATGTTGTAAAACTCCTCGAATTGTGGGTGTAGAGCACGAAATGTACAATTGAGTCATAGGGTTGTCCGCCCTAAGAATTGTATTGTAAATTAGTGTAAAGTCGGCCTACCCATGGTCCGCGAACCATCAGATTGTATAAATAGAGCGGGGCTCTAAGTTGTAAAGAAATTCGATAAGTGATGGATAGATGAATAGCAAAGGAATGGTTTGAGCTTAGAGTAGAGTTCCAAGTGTCTTGGGTTGTAGTAGTAGGAAGAGGCTCTGTAGCTGAGTGCGCAGAGACCTAGTAGAGACCGCAACTAAGTGTGCAGGGCAGTGTCAAGGTTGTAAGCAAGATTGAAGATTAATAAAAGAGAAGCTGATTCATATTCTTATGTATTTGCTGTGCAAATCTGCTTTATGGTTGTATTCATTTATGTATTTCACACAATGTTATAGTTGATGAATATGTTTTAATCACCATAAATGTTACACACACAAGTTAAGTAATAGGTTAATTAACAAGGATCTTAGGTATTATACAGGCTGTGCCTCGAGTAAGGCTGCAGGGAAGCCACACTGCAGGTTGTGAAGGGATCACAAGTGCACGTAGCGATAGGTCAGACCACAAACCTCTAGAAGCCCATCAGACATCCCTAGGGTGTGGAAACCTGGTTCTAGCACCCTTCCATACTACTTCGGGTGAGACCTTAGTCCGCGCTCTGTAGACTATTGCCGAAAGGGCCAGTAGTACTAGGATTTTCTTAGCTAAATCACCTCCGAACCTGGGTTAGGCCCCACTAAGCCAACAAATTGTTCTGTTGTCGGGACCGGGATATGCATAAAGGATGTCTGATGTCCTGCCAATGGAACTCTACAAAGAAATAAATTGAAGAGTGGTTGGACAAGAATATTTACGAGTTCGCAACACAGGAAAACAAAAACCCCCAAGTATCTAAGGAGCAGTGGTTGGATCACTACTTGTACACTGAAATCCACAAAATCTTCTTTGCATCTTTTCCATCTAAGTTATATGAGTGGATCACAAAGTTAGTAGATAGTGAGGGAAGGTGTAAGATTGAAAAACCAATAATGTGGACTTCGGAACTAGTGCACAGACTAAAAGCCTCAGAAGATAAGGTAGTGTGAGCTATGGACCACTCGCTCAACCGGATAATAAGAGGATTTATCACTGAGTTTGTGGTAGACACGACTGTCAGCTACAACAAGGTAGAGCGACCTTTTTTCAAGGGACCACGAGCTAAGTACGTTAAATCTTTGAAAACTTGGATTAATATGCTATTGTGTAAAAACCAGGTTATGTGAATAAATTAATCTTTGGGATTACGCAGAGTAGAAAGATCTACAGAAGTGGAAGCAGTGAAGAATTAGAAAATAGTCCCTTAATTTCACCCTTGCAAGAGAGCAAGGAAGAGCTCACAAAGTTTTGTCCGATAAACATAGTTAGTTTGAAAAGGCAACGAATTCTATGTTTACCACCTCCACCCACACCGCCACCCGCTTAACCCCAATCACCTCCATCTCCACCCACTCCACCTTTGCCGCCTACGCATTTCAATATAGAAATTACGATAAAACTGTCAGTGTTCAGAGGATTAGGAAATGAAGACCTGGACCAATTCTGATTCGTGGTAAGAGAATTATGGGAGGCACGGGTGATCATGGATGATAATATTAAAAAGGCTATGCTGGTGAGCGTACTACAGGATCATGCATTAACGTGGTATATCAAGCATTCTAATGACCACTCGAACGCAGGAATTGCAAAGATCCAGACCGCATTGAATAGGTACTTTAGTAGGCCAAAGTTAGATATGCAATCAATCATTGAGTTTAACGAAATCGTGATTCTCTCGGGTGATACCCCCTAGGCTCTGGACCAAAGGCTGAAGAGTACGATCCAAGAAGCCAATATGACGTTAACGGATGCGTAGCATCATGCATGGTTTGTGGCCTCCCTTATGCCACACTTAAGGATGGAATTGTCATAGGAAAAACTTTCCACCTAGGCCGAAGCATTGGAAATGGCAATGAGGTTGCATGAGGCCCCTATACAAGACCCTCGATTGGGAGTCCAACAGATCCACGCACAACTACAGAATCAATGTCTAGAAATGTAGGTTTGAAATAGGATAGGGCACCTCAGCCAAAGGCGCATGAGAAAGTATGGTGCATAAAATGTAAAGGCCAGGGCCACGACAAAGATCACTATCCAATGTTCGCAAACTACTTGGCAGGAGGAGGTCCAATGCCATTGAGACTAGAGGCATAGTCTGGGATGAGCGTGACGTATGCATTATGGTGCGCGATCTGCCAGATAGGAGGATAATGTACCATGGATAGTTTTCATCTGTTGCAGAAGTATATGTAGATGTCCCAGGAGTTGTTTTGTAAATTTCTGTAGGTCATTAGGCCATGATGAACGCACCTGCCAAGGTTGTGAACTAACGATGGATCAAACTCTTGCCTATAGGGTGTAGGTTGAAACGTGAGCCCTCAACCCAAATACAAGGATGGTGGGCGGTGGGTTTCAGGGGCACGATCAAGGTTGAGGTGGAATGGGACCAAGAAGGGGTTGTAGACAAATATTTTGTTACAATTACAGAGGACCAGGGCATTATACCCGTGATTGTATGAACCTGACTAGGATATCATGTTGGTACTGTAATCAGTTTGATCATGAGGTGGAAGATTATCCTTCGTTGATAGTGAAGATGCATGAAAAGGGGGTACTCTAGCCCCCTTCGAACTATAATTTACAAATGATGAGGTATGAACCACATGAAGAAGACCCAAATGTAAACATGATGCTTAGGAGCGGTGTGACAATGGGAGATGATAAGGGGAAGCAACCAAAAGAGAGCATGTGGGTTTGTAAGGCTCTTATACAGGAACCCAAGTTTGATTTAGAATGTGTGAAGGAGACATTCATGGAAGCTAAGAAGAGCTACACAGAGGTCTCCACATCAGGTAGCAAGGATAAACTAGAACCAGGGATGGATCCTTCCATGCTCACTACCTTTCTAGAGACATGCATGAAACTGCTGCGCAACAATAAGGTAGTTGGATGGCTACAGGAACTTATCACTAGGTGTGCAGGGTCAGGAGAATCGTGCATGGTCCAAAAAGTGGGAAAGTATGCATTGTGCATAGGAAGGGAGATGAGGTTGATTGCGCAAATAGGCGAGTACAAAATGGATAAGGTAATCATAGACTTATGTTCCAATGCAAATGTACTACCAAAGAAAACATGGGAACCCATGGGTAGACCCGTATTACAATGGTCCCCTATTCAGTTATGGATGGCGAACCAACAAAATGTTTTTCCCATGGGAAGACTACAAGGGTTGATAGTCGATATTGAAGGTGCAAGTGTGTAGGCAGATTTTGAAGTGATAGAGATTGTCGATGAGAAGAATCCCTATCCTGCGCTACTAGGGATATACTAGGCTACCAATATGAACGGAGTCATAAATCTGAAGAAGTGCAAAATGATCTTTGAGAAAAAGTCGCTATGCATAGTAGTACCATTGGATCGAGCCAAAGGAGCATGATACACTGAATTAGCGCACGATGACGATAGTGATGATGATCTCGACTATATCTACAAGATAACTGCACAAGGAGAGGATTGAGTGAATCTGACTACAGATGGAAGGATTTTGTGGGAGCGCGAAATCTCTTGCACTTCAGATTTAGACGAAGAGATAGAGCAATGGCAGAATCATATACATGAAGTAACAATAATGAAATGCAACATGATCATCAGATCATTGTGTTGTGTAAAAATAGAGGCAAGGGAGTTACCAAAATATGATGGATTGTAAACAGTGGATGAATTTTTGAGCAGATTCAAAAGTGTAGTACCAGAGCAGCAATGGATCAATGCACTGAAGTGGTCACTACATGCAACACTCACACGATGGTGGTGTACACATAAAGGAACTTTTGAAGATTAGCGCAGATGCAAAAGGATGATGTGCTTGTGGTTTGGACAGCCCCAAGTATGACTAGTAGACAAATGACAGACGCGATGATCAACCCATGCACCTCGTGAAATGGACCAAGGTCTATGGAGAAGAGCCACAGCCTAAACGGGTGCACCTATTCTACCATACCTTGGACTTCATACCCATGAATTGGTATACGGAGATAAAGCCATGCCATGGCATAGGTAAATGGGATGTCTTGCGTGAGGGATTCTTGTTAACATTCACATTTGAAGATCATTGGTCCGATATGGTGGATGATGCACTACAAGTAGTGAAAGCCACTATCTTTAAAATACCACAAGAGCCAATGGAAGCACTTCAGCGAGAATGGGCGATACAGTCAAGTAGTGCACTAGACTGTTATAACGTGAATGTTGAGGAGGATGAGGGGGACCTAGGGAACATTAAAATTTCAGAAACAAAAGGCTCTCGCGAGATTCATGGACCATCACTTGAAGACCTCGACATCACCGCGCTGCTAAAGATGAAGCAGGTCAACAGTGGAATGGAGGTGGAACCAAAATACGTAATTCTTGGGGACTATTGGGATGATGCCAGGGTCAAAAAGGTCGCTGAGTTACTCTGCGAATACCAAGACCTGTTCCTGACCAAAATTACGGACTTAAAAGGGATCATGGGCGAGTTAGGGATGATCAAGATCACCGTGAAACATGATGCGAAGCCAGTTAAGTAGCGACCTTACCACTTGAATCCAAAGTATAAAGAAAAGGTCTACGACGAATTAGATAAAATGCTCGCAACCAGAATTATTGAACCAATGGAAGAATCCAACTGGGTGAGTCCTATGGTGTTATAGGAGAAAAAATAGAAGGGTGAAATAAGAATATGTGTAGACCTAAGGAAGCTAAACGATGCTTGTGTACATGATCCATTCCCAAAACCATTCACAGATGAGGTACTATAAAATGTTGGCAGTCAGGAAGCATGCTTGTTCACAGATGGGTTCTCAGGGTAGCATCAGATCAAGATCGCACCAGAAGACAGGAGCAAGAGGACCTTCGCAATAGAATGGTGATGCTTTCAATACATCGTGATGCCATTTAGACTGAAGAATGTGTCAACTATATTTTTGCGCATCGTGGTAGCCGAGTTCAAAGAATACATCCACAAATTTTTGGAGGTCTATTTGGATGATTGGACTGTTTTTGGTTTAGTTAATCACCATGTAGCGAGCTTGCATTTGATGCTGGATACTTTCCACTGACACCAAATTTCTCTGAACATGAAGAAGTGCAATTCATCGTTCCCTTTGGAAACCTATTGGGGCATGTGGTCTGTAAACAATAATTGATGGTGGACCCTGTGAAGATTGCCATTATCCTCAATTTGGAATCACCACGAAGTGTTAAACAATTGTGCACTACCCTGGGACACACTAGATACTGTTATGAAACGAACTCAGAAAAATATAGAAAAGATAGTTGAACACCTTAGAATTCAGCCTCTTCGAGGGGGCAACCTCCTTTACGTTACACAAATGAACAATTCTTGGATGATACAAATGAAAAGGCCTCCTTTCTATATATAGGAGTCTAAGGGGTCATAATATAATCAGAGCCGACATAACAATGATAATGTAAGGGCACAATAATAACAATAGTGGGCTTCTATGGGGCACAATAGTAACAATATGGGCACTACATGGGTACATCAATATAATAAGGGGGTTGTACTAATAATAATAAGAGGTTACACTAGTAGTATAGGGGCCTAACATGCCCCTCTCCTTCAAAAAGTGATGTCCTCAATGCTTGAGGAGTTCTTGATGCTTCTGTATAAAATTCTTGTCCTCCGATGCAGAATCTTCAGCGGGAAAGTTCTTCCACTTGATGAGATACTCTGAAACTGATCGATTTCATAGCTGTCGGGTTCTTGTTTCTGTGACTGCTCTAGGTTCCAATATGATTTTTCCTTCATTTTCAATTTTTGGCAATATTGTTTGAATTGGGATCTTTTGCAACTTTTGAATAAGTGGCCATACTTATTCATCCTTCTTCCATTCATCCCTTGCTTTGTTTATCCAATCTAGTTGGATAATAGAAATAGCACAAAACAATGCTTCCACATCCTCATCCTTTCTTGAGAGTGCATCTGCAACAAAATTTTGCTTCCATTTTCTATATATGATGTCAAAGTCATAACCCAACATATTTGTGACACATTTTTTCTATTCTTCTAAAGATAATAGTTGTTCTAAAAAGTATTTAAGACTATCATGATCCATTTTTACCTTAAAGAGTCTTCCCATTCAGTAAGGTCGCCATTTCTTAAGTGCATATAGTATTGCCAACATTTCCTTCTCATAAATATCTTGCTTGAGATGTAGCAGTAAAACTACAAAATCACCTACATCAAAACATTTTTCACTATGATGTTGATCTACCTATTGTTTCGTTTGATTTTGCACCGAAGTGGCATTATCCTTTAAAAGTTAGAGAACTTGTTGTTGATGCTCAATGTGATCTTTCACTGCTTGAACCTTTTTCTTCTTGATATGTCCTTCTATCTCTAGAGTTTGAGGAGTGGTAATTTCTTCCAATCCTTTACAAGATATGGTCGGATTCATTTCTTGATACTCAATGTGATCTTTCACTTCTTGAACATTTTTCTTCTTGATATGCTCTTCTATCTTGATAGTTTGATGAGTGGTAATTCCGACCAATGAATTACAAGATATGGTTGGATTCATTTCTTCTTTCTCGATGTGATATTTCACTTCTTACACCTTTTCCTTCTTGATATGTCCTTCTATCTTGAGAGTTTGAGGAGTGGTAATTCTTTCCAATGATTCACAAGATATGGTCTGATTCATTTCATCTTTCTCTAGGGTTGGGTCTTGGTGTATATCCTCTTCTTTTGATGTTTCTTGATCCTTTTCTTCCTCCTCTTCATACCCTAAGTAAAATAATTTCTTCTCAGCACACTTATGACCTTTAGTGCATTTGCTATCACAATTGTAACAAAGCCCTTTTTCTCTTTTTTCTTCCAATTGTTGTGGTGTAACCCTTGTAGGTTGTGGAAGGCTAGGAGAAACAACACTTCCATCTTTATAGTTGTGAAGGGTATGCTTCATAATTTTGCTTTCCAATATGTCATAAAGCCCTTTTACTCTTTCCAATTGTTGTGGTGTTGCTCTAAAGAAGGTGTTGCTCTTTGTATCCTCATAATGTGCTATCATTTCCTCCGTGAAAATTGACCACGTAACAAGTTGTTTACGAGAACAAAGCCCTTTATACCATAAAAATTGATCCGGTTCTAAATATGAAGATGCAATACACATTGTTTGTAACAGTGGTACACCATGAACATCAAAATATTCCTGCATTTGAAGTATCCAATTTACCGGATCCTTGCCATCAAACTTCCTCATCTTGCTTTTTCTTGATTTTAGGAGCTTGATCTTGAAACAACTGTAAACCCGTACTTTCATATCTTTAAGTTCTGAAATTGTGACCTGCACTAGCCCTCTGCATCCTCTTGCCAATGCTACTAGTTTGATCCAAACTGGATTCTCCAAGGAAGAGTTATGTCAAATCTCCCACGGTGACCTGATTATAGACTAGTTCAGTAGAGCGAACTTTTATGACGTGCCACGTGTTACTATTTTGTCCTTTGGCTCAGAAAAATATATACAAGAAACTACTATCCATCCTCTTTCTGTAACTTCTTATGCAATTGCAATCCGATGCTCAGAGAGAAATTTATGACGATTTTCCCCAGGTCACCTGTTTGGAATGTAATTCAGGAGTAGGCAAATGGACCAACTTTCTCAGATCATATCTCTGCAAATATAGTGTGAAATGCTCCAAAATTTGGAACCGAGGTTTAGTGCGATTTCATCTCAAATGGGTTTTTGTTTTTGATTCTAAAACATTTCAGAAAAAAGTTATCGTGAAAATGCCATGATGACCTATTTGGAGCAGCGAAACCTTAGAATCCAAAGCTCTGATACCAAATGTTATGAAACCAACTCACAAAAAGATAGAAAAGATAGTTGAACACCTTAGAACTTAGCCTCTTTGAGGGGGAAACATCCTTTACATGACACAAATGAACAATTCTTGGATGATACAAATGAAAAGCTCTGATTTCTATATATAGGAGTCTAAGGGGTCATAATATAATCAGAGCAGACATAACAATAATAATGTAAGGGCACAATAATAACAATAGTGGGCTTCTATGGGGCACAATAGTAACAATATGGGCACTAAATGGGTACATCAATATAATAAGGGGGTTGTACTAATAACAATAAGGGGTTACACTAGTAGTATAGGGGCCTAACAGATACTATAGGAAGTTCATCAAAAGTTATTCCTAGATAACCGCACCGATGGAAAAGCTATTGAAAAAAAACATTACCTACTACTAGAATGATGATTGCATGAAGAGTTTGGATGTCCTAAAGGGGAAACTAGCCTCCATGCCAATTTTGGTTTTCCTGAAATGGGACATGGAATTTCATATACACATTGATGCATCATGTATCGTGTTGGGAGTCGTACTTAGACAGGAGGGAGCAGAGGGTGTGGACCACCCTATCGTGTTTGCAAGTTGAAGATTGTCCAAAGCAGAAAAGAAGTACTCTACCACCGAATGAGAGGGGTTGGAAATGGTGTACATGCTCCAAAAATACTGACACTATTTACTTAGCAGACATTTCAAGATGTATACCGACCATTCTGCATTGAAATACTTGGTGAAAAAGCTTGTGTTGGGGGGGGCGCATATGCATATGGATTTTACTATTTCAGGAATATGATTTTGAGGTTATAGTCAAAACGGGACACTTAAATGCAGTACCAGACCATTTGTCACGAATAGAGACGGATGAGGAACCAACAAATTTGTAGGAAGGACTACCCAATGCACAGCTCTTCGCAGTACGTGTCGCGGGCAAACACTTCGAATACATAATCCATTTTCTAACAATAGGGACTGCACTGAAGGAGTACTCAATCCAACAAAAGAAGGAATTGGTGGTGCATGTGGTGGACTTTTCTGTCATTGTGGGGCACCTATACAAGATGGGCAATGATGAGGTATTGCAAAGATATGTACCTGAATTTGAACAAGGTCAGATCCTCACAGAAGCACATGGGGGCATTGCAAGAGGACACTATGTAGGATGCGTGACCACACAAAAGATACTTTGCGCAGGGTTATGGTGGTCGACCCTGCACCAGGATTCAAAAGCACATTGTAAGGCCTGTGATATATGTCAAAGGATAGGAAAACCATCACAAAGGGATGAGATGCCAGTAAATCCCCAAATGACACTGCAACCATTTGAGAAATGGGTAATCGACTTTGTGGGACCAATCAAACCTCAGGAAAAATAGGTGCGTGCTATATCATCACCGCGATGGAGTACCTAACACAATGGGTGGAAGCACAACCAGTCAAGGACTGCACAACTACTACGACTGTAAAATTCTTGTTTGAAAACATGTTGACATGATTTGGCAGCCCAAAAATCTTAATGAGCGATTGCGACACACATTTCTTAAATGAAACCATCAGTGCACTCATAGAAGAGTTCTAGGTTTATCACTAGAAAATTACACCATACCACCCACAGGCTACTGGAACAGTAGAAGCATTCAATAATATGATTTTGAGTTTATAGTCAAAACAGGACGCTTAAACACAGGACCAGACCACTTGTCACGAATTGAGATGGATGAGGAACCAACAAATTTGGAGGAAGGAATACCTGATGCACAACTCTTTGTAGTACGCATCATGGATGAACACTTCAAAGACATAATCCATTTTCTAACAACAGGGACTGCGTTGAAGGAGTGCTTAATCCAACAAAAGAAGGAATTGTTGGTGCACGCGGTGGACTTTTCTGTCATCGTGGGACACCTCTACAAGATGGGAAATGATGAGGTATTGTGAAGATACGTACCTGAATTTGAACAAGGTCAAATCCTCGTGGAAGCACATGGGGGCGCTGTAAGAGGACACTATGTAGGATGCGTGACCACACAAAAGATTCTTTGCGCAGGGTTATGGTGGCTGACCCTGCACCAGTATTCAAAAACACATTGTAAAGCCTGTAATATATGTCAAAGGATGGGAAAACCATCCCAAACGGATGAGATGCCACTAAATCCCCAAATGACACTGCAACCATTTGAGAAATGGGCAATAGACTTGGTGGGACCAATCAAACCTTAGGGAAGACGGGTGCACACTATATCATCATCGCGATGGAGTACCTGACACGATGGGTGGAAGCACAACCAGTCAAGGATTGCACAACTACTACGACTACAAAATTCTTGTTCAAAAACATGTTGACATGATTTGGCTGCCCAAAATTCTTAATGAGTGATTGCGACACACATTTCTTGACTGAAACCATCAATGCACTCACAGAAGAGTTCCAGGTTTATCACCAGAAAATTACACCATACCACCCACAGGCCAATGGAACAGTAGAAGCATTTAATGAAATACTACAGACTATGCTAACCAAAGTATGTAATGCGCATCAGGACAATTGGGACCCATGCGTACCATTGTGTTATCGGCATACAGGACAACATGCAAGAAATTGATGGGACAGACACCATTCTGGTTGGTCTATGATATGGAAGCAGTCATGCAAGTGGAATACATCGTCCCTAGTTTGCGAATAGCAGCACTCACAGGCATGACAAACCATGACGATCTGGAAGAAAGGATACGCAATTAGAGGAGCTCATGGAAGAATGATTTATGGCTGGATTTCACCAGCAGGTACAAAACCTATGCGAAAAAGCCTAAAACGACCACCATATTAGGTTGCACACCTTCAAGGTAGATGATTTAGTGCTACTGTATGATAGCAAGTTTGAAAAATTTCTAGGAAAGCTCAGAATGCACTGGCTGGGACCATATGTGGTAAAAGAGGCCACAAATGGAGGTGCAGTCTAGCTAGTCAAACTTAATGGAGAACCCTTCCCAGGAAAAGTAAACAACAGTTGTCTGAAGCCCTACGCGGTTGGGCAGGCTATTTGAATAATTGACCAAAACATAGTCTTCGTGACCCAAGGAGCCAGACAAGGGAGCGGGGATATAAACACAAGCACCAAAAGGACATGAGTTAGACACAGATTATGCAGAAGCAACAAAAGAGTGCATACAATAGGTCCAGCAAGTAGCAGAACAGTGCACCACAGACCTTCGAGAAGTAAAGGAACGGTTGGAGGGGCTCCGCACCATAATTGCCACACTAGCAGAGCGACTCAAGATGAGCCATGATGATTGTGTTGGGGGCCTGTTGGCTGTGGAATCCCCCTACAGTAAGTTTTTGGGGCTCAAAGCCCAAGTTTTGGTTAGAAATGTTGTAAAAATATGTGAATTGTGGGCGTAGAGCGCGAAGTGTATAATTGAGTGATAAGGTTGTCCACCCTAAGCATTGTATTGTAAATTAGTGTAAATTCAACCTACCCATGGTCTACGGACAATGGGATTGTATAAATAGAGTGAGGCTCTACATTGTAAAGAAAGTCAATAAGTGATGGATAGATAAATAGCGAAGAAATGGTTCGAGCTTAGAGTAGAGTTCCAAGTGTCTTGGGTTGTAGTAGTAGGAAGAGGCTCTACAGCTGAGTGCACAGAGGCCTAGTAGAGTTCGTAGCTAAGTGTGTGGACCCCTGTAGATGAGTGCGTAGGGTAGTGTCGAGGTTGTAAGCAAGATTGAAGATTAATAAAAGAGAAGTTGATTCATATTCTTGTGTATTTATTATGCATTATCTACTTTATGGTTGTATTCGTTTATGTATTGCACATAATGTTATAGTTGATGAATATGTTTTTATCACCATAAATCTTATAAACACAAGTTAAGTAATCGGTTACTTAACAAGGATCTTGGGTATTATATGGGTCGCGCCCCGAGTAAGGCTGCGTGGAAGCCACACTGCAGGTCACGAAGGGATCACAAGTGCGTGTAGCAACACGTCAGACCGCAGACCTCTAGAAGCCCATCAGACATCCTTAGGGTGTGGAAACCTGGTTCTAGCACCCTCCCATACTACTTCTGGTGAGACCTCAGTCCGGACTCCATGGACTGTTGCGGAAAGGGCTAGTAGTCCCGGGGTTTACTTAGCTAAATCACCTCTGAACTTGGGTCAGGCCCCACTAAGCCAACACTTTCATATTCATATAATCCCATGCAAATGCATTTTTATACTTCTGTAACAGTTATAGTAGTCGTTGGTTCTGTTAAATAGTCAAATTGTGATTAACATTAAAAAAATTCCAGATTCAATCCCAATTGGGTTGCTAGCAGTTTTGGAGTAGTTCTCATTTGTTCAAAATCTATATCTTCCTCCTCATTCTCATTTTTAATAGAAGGAACAGAAAGTGAATTACTAATAAAACCACTAATAACATCATATTCTGTCTCATCTTTAAAATAATGGGCTTTCCCTAGAGTGAGGAGTGGTAGGGAAAGATATGACTCAGGCTCAAACACATCCCACCAAGGGTTGTACACATCCAAAGTTGGTTTTGGGGGACAAATATTAAGGTTTTGGGTTGCCTAGCCATCTAAGATCACCATGGATCCCGTCCTGCAGCATATGAATGCATCTACAGTGACTAGCCAATTCTCCCTTAAATAAAATGATACCCCACCAAATTGTATTTGGGTTGTAGGATAAGGAAATCAATCAAGTATCTCCAGGAAGCTATGGTAATCACTACATCTTCTAACATCCCGTTGGGTTTAACACATGAACTGTCTACCAATTCCAGCATAATAGGAGTGTGTTTGAGTCACTGTATCTCAAGAGTGATAAAGATATCTTTCGTCATTACACTAATGGCATCCCCAAGATCAATCAATGCATTGGTTATGTGCTGATCATTAATGTAGACGGTGACAATGGGATTTCCTAGATCATGGTACTTAGTAAGGAGAGGTTGAGCATACATTGATTTGGATAACTTTCCCATCACATGTATGGTGGCAATGTCTTTAGGCTTCCTCAGAGGCATCTTGATGCACAAATCTCTCACTCTCTTGGGATAGAGGGGTACTTATTTAAGGCCTTGCAGCAAAGGAATTCATACATACAAATTTTGCAACTCCCTAAGGAAATCAGTTTCAGGCTGTGAAGTTATCCTAGGTTTGTCCAGTCTTTGAGGGTACAGGGAGTTATGTGTAACAACATTTGAATCTACTATTATAGTTGTATCAGCCTTCCCCAAATTAGTTCTTACAAATGTAACAATTATTCATGGGTCGACTGTTACAGATGTAACATCTTCCTTTGTATCAGCTACTGTAGACATAGTAGCCACCTTAGAGCCTCTCGCTTCTCCTCTAGATGGTTCACAATCCTCCTTTGTAATGATGGGGGATTAACTAGGGTTAATTACTATGCTCGATCATAATTGTATTTCATTAAGTTCCATAGGAATAATAAAGTAGGTCTAGAAGGTTGTAGGAGCCTCTATACCTTAAGCCACTTTATTGTTTGGGTTTGGGTTAGGTTGCACAAGTAGTTGGGGTCACACAAGTGGTGGAGGAGAAGGGGCTTGGAAAGGAGGTAACTGCAGATGTTGCTACATGGGTGGTGCAGGTAGAGCTAAACTATGGGTATGTTCTTTCTAGTTCTAGTTCCAATGGTATGGTTGGGATTGAGGATATTGAGCAGGAGGAGAAGGAGATCATTGGTTCTAGGGTGAAGGGAATTGAATTGAAGGAGGGGCAAAATATTTCCATGGATATGGTTGGTTATTATATGCACTCTTCCATGAATTAAAAAGGGAAAAGTCTTGAGACATACCTAGAGGTCACAATTGGCATGGCCTCCTTGGTGCGATGAAGTAAGAGGACTGCACCTCTTCGCTTAATTCTCTGAGTACAACCTTTAGTCTTGGAAGCTCTGGACACTTCTCTATCGAATGCTCTAGCTCGCAGATGTTACACAGGTTGATGTTATTCAATTCATATTCCCTATGAGGATGTTTCTTCCGATGAGTCAAACAAAATATGGCCAGGGGTATATCATCTTCTACTTATGTCTTTTTACTCTATGTTGTTGTTATCTGGGCTAAGGGAGTACTGAGGATATCGATCTTGAAATTTTCGAAAAAAATTCCGATCTCTGCTCTACTTACTCCTCTACCTGCAGATTTTTGTATGTGAATAGAGGCATCCCGAATTGTACTTTTTCCTTGAGATGGTCCTTGAGAGCATCATAACAAGACCTTTATAATTTAAGAAAATGGCTCTTGTGATATATCCTCCTTTCCTAATAGGTTCAGCGTGTCAAGGAAGTCATCCCTCATTCCTCTGATGAATATAGTATTCAAGATTTCTGGGTCTAAATCGTTGTGTTTAGACCTCTACAAATTGTAGTGCAACCATTCCACATAATCTTCCAGACTTTCTTCTTCCTTTTGTGTCATCCTAAGTATCTCTTCCCTTAAGTCCTTGGTCCTACAATATTCCTAGTACTTTGATAGGAATTCCTCCTTCATATCATTCCACATTGAAATGGAAGCGGGACCTAATCCCATGAACCATCTCAAGGCTACTCCTTTTAATGTAGTAGGAAATAGCTTTAGTTTCTGAGCATCTGCTATATAATCTTAACTTCTACACATGACATCAAACTCAAATAGAAATGTATCTGGATCTTCCACATTCATCCCCTAAAATGATGGTAAAGATGATAGAGGAATATTTTTCATAGGAGCTACATGTCTGATATTCTTGATTGGGAACTCAAAGGTGGTAGTAGCGGTGTCTATTTGAGCATTGTTATCATTGTTATATCCCATGATGAATTCTTCTAACCTTTCTTGTCGTAGAATTTCTTCGAGCTGTGTTTGTGATGGCCCTACATGTGTGATTAATGCCTCAGATACCACTGGGGTTTGTTGTTTCATTACACTACCTATATCCAAATACTGATAAGTCAACAAGTTCTTTTGTACCTCACATGTAAAATGTCCCCCCTCAATTTCCCCATGACCCTCAGTCCTCAAATTATGGCTACTGACTTCCCCTTCTTGCTCATAAATTAAATCCTTGATCTTGGGGGTATGAGTGCTAGCCTTGGAACGATATGGTATTCAGATGGAGGGATTGGAGGTCTCTTCTTTTGCTATGGGAGTAACAACCTTCTGTGGACCTATCTTCCTTGCATTGCTTTGAGAGTTAGACTATTCTTTTTTCTACCTTGGAGAATAATCCTTTGATAAATGTCTTCCTTCCCAAATCTTCACCCTTCATTTCCTTTGTACAACCCTTCGTTCCTGTGACTTGTTAGAGTGGGGGTGATTTTAGTGTCTCTATAAGTCCTAGAAATGCACACATGGACTCTATGTGTATTAAATCACACTCTAAGTGCCTCAATATTCGATAGTGGTGAGCCCACCTAGGCATGTTAGAGCGATGCGCAGGTTCTTACCTCTCGTCTTACCACCTAGTGACTAAAGAGCTGAATACACACTATTCAAAACATCAAAATGTCCTAAGTGTCCTTGTGATCACAATGGTGAGCCTAGACAGGTATGTTAGAGCGATGCACATGTTCTTACCTCTCAACTTACCGCCCAAAAACTATGGAATAGGAACACTCTATATCAAACAAATAACATGGATGATTGTATCATCCACCTACCATCCCTGGAAATGGTGCCAAATTGTTGTTCTATTCTAATCACCCTTAATTGCCTTCAGACTATAACATTAATTATCATCCCAGTGTAGCTCTTGCCGTTTCAATGGAGTTTGCACTGTCTGTGCCGATACACTCCGGCCAAGCATAAGAAAGTGTAGAGAAGCTATAGAAGGTGCCGCTAATCTAAACTGCTGAATCAAACCATGCTTTTGGATACAAAAAAACAATCTATAGAGCTAATCACAACTTGTAGCCATTGAAATAAAGGCGTGCCACACTAGAACTAACATATATTCTAGCTGGTTACTATTTCTATGTTGTTTAACCCTGTGTAACAACATAAGATAAATAGAAACCACAACGAATGCAATCCACAATTTGTACAACAACAGTGAAAAACCATAAATCAATAAAATGAACTAAAATGCACACTACCTAATCATTGCAATCCCTACCAAAGAGGAGGGCCCTTCCTCCTCAGTAGGGCATAGGAAGAACAAAAAAGGTGATTAAAGATTCAGTTGGAAAGTAACAACATCACTGTGCCAATTGATATTGAATAAGTTCAAGATTACAAAAATAGAGCAATGGTACTCTTCTATATGTCGTCTAATAATACATAAAAAGTTGAGTCCTTTATAATTATTACAACCCAAAAATTAGAAAGAAGATAAGTTATGAGAATATCTCGATTCTCATGTTGATAAAAAATAAAGAAGTTACAACTTATTACTAAATAAATATACGTCAATTGCAACTTCCTGAGTCTCGTTGCTTCAAAAATAAAGAATCCTATTGTCGACAGTTATTATGTGGAATAGTACCCACATTTCTTGCTTCAATGCAATAACATTGAGCAAATGGTGGTTCGGGATGATGCAACGTAACTGGACAACACTGTTGATGTGACAACAGATCCACGCGAGGTGTAACAACATCCGATGTGTAACAACAACTTATGACCGCATCTAGTGTGTAACAAGAATCTATAACAATAGCAACCTGTAAAAGCAACAACCTATAATAGCAACAACCAGTGTGTAATAGCAATTTGTAACAACAACCTGTAACAACACCTAGTATATAGTAGTAGTCTATAACAACACTCATGGTGTAACAACGAACTGTTCTACCCTTTCCTGTAGTTAATCCCTATTGTTTGTTTGCTTCATAGCTTCTTCACGCGAGTGAAGACCTGAAAAAGATGAACTTCTGAAAATACTTCTTCAATGCTCTCCCAGTTTCCCACAAAAGGAATAAAGTCTCGTATTATTTGGTAAAATATAGTAAAGTACCATGATAGTAAAATGGATTAAAAACATAAGAAAACAAAGAGTTTGGCCATATAAGGGCACATCCTTGAAGGATAGAAAGGTTAAAATAGGGAAAGGAATGTGCAGAAAATAGGTAAAAAACCACACCCAACAGTAATGTCACTTTTACAATGATTGGGTATTTTGCTTACTATTCTTATATCATTTATTTCTACTATTTAATCATTTATGCCTTTTAATTATTTCCTACTTAAATTGAACCACATACCCTCTCATTTTTTTTTGAGTTTATGTTGTATCGTTACAATCTGCAAATGAAAACTTAACAGATGTTTTGACACTATTTATGCTTCTTTGGTTTACAAGGAGTCGAAAGCAGGAGTGACATCTTTTTTCTAGTGTTGGCAATTCTACTATCTTCTAGAAATTCCAACAAGTAAAAAACCAGTAATCATGAGTGCTACAAGAGGCAAGAGGGACTGGAAAAACTACTATTGTTACAAGGTTGTTCCAAAAGATGAATACATTCTATATAGTAGATTCATGCATGACAAGTTTGCTATTACAAATAACCCAGAGGCTTCACTGGTTGTTGCAACACCCAAGAAAGTGAAATCTTTCAACATATAAATCGGGAAAATAATACCATCTTTTCATTAATATTTTAGCAGATTTTCTCTATTATTTCTTCCATGTCTTCTGCACATTGACAAACAACTTCTTTCTTGGAACATTTGAACAGATTTCCTTGTCACAAAAATTGTTAACATTTAGGTCACTTTCATGTGCCTAATATATGTTCTTTGGTTCACGATGACTAGTGAACTAGTGTAACATTTGTTCTTGACGATACATAATATATTTTGATGCCTATTCCGTCTTCCATTCTAGGAATATGTCATCACATTATGCTTACTACTGTTGCAAATTGTTTTTTTTAAGAGTTATTTTGAAATTTTGAACCACCTCATTCATATTTGTTAGACATACTTGTTGTTTTTCCATAGATGGTATTATAGTTTTCAAATGGAGTGCCAAGTAGGACCACACAACAATTAATCTATAATGTTTTTCTGGATTTGTAAGTTACAACTTGAAGCAACAACGAATATTAAGAGGGTGGATGTTGATACTAATTTATGACACATTGTAAAATTTATTTTGTGTTAGAACATGTGGTTTTTTTGCTTAAATTGTCAAAAAATATTTTGTGCACATGCAACTTGTTAATGATAGAAAAATAGATAAAATAAAATGATAATGCTTGAGTGGAACATTACTAGAATGTTTGTAAGAAAAATATGTAATATATATATATATATATATATATATATAATATATATATTAATATATACGTATATAATATAATGTGTGTATGAAAACCTTATGGGATTCCTCTCTCTTCCTCATAATATTGAGATCGAGGGTGGCTCAACAACCAACCACAACAATTGCTAGTAAGTCAGTAGGACTCTAGCTGACTTACTGAAGTCCTCACGTTGAACTGTGCCTTGAAACAACATGTTCAAAGTGGTTGTGCTAACCAACTGGAATCAAAATACTTGCATATATGCAATAATGATAAAATTGAATGTTCCCTTATTTTAAAAATCAAATTCCAAAATCTAGTTTGAGTTTGAGAACCATAGAAGTGGAGGTACAGGTAAAGCTATTATTGGGAAATTTTAAGAGTAGGGCTTATTGATCATATTCTTGATTAATGTATTTATGAGGTGGTATTGTTATGTAAGTATTGAAAAGTTGGCTTGGATAATATATGAATGAATATTCATTTTCTTTGATTGTTAAAATATATTGGTTCAAATATTGTAGGTGCTTGGATTTCAAGCACCAACAAATTGGCCAGTCTATTTCTACATTGTATATAGCCTGGGATATATGATTCTCATATAGTTTTCAGGAGGGGTGGAAAATCACTGAATAAAACAAAGGTGTTTTACTGTGAAAGGCTATCTAGGATTGTATTTAGTTCTTTGGTAGGAAACCTATGCTTATGTTCATATTTTAATATATGCTATGGTTTCAACATTAAAACATATATGGTCTAGTCACTTGGCCTCTTGGCTAACCTGATTTGGAAAGAAGTATTATTTTTATTTTCAATGGAAACAAATATTCATAACAATAATTTAAAAATAACCTCAACTTTAGGCATATAATTTACAGAGCGATATGAGTTACTAAAACTTCCTTGCGAATAATAAGAATTTATTGAAAATGCAACAAGAAAATCCTAATTTAACTTGTCCTTTAATTAAATTAGGAACTAAATTGTAATTCCATATACTATGACAACTCGAAATAGTTAACTAAGTTAATTTGATTTATTTATTGTAGTTAATTTGAGATGAGGGTCTAACTAGTCATATAGAGTGTCTCCTACAATTAGGAGCACTAGTTGAGTTTATTTTGAGTTGTAATTATTTAATTCAGTCAACCTTATTTAAAGTCAGTCAAACTAGTTCCAATCGATGGAAGAATTAGTGGGAGATCTAGTAGTGAGTCATAACCTTCAGTAGTCGAGTCTAACCTACAGAAGTGGGTTGTAACCTGCAATAGTGGGGTGTGAATTACTGTAGTGGGGAGTAACTTACTATAGTGGAGTGTGACTTATTGCAATGGGGTGTAACTTACTATAGTGGGGTGTAACTCATTGTAGTGGGGTGTAACCTGCAGTAGTGTGTTGTAACAAGCGGTAGTGCGGTGTAACCTGTAGTAGTGGGGTGTACCCTGCAGTAGTGGGGTGTACCCTGCAGTAGTGGGGTGTAACCTATAGTGATCACTAAATTGAATATTCACTCATAATTAACTCATGCATGTCAGATCAACGAAATATCTAGTTGAGATTATACTTCAGGGACAATGTAGTATAAGTTGTATAATCATTCGAATTGTAAAAGTGGTGCATGCAATCAGAAGAAGGCCTATGAGGATTACACAATTCATAATTGTGGAATTTCCCAATTAAATATGGACTAAATCCCAAGGGAACAACGCAAGGAAATAAGAGCTTGAAAGGCAGTAGAATTGGCTAAGAATTGTCTTGAGATTGTATGGGAAGTAATGAGATAGATAGAGATAGTGTAGATTTTGATCAATATTTAGAAAATAATTTTAATCTTGTCATATTTTATGATTAATGAAATATACAGATAGTACGGGTTTTTAGCTATGGTTGTCCCAAGAAGATCATTATGTTATGTGCGATTGAATTCTCTCTCTTATGTGCTTCGTGATTTCATCAATCATTTATTTCTTTTGCTGATGAGTATAGTAGATTCAAGTTATTTTCTCACATATTACAATTTGCAGTTTGAATCTACAAGAAATTTCTACATGGCATCAGAGCTGAGATCGCTATTGAAGAGGAGAATATGAGTTTGTATTTTGTAGGAGAATATAATTTACAGTATCATACTTCAAATCCAACAGGATGTCATTCTATAGATTGAGACTCGAATATTCCCTTGAGGGTAGTTTGAAATATATTGCTTGGAAGGAGAAGATGGAGGTAGTGTTGGAAGACAACAGGCTTAAGGAATTCATAGGAAAAGATGTTCCTAATCTAGCTGGTTGTTAGGATCTGGCAAAGTTGAGAAAATGTGTTGCAAAGGTGAGAAGGATTATCTTAGAAGGAGTTTGAGATAATATTGTCTCGAACCTCCATGGTAAAGAGACTCTATTTGCAATGTGGAAGGCCTTGAAAAACTTGTTTCAAAATAAAAGTGACCATAATAAGCTAGCATTAAAGGATAAGATTAGAAATATCAAGATGGAGAAGCACAAAGCTATACTGAAGTACTTGACCAATTTCACCCATTGTCGAGATGCACTTGGAAGTGTCGGTTTTATAGTTGCCGGAGATGATATGGTAAGCTTATCACTTCTAGGGCTTCCCAAGAACTGTAACAACTACTAGGACTCAGTTGATGGGAGGGAGAAGCTATCAGAGTGGGAGTGGTTGTGGTCTGAAATGTTACAAGAAGAGATTTGGTGGAACACCATAGATGGATCCTGATACAAGAATGATGATGAGGAACTGTGCCTTAGATGGAAAGGGGAATAAAGAGAATGGGACGCCATCCCATTTCAAATTAGACTCCAGTAAGGGTGGAAAGAAGAAGGGCTTGTCTAAGGTCAAATGTTTTCATTGTCTTGAGCTGGGATACTATACCACAAAGTGTCCACATAAGAAGGCTGGTAAGAAGCCCTCAAGAGGAGTGACAAGTGAATCTCTTACTTCACAATTTGAGATATATTTCACCCTCATCACTTGCATGGTGACATCGGTGATGGGTAGTGTGTGGTACGTGGATAGTAGAGCTATACCAAAGAGCCTGACATATTGATTCATGATCCTAGAGATAATGTGGGAGCACCCACATCATAGCGTAGGTAGAGGAGGTCACAAGATCAATACACTGGTTACATGGCTCTGATGAGTGAGAGTGTAGATTGATCCATATTCATTCAAACAAGAAATGCAACAACCAGTATGGATT
Organism: Pinus taeda; assembly: GCA_000404065.3. Lineage (NCBI taxonomy): Eukaryota > Viridiplantae > Streptophyta > Pinopsida > Pinales > Pinaceae > Pinus > Pinus taeda. The sequence goes on from APFE030793692.1 coordinate 402,553, forward strand.
GATGCCATGGTTGTGGAGTATGACTCCATTATTAGAAACAATGTCTAGTAAGTGGTCCAAAGACTAGAAGAAAAGTCAGTGGTGAGTTCTATATGGCTTTACAAGGTAAACCAAGGAGAATATGGGAGTGTGGAGAAACAAAAGGCCATATTTGTGGCTAGAGGATTCTATCAAGTGGAGGGAATTGATTACGATGAGACCTTTTCTCCAATAGCAAGGTACTCTTCAATAAGATCTATTATAGCATTCTTAACGCAAATGCGATGGAAGACACATTAGATGGATGTGAAGAAAACATTCCTCAATGGTATGATTGAGGAAGAGGCGTGTATTGATAATTTAGAAGGATTTGAGACCTTCAATAGATTAATATGTGTGCATACTCAAGTGAGTGATGTATGGACTAAAATATGCACCCCATGCTTGGTACACCATTATTGACATCTATTTCACTGGGCTGGGATTCACCAAAAGTGAGGAATATGCGAACCTTTACCATATTGTGGTTGAAGGTAAATTGTTGATTATAGTATTAAATGTCGATGATTTCATTCTAAGACGTGATGAGAAGTAGATAAAATCTTACAAAGAGGATCTTGCAAGAGAATTCAAGATGAAGGACCTAAGGTTCATGAATTACTTTCTTGGTATGGAAGTATGGAAAGGAGGTGGGGAATGGTTTGTCTCTCAGGAAAATTATGTCAGTGAGATACTGAAGAATTTCCACATGGAGAGAAGGAAACCCATGGAGGCTTCTCTAGTAGGTAATTGGAGGACAGAATATCCTACTTCAGGTGAAGTAGTGTGGACTACTACTTATAGACAATTTTGTGGGTTCACTCATGTATTTGGTTAACACATGATCAGACATGTGTTTTGTAGTTAACCTGCTTAGTGAAGCCATGGTTAAGCCAGCCAAACTATATTTGAAGGAAACTAAACATGTGTTGAGATGCCTCAGAGGCACCACTCAATTTGGTCTTTGGTACAAAAAAATAGAGGGAGTGACGCTTCAAGGATTCACAAATTTTGATTGGGCAGGAATTCCATCTGAGAGAAAGAGCACATTAGGGGGAATCTTCAGTATTGGGTTAGCAACAATTTCTTGGTACAATAGGAAGTAGAGATTAGTTGCACTCAATTCAACAGAAGCAAAGTACATGGCTGCTAGTCAAGCAACTTGTGAGGTTATTTGGATGAGGAAGACCCTTGTTGTATTATTTGGTCAGTAGATGGATCCTACAATGATTTACTGTGACAACTAGTGTTGTATCAAACTCTATGAGATTCTAGGTTTTCATGATCAGTCCAAGCATATCGACATCTAGTATCAACATCTATCGTATTATGTGAAGAGGAGAATCCTATTGTTGGAGTATTCCTACAGAGGAGCAGGATGTATATATTTTGACAAAGGCATTTTCAAGATGAAAATATGAGTTTCATAGTGGTAGGATTGACATAGCAGATAATCCCTTTCTTGTTGAGAGGTAGTGTTGAAAATGAAACAAGAAAATCCAAATTTAATTTTTCATTGAATTAAATTATAATTTCATATCTCGTGACAACTTATAATAGTTAACTAAGTTTACTTAGTTAGCTCAGTAATTTCAATTTGGGGGACTCAATAGAGTTATGTCGAGTGTTTCCAATAATTAGGAGCACAATTTGAGTTTATTTTAAGTTCGAATTATTTAATTCAGTCCAACTGAGTTAAAGTCAGTTAAACTAGTTCCAACTGACGGAGGAATTAGTGGGAGATGTAATAGTGAGGTGTAACCTACAACAATTGGGTGTAACCTCCAGTAGTGGGGTGTGACTTACTGTAGTGGGGTGTAACTTAATATAGTGAGGTGTGACTTAATGCAGTGGGGTGTAACTTAATATAGTGAGGTGTGACTTACTATAGTGGGGTCTGATTAGTGAACTAAATATTCACTCATAATTGTCTCATGCATGTCATTTAGAGAAGACCTAGTTGAGATTGGAGTTCAGGGATAGTGTACTATCAGTTATATAATCATCCAAATTGTACATGTGGTGCATGAAACCAAATGAATGCTTATGAGGATTGCACAATTCATAATAGAGGAATTTCCCAATTAAATACGGGTTAATTCCAAAGGGAACAATGCAAGGAAATAGGAGCTTGGAAGGTAGAAAAATTGGTTGAGTATTGGATTGAGCTTGTCTGGGAAGCAGTGAGATAGATAGAGATAGTGCAAAGGTTTCTTGGGCTTCCGAAAAAAATTGTAATATTCCCATTTTTTTTTATTAATGAAATATATAGATAGTAGTGATTTTTAGTTGTGGCTTTCACCAAAAAATCATTATGTTGTGTTTGATTGTATTCTTTTGCTTATATGATTTGTCATTTCATCGACCATTTATTATTTCCGTTGATGAGTAGAGTAGATTTGAGTCAATTGCTTTAGCATATTACAATATGTAGTGTGAATCTACAAGAAATTTCTACAACAATTCCAAGTTGCAGGAAATGTGTAGAATAGGGTTGTGCCATTCATTAAACACATGTTATATAGCATTGAAATGCGTTTTTAGCTGAAAAACATGTCTAGTAAATGCACTTCGTACAATTGGAGATACTCACCATCAGAAACATGTTTGCATATTGTATTGGCATTGTCATAACCATAATGGTTTTGTAGATATTTCACCGAAATTGATAACAAGTAATTAAAAAAAAAATTGATAAAAGTGAAAGAGAGAATATGTCAATTTTTACTTAATTTCCTATCACTACTGTTCATTGTTCAATAAATCGATTACCTTTAAGAGCCCTTAATGAATAGCAAACTATTTTACAATTTGACGCTATCACATCTCATTTATTGCATCATAATCAAAATACATTGGCACAACATATTAAAAATTAAGGTTCTTAAAATAAGTCAGATTACTTTATGAAACTGTACAAATTAACTAAAGATGGTCAAATTTAGACTTTAATTTTTTTTTTTAAAAGGATTGACATTGGTTTGAAGGAAAATTCTTCCTTAGTCACAAATTACTTTATGAAACAAAAAAACTTAACCAAAAATTTTGACTTAATAGAAACTTTAAAAAGGATTGGCATTGGTTTGAAGGCAAATGCTTGCTCCATAATTTTGAAGCGATGAGAATCCACAACCTATGAAGGGTTGGGACAAAAATTACATTGTTTGCGAAGGGATCACAAGTGCATGTAGCGACATGTCAGACCGCAGACCTCTAGAAGCCCATCAGACATCCTTAGGGTGTGGAAACCTGGTTCTAGTACCCTCCCATACTACTTCGGGTGAGAACTCAGTCCGCACTCCATGGACTGTTGCCGAAAGGGATTGTAGTACTGGGGTTTTCTTAGCTAAATCATCTCTGAACCTGGGTCAGGCCCCACTAAGCCAACACTTTCATATTCATATAATCTCGTGCAAATGCATTTTTATACTTCTGTAATAGTTATAGCAGTCGTTGGTTCTGTTCAATAGTCAAATTGTGATTAACATTAAAAAAAAATCCAGATTTAATCTATTATGGAACCAGCTCAAGAAAAGATAGAAAAGATAGATCAATGCCTTAGAATTCAGCCTCTTCGAGGGGGAACCTCCTTTACATTACATAAATGAAAAATTTGTGGATGATTCAAATGACAAAACCTCCTTTCTATATATAGGAGTCTAAGGAGTCACAATATAAACCATCCGACCTAACAATAGTAATATAAAGCCACAAAAATAACAATAGAGGGATTCTATGGGGCACAGTAATAACAATATGGGGGCAATAGGGGCACAACAATATTAATAAGGGGTATAACTACAATAGTAATGGGGTAATCACTAGTATTATAGGGACCCACATGCCCCTCGCCTTCAAAAAAGTGTTGTCCTCAACGCTTGAGTAGTTTTGGATACTTCTGCATAAAATTCTCATCCTCCCATGTGGAATCTTCAGCGGATAAGTTCTTACACTTGATAAGATACTCTGAAATTGATCGATTTCGTAGCTGTCTAGTTCTTATTTCTATGATTGCTTCCAGTTCCAATATAATTTTTCCTTCCTCATCAAGTTTTGGCAATATTGTTTAAACTGGGAGCTTGTTGCCTATAGCCTTCTTTAAACATGAAACATGGAAAATTGGGTGCAATCGAGAGGCTGCAGGAAGCTCCAATTTGTATGCCATAGTACCAATCTTTTTCAACACCTTGTACGAACCGTAATACTTTGGTGATAATTTATTGTCCTTCTTAACTTGCTTGAGGGACATTTACTTATATGGTTGTAGCCGTAG